>JAJHZJ010000198.1:7058625-7198625 GCA_023548195.1 Bettongia penicillata ogilbyi | reverse complement strand
TCACATGATCCATTACATTTCTCAGGACGGTTAAGATGCAGCTTGCATGATTTATTCAGAATAAGGTCCATTTTTAGCTATATTTAAGTCTCCTATTTGTTATTTAACATGTGTTTAATGTTTTCTGTCCCTGCTGTGCACAGCTGCAAGCTGCTATTTTTTGGCAATTTTTGTGACTGTGAAGTGATTTGTGTCTTTGAATCTCACCTTTCTATTCTATGGCCTGCTGTTTTGATTTTTTTCTAAACTTCAAGAAATAAGTTACACTGTGTGATGACCTCGGCTTCACTTTACTGTGGCAAACACAAAGTCTTAAAGGACCACAACAAATCACAATAATCTTGGCACCAGAAAGTTTAAGAAGACATACACAGAAGTCAGTGCAAATGGACCTCCGAGAAGGACTGTGAATGAGAGACAAAGCCACTACTTTGGCTTTGTCTATTAGACATCCCCTATTAGAACGATGAGGGAGTCAATGCTTCAGAAGCATCCTGGCCTACTTCAGGGAGCTTCCTCTGCTTTGGAGTGGACAGCTTTCTAGAGAGAGACTCAAGTCCCAGGTGGCCCTACTTGGAGACAAACCAGGTATCTACCAAGTAAGAGTCATGGAGGACAGAAAATTGCTGTGTGTGCTGAGCCCGAGGGTAAGAGGGCTTTAGGACTATTTCATCACTATGGGATATAGAATTATCAATAGAATACTGCCATATCCTTTTGTGGAGTCCAACATGATTAGTTGACCTTACTGAGAAGGTAAAAAGTAATCCCTAACCTTCTCCCTTCTCCACATACCATTGAATGAACAGAACTGGTTTGGAGAATGTGGATGGGATCATCAGGGATATTGCCTTTCCCTTCCTTCCATAGTTTCTGTGAGAAACACAGGGGTTTCCAACTATCTAAAAGGCGTACAGAGGGAATGGCATTTTTTGCAGGGAAGGGTAGTTTTGTCAAATTTGTTTTAATATATTATCTCTAAGAGGAAAATTATGTAATTTTGTTTAATTAGATTTGGGCAAACATAGAAATTGCACCAAAAAGCCAGTGATTAATTTATTTTTAAAAGTCTAAAGGATCCTAGCCATTATTGCTTGGTATGTGCTACCTTTCCCTTTCTAGGCCCTGCAATTGAGAGTCATGTTGAAATGGTTTAATCCCAGGCCTCACACTTATCTGGAACACACTCCCTGACTCTGCCGTGAAAATTGAATCTTTTCCTCACAATCTTAGTGACATGAAAAATATATAATAGAGTAAATGATTAATGCAGTTATAAACTATACCTGAGATAAGATTTAAGTATTCATATTTCTATCATGTTAATACAACACGATAAACCCATGAAGCAAACTTGACCGGGCATTTGTTATTCTGTCCAATGTTCAATTATTCTTTGTCCAAATACAATTTAGGGGCTTGCTGCAATCCAGCCGCTTGGTGCAAAACATTATGTGCTACAGAGAGATAATAAGCGGCAATGGTCAGCAGCATAGAGCTGTAGCCATAAAGGGCCCCACCAAATGCAAGTGAATTCACGGACTAATCATATGCAGGTTTCTATTACCGAGGTCCTGAAAAGGCCACTTGCACCCCAACGCATCACTCACTCTCCTCTCCTCCCTTCTTCCCTTTCCTAAGAAAGCCTGTCATTAAAGGAAAACTTATTTGCTGTAATCAAAAGGAAACTTAACAATAAGGGGAACTGCTTAAAAACCCTCTTTCCTCTAATAAACTGAATACCTTTTTTTATCTCTGCCACTAAAGAAGCCATTTCTACCGTTGACTCTAAACGGCCCCCATTCCCTCCGTTGTTCAAATTGCTCACAGGCACCAACCATCCCATTTACACCACCCACCTCATTATTTTTATACTTTTGATGATGTCAATTTTGATTTCCAAATGCCAGCCATTTATAGCTAATTTAAAAAAAATATTAAGTGAATCACAAATCTCCACTGTTTTCTGGGCATTTGGGGCCATTCTCACCACAGCCTGTGGTGTTACTTGAGCTTGCTTAGCCAATTAATGAAGTAAGAACTTCCCCACTTCTAGATCTTGCTGTGATCATTAGCGGCCACTGACTCTTCAGAAACACTGGTCCGAGAGGGCCAGTGGTGGAGTTAGGATGTCTGTGATGGTCCTAGTAGTTCTTGGTTCGGATGCTGACTTGCATGATAATGGCCCATTTTCAGATCCTCCTGCTTTGTTATCTTGACCATTCAGAAGCAAATGGAGATTCATTAGCAAAGTGAAAATTACTGGATTTGAATCCTATATGTACTGTGTGACCTCAGACAAGTCTATTCCCCACTTTGGGCTGCAATTTCCTGATCTGACAAATAAGGGACTTGTACTAGATAGGGAGGAGGCTTAAAATAGGGTTCAGAGACCACCCCCCTCTAAATGGTCCATGGATAGCTTTAAGGGTGTCTGTGAACTTGAATGGGGAAAAAGACACTTAATTTCACTAACCTTTAACTGAAATTTAGTATTTCCTTCAATTGTGAATGTAATCAAAAAAATATTATTCTGAGAAGGGGCCACAGGCTTCCCCAGACTAAAGGGTGCCATGATAAAAAAGAAAATTTTAATAATCTCTGCAGTAGACAATCTCTAAGATATTTCTCACTTCTAAAATCCTGAACTTCTGCTTCCCCATACTCTCCAAGTGCCCTGACTGAAGCATAAAGTATAAATTTCCTCAGGTACCTTACACAGTATGGTAAAGAGGGTAGACAGCCTCTAGGTGGCACAGTGGATAGAACACTGGGTTTGGAATTAGAAATGCTCATCTTCATGAGTTCAAAACCACCCTCGGATACTTACTAGCTATGTGACCCTGGCAAGTCACTGAAGTCTATGTGCCTCTGATTTTTATCTGTAAAATAAGCTTGAGGAGGAAATGACAAACTAGTATCTTTGCCAAGAAAATCCCAAAAGGGGAGACACAGTTGAAGAACCAGAAATAGGGTAGAGAGTGAAGGAGGGCAGGAGAACCTCAACACAAATTGACTATGGAAGATGAATATAGAATTTGGAAATACATATTTATTTTATCCTACATTGGCCCTTTACTCAAGGCTAGCATTATGTAGCTACTCAGTATCAGTGCGATTTCCAAAGACTTAAGGTCTCTCTTTACCTCCAAATCTCTCTCACCTTCTTGCAGATGTCTAAAAGGTCTTTAATAAGAGGTCTCCAGAGTGGGCTGGCAAATGTTTAACAATCAACTCTCTAGACAAAAGAATGTACTTATAAGGTAAGTTTAATTTGCATTATTAACATTCTGTTCATCACTTTCTTCAATGTAGACAATCAATGGAATCAAGTCTTGATTTGGTAATGGTTGCTGATTTCCAAGGTGTAAATCCTCACACTGAAAATTTAACCATCAGCTCTCTCTGTTGGGTTTGAGCTGGCTCCAGCATACCCCTGGCTCTAATCTTATGTTAGAACAGAGCCCTCAGTGTAAATCATGGGTGAAGATGTAATCGCTTGTCAGGTGTAGACAATGTTTCTTTTTCTGGAGAGCAACTTCAGGTAGCAGAGACTGCAGAGAACACCAGAACGTTGGACACCCAAAATGGAAAAAAATGGAAATTAAGGCCACTGAAAACAAATATCATCACCCTCACAGCCTGACCTATGACCTTGACTCTGCCTCAGTATGTTTTGGCATGTAGTTAATGTGAATAAAGTTTCATTACACTTAGATATCTCAGCAGTTAAAATGTTATCTGTTTCTACCCTATCTTATATATTAGAATATTCTCACCACTCTTTGATAAGCTGGGAAAAAGTATCTAGAGAAATATCCAGTTGTCAAGCAAATCCAATATCCTAAATTGTTGGGTTTTTTTTACCTAGTCCATAAGGCAACATCAGATACATTGGGGTTTCTTAATGGTGGCCCATGAATTTATTTTGAAAAAAAATATTTTGTGTGCATACTCTTTAACCCAACAATATCACTTCTAGGGCTGTATCCCAAAGAGATCGTAAAAATGGGAAATGGACCCACATGTACAAAAATATTTATAGCAGCTCTTTTTGTGGTAGCCAAGAACTGGAAATCAAGGAAATGCCCATCAATTGGGGAATGGCTGAATAAGTCGTGGTATCCGAACGATGAAATGATGAAAAGGCAGTTTTCAGAAAAGCCTAGAAAGACTTATATGAAGTGATGCTGAGTGAAGTGAGCAGAGCCAGGAGAGCATTATACACTGTAACAGTCACAATGGGAAAGCACTGCTTTTGATAGACTTAGCCCTTCACAGCAATGCAAGGACCTAAAACATTCCCAAAGACTCGTGATACAAAATCCACCTACATCCAGAGAAAGAACTATGGCGTTGGAACGCAGAATGAAACTGCTTTCTGAATGAGACTGTTTTCTCCTTTGTTATGTTTTATTTTGTTTCTCCTAGTTTCTCCCATTCATTTTAATTCTTCCATACAATATGATTAATGTGAAAATGCCTTTAATAGGAATGTATGTGTAGAACCCATATAAGATTGCATACCATCTAGGGGAGGGAGGAGGGAAGGGGAGGAGAAAATTTGGAATTTATGGAAGTGATTGTTGAAAACTGAAAACAAATAAATTAGTACATTTGAAAAAAATGATGATTATATTTTGATATAATTGCTTTCCTTTGCAATCCTGTATATTTTATCTTATGTAATTTACAACACTATTCTGATAAAGCATCCACAGGCTTCACTAGAATTCCAAAGGGCTCCATGATACAAAATAAAATGAAATAATTGAATAAAATAGTTTAAGAACTCCTGCTCCGTGTTCTAGATCAAAACCTCTTCCTCTGAATTACCATATAGATAGAAAGCCCAATGTAGCTTTCTGAGGTCATTTTATCTTTCTTCCAGATTAGGATCACATGTCCCCTATCTTGACAGTTCTTTCATTTTTTTCCAATTTCACTTAATACAGTAAGCATTTATTAAGTTCTAACTATATGGAAAGCACTGCGCTAGGTGGTGGGGACACAAAGACAAAACAAAACAAACTCCCTGCCTTCAAGGAGTTTGCATTAGACTAGTGACACTAGGAAAATAAATACCCAGTGATTTTTTTTTCTCTGTTCTAACAACTGGGGGAACTCAAAGAGGCTTATTGAAATATGTACCATTAGAAATGAAGCATGAAGGGACCTGGGGTACAAAGAGGCAAAGGTAAGGTGAGAAAACATTCAAGGCACTGAGGACAGCAAAGGCATGGAGGTGGGAAATGGAAGTGTTATGTACAGGAATCAGCAAACAGGTTATTTGACTGGACAATAGAGCATAGAGTGGGGAGTAATATGCAATCATCCTGGACAACAGGCTAGAATCAAATTATGAAGGATTTTGAATGTCAAACAGAGGAGTCTGTATTTTACCATAAAAGCAATGAGGAGATAGTAAAGCTTTTTGAGCAGAAAAAATGACATGATCAAGCCTGTGCTCTAGCAATATCAATTTGATTGCCATGTGGTAGAAGGATTGGAGAGGAGAGATTAGACAGAGGGATGCCAATGAGAAAGCCTGCTACAACTGTCCAGTGAGAGGGAATGATGGCCCAAATTTGCCTAATTGGGTAAAGAGAGAGAAAAAGATTGATACAAGACATTGAAAAACTTGAATTTGACTAGTAAGATATGGTGGGGTGCGGGGGGGAAGGAAAGTGATAGTGAAGAGTCATGGATGATTCTTAGGTTATAAATCAGGGTAACTAGAAGATTGGTGGTGTACTTCAAAGAAATAGGGAAGTTAGGAGGAAGTACAGGTTTGTGGGGAAGTTCTGCTTTTGACATCTTGAATCTGAGATGCTTATGGAATATCCAGGTGGGGATGCCAAACTGGAAATTGCAGATGTGGTACTGAACTGAGAGAAATGAGGGGTGCAAAGGTAGATTTGGGAGTCATTTGCATAGAGACAATAGCTGAATCTATGACTGTATAGGAAGAAAGAGAAAGAGAGAGGGGTGGGGGAGAGTTTTTGTAGGGAGAGAAAAGCAGAGGGTCTATGATAGCATCTGGGAATATACTCATGCATAGGGGACAGAGGGTGGATGATCTACCTACAAAAGAGACAAAGAAAGATTGATAGGAAGTGAGAAGAGAACATTGAGAGGGCAGTATCACAAAATCAAGGGGAGAAAGAGTGGCCTGAAGGAAGGTTGGTGACTTTGGAGAGAACAGATTCAGTCAAGCATTAGAGATGTAAGTCAGAATGCAAAGGGTTAAGAAGTGAATGGGAGGTAAGAAAGTAGAGACAATGAGTACAGAGAGGTCTCCACCTCCAATACACACATACACATACACACACACATACACATACACACACACAAACACACCAGGAGTTTGGCTATAAAAAAGGAGAGGTATAGGGTAGTAGCTTGAGAGGGTGGTAAAGTCAAGTGAGGATTATTATTATCGGTAAAGGATAAGGAAGAACTTATAAGCACCAAGGATAAAGCGAGGTTGAAAATTAGGGAGAAAGAGGACAAGAGAAGGGGTAAGCCCCCTAAAAAGATGAGAAGAAATTAGATCCAGGGCACAAGCAAAGTGTTTGGCATCATCAAGGAGAAAGGCTATAGAGTGAAACATAAGATGGGAGTGATAGTGAGATGATTTAAAGTATGTAAATGGAGAGAAGAGCGAGCTCATGATGGATGACCTCAATTGTTTCAGTAAAGTGTAAGCAAAGGTGCTCTGCTAAGGAGAAGGTTTGAGAAAAAAGAGATCTGAAGCACCTACCATGGGGAATACAGAAGAAAGGTGACAAGGAAAAAGTAAAAGCCTTGAAATACAGAGGTAAGAGCCCAGCATCTTCTGGGTACTAAAGAGACAAGCATCCATCAGAAAATCACAATGAATTAAACTGATAGAAGAGTGTGGGAATAAACGTATATTTCAGAAACCCAGTAGTCCAAAGCAATTTGCTTCCAATTCCCATTAAAAAAAAGCATAAAGATTATTTTATGTCCAGTAGAAATGGTGCCTGTTATGTATGTGAATATTATATATATACATGTATATATACATATATATAACATGTATGTATAAAAATTTATTGTTCAGTCATGTTTGACTCTTCATGACTCTATTTGGGATTTTCTTGATACTGAAATCGCTTGCCATTTCCTTCTCCAGTTAATTTTATAGATGAGGAAACTGAGGCAAACAAGGTTAAGTGACTTTTCCAGAGTCACATACCTATAAACATCTGAGGCCAGATTTGAACTCAGGAAGATGAGCCTTGCTGACTCCAGCCCCAGTACTCTATCCACTGCACCACTGAGCTGCCCTTCATATATAAAACTGCATAAAAGCAAAAGGATGATTGATATTTTACCCTGTTTGTATCTGGGGAAATCCTATGGATGTAAGACAAACACTCAGTAATGAAGGAGAGACCCTTCCTGGTAATGGGGGCAGACTATCTCTTAAGCTACAGGTATTGCCTGTATTTTGTTACCCATGATGACAGCTGCCAGTGTATGACTAAGTGTTAAATGTCATGTTCTCTGGCACCAATGCTGGAAGAACCTGTAATTTACTGGCATTGTCATGTCACTCTCAGAAGTCCTGCCTGGGAGGCAGGCTGTGACCTCCTCCTGATCCTTGCAAAGCCATCACAGGGCTATCTTGGAGGCCTTTCTAGTGAATATTCCTTTGTGGGAAGACAGGAAAATCTTCCCTCCTCTCACCCTTTTCTCCTAAGTCACTGATTGCCCATTGGAAGGTGGAAAACAGGGGCTCGGATCTCTGTTTTCTGTGTCTGTCACTGTGAGAAAAATACCACTGGGGAGGTATGAAATATAAAGAAGGAGATGCCTTCTCAGCACTATCCTATTTTAAAATGGCATGAGATGGGAGAATCCCAACCAACTGATAAACATTTATTAGACAGTTATATAATTATATGATATTAGGTTAAGTTTGAGGGATGCAAATAGAGAGAATGAGACAAAGTCTGTTCTCAGTGGGCTCATATTCTAATAGAAGAGAAAAATACATATAAGTACATGCCAAATAAATATAAATAGAATATGAATAAACAAATATACATACATAGATAGACAAATAGATAGATACAAATGAATAAATAAATAAAAACAAATACAGTACCTACAAGGTAGTTAGGGAGGCAGACAACAAACAGATTGGGGTGGGGAAATTCCTATAGAAGGTTTGGAAGGGAATGAGTATTTATTAAGTGCTTTTTATGTACCAGGTTCTTTGCTAAGCACTTTATAAATAGTATCTCATTTGATCCCCTCACAACAGCCCTGGGAGATAAGAATTACTATTGTCCCTATTTTACAGCTGAGGAAATTAAAGCAGAAAGAGGCTAAGAGATTTGTGTAGGGTCACATAGCTAGGAAGCATCTGAGGCTAGATTTGAACTCAGGTCTTCCTGATTTCTGGTCCATAGCTCTGTTCACTGTCCTACCTAGCTTCCTGGAAGGTAAAGCTTGAGTTTTGTCCTAAAAGAAGAGAAGGATTCTGTGAGTTGCCAGGTGATGAGGAGTGTATTGCACATGTGAGAGCCAGTCAGTGCAAAGGCAGAGAGATGGGATATGGAGTGTTGTGTGTGAGGATATCAACTGCAAGTGGGAAGGAGGGTGAGAGGCAGAGGCGGCTGGCTGAAATGAGCCCAGAAACGCTGCCTCCAAACACTTAGGGCTATAGCATATATGAAAAGAGTTTCTGCCAATTCTTTTTTCTCCAAACCAATTCAGTCATCCAGAGCAAACCTAAGGCAGTATGTAGATCTTTTTTTTTTTAAATTGCTGCAAATGAAATGCATAATTAAATGCCGTAAATTAAAAACTGACAATGTGATAAGCTCACCAAGTCTGATCAGAACAAAACAACTCATTCCCCAAAACGTAGAGAAAATTATCTTACTTTTCCAACAGAAATTAAAGATCTTTCTGTCTTTGGGTCACGAGTTCAAATCTAACTCAGGGATAATGCCTGCAAGAAACAAATTAGGTCTTCTTTGTTTTGGGGTGGATTTTGTATTTTTCATGGCCTTTCAAAACCTTCCATTGTGAAGTTTTCAGGAGTTTCCTTATATGTTTCTCTCACACAGATTGTGCAAGCTTTTATCATGAAGTAACTGAAAAGGAATCTCTCCCAGTCCTCAAGTTTTCTCAGTTTTTTCAACTATTTCTTCCCTTTCTCTTCATCACATTCTGCTAGACTATATTCCTTGAGGGCAGGGATTTTGTCACATTAAAACATCATTCCTTCTCAATCACATACTTATCCTGGTCCTCTGCACATAGTAGGTATTAAACAAATGTTCGTTAAATGAATGAGTTTGTTGAATAAATTCTAGCTTGCTTCAGATTTATTGGTGTACATATTATAGTTCTCTTGGTAAACCACAATTTCATTAAACGTTAAATGTCATTTTTTGAACTTTTCTCTCTCCAGCTCCAAGCCCACATAGTAGGCACTTAGTTTCTTAATTAAATTTAATTCATTGCTAGTTTCATCAAATAGCTGGCTAATTCAGTGAATAAAAATCCATGAAATACATTTTTTAGCTGATGATCACTTTAAAATTGAAATGAGTGAATTTGATCTGTGGTCAAACCCTTCTCTTATGTAGAAATGACTGTAAGGGGGTTTTACAGTAAGGCAATTACAGATAATTAGCTAGACCCAGAAGAAAAGAATCCAGAAAAAGGAAATCCATGCTGGAGGTACAACTCTGCTGCTAATTTGCAATGTTGGCCATTTCCTTTCTCCTTTTTAGGTTACATCCTCAGTAAAATAAGAATTTAAAATCTAATTATCTTGCTGTTCCCTTCAGGTTCAGTGGCATGGTGAATTGACTACTGGACTTAGAGTCAAGAAAACCTGAGTTCAATCTTGCCTCAGAAACTTGCCGGCTGTGTGACCCTCGGTAAGTCATTAGCCTCTCACAGCCTCAATTTCCTCATCTATAAAAATGGGCACATCCCTCATATATAGGGAAAGGTCCTTGATAACCTTGGAGAGCAATTTAAATGCTAGCCATTGTTATGATTCTATGATATAGACAGCTTGGATCAGGAAAAGAGAAAATGTCCACCTGAAATATGGAAGTCATTAAAGCTAACATATCTGGGGTTTCAATTATCTGGATAGTTGCCTTTATCCTCCACTTCCCCTGCCCATACTGCACTAAGCAGTCAGCAGGAATCTGCCATGCTCTAGATAAACATTAAGAGTTCAGCCTGTAGGGCTGTCAATCACATACCTTTCCCAAATGCTCAAATTCATTAGGAAGGTACAAAAGCCATTAAGAAAATGTTGTCAGAAAGAATCAATCAATTCAAAGATTTAAAAGTAAAATGCCGTGTCAGTACCCATGGCAAGGTTTCCTTAACATTAGGTGTTGCCTCACAGTCAGAAACATTCACTCTGTAATAGTGGGTTTCCCTCTGCAGGATCTCATGGTGGGAGAGGAGGGAAGAAGCCGGAGCGCTGGACCCAAGAAAAGCTGTCTCAGTAGTGACTGATGTTGTAGGCCCAGTTTGGGGCTGATACATTTGGTCTGGTCTTGCTTCTGTCTTTCATCCAATATGAGTTACCCTGCAGCAAAGTAAGCAGCTGGACTTGCTTTCTGGGGGAACAGGGGGTGTGGCGGTGACTTTTCAGAAATCTAAAACAAAAAATACTTCTCTCCAGGGGAATCTTTTATCTGATAAATGGTAAAAGATAGAGAGTGTAGGGTACCATCTTACTGTTCCCAACAAGGCAAAGTTGGAAACCTTTCTTCCAGTAGCCATGGGCTAAGTTCACAGAACAAATTTAGAAATGCCAAATGGAAATCTTTGGGTTGAGGTGAAGACTTTAAAGGAAAGTCTTATCTTTGCACAAGTTCATAATTGCCAAAGGCATAGATGTTTAGATGAAAACTCCAGCTAGTATGTGGTCAAAGGAGAGTCTATTGAACTTGCAGGTTAAAAGCCTCCCAATGGGCTCAGTAAACACCATGGGGAGCCAGTCACCATAAGCTGCCTTTTGCAGAAACTCTAAATTATTTTTATGTAAAAACAATTTCATTCAGCGTGCAAATGGTCAAGACAAAAATCACAACAGAGCTAGTTTCACTTGTTTAAGTGAAGATCGGCAGCAACCAGAAAGCTCCTCTTCCACTGACTTTTCCCTCATGCCATTAAGTATTGATTTCTTTGCTTAAGACTTTGCACATGTAAAATATTACAAATTCTTTAGGAGGAATCAAGTTAATAAGCATTTATTAAGCCATGTAATTTATCTCACACTGCCCTTCTGGTTTTCTATACATCTAGATAACATTTCCTCTTCTCCCTTCAGGCCTCCATGCACAGGTTGGTCTTATTCTCTGATGCTTTCCCTCCTAACCTCCTGGTCTTAGAATACCTAGTTCCCTTCAAGGATCCACCCAAGTGCCATCTCCTACAAAAGGCCTTTCCTCATTTTGTTTACTTTACCCCCTCCACTTTCAAAAAAAAAACCCCAAAATTTTGTATTTATTTTGTTTGACTTCTGTATATGCTCATCTGTGTATACGGTGCCCCTGCATCTCCACCACAGTATAATTAGTCAGCTCTGTGAGGGCAAAGACTGGGTGGCTCATGTTTTGTCTTTTATTACCAAAACCCTACACAAGTCCTTGACACATAATAGGCACTTAGTAAATGCCTGTTGAGTTTAATTGAATTTATACTTTAATGTGAATAAATTTATCAGACAGAGAATCATTCGATAGGGAAGAAAGTATCAGAATGATAAGTGTTCTGTATCTAGGGCTTTACAGTTTATATAATACCTTCCATGATCTCATCTGAGCCTTACTATAATCCTGTAAGATTCTGGTTATTACTGTCTCCATATCTGAGATGAGGCACTGAGGATGAAAGTGGTGCAGGTTATTGGAAGCAGAATCTGAATTCAGATCTTTCTACTATTCCTCCATTCTTTCTATTACATTGATGAGGGATGGAGAGATAGAGGTACAGGAACTCCAAGACTGGAGTTCCCTATGTGGACTGTCTGGGAAAGAACTCCCAGACACAAGCATTGTTGAGGTTAAGGTGGTAAAGATTTATTACACCTTTTAGTGGGCAAGAGTTATTAGGGAACCTACAACCTTAGAGGGGTACAAGTAAAATTCATGTAGGATATTCTATAGTAAAACATGTGCCAAACATGCTAATTAGGTGATTCAGAGTGGGATTAGGGAGTAGTTAAGGAGTGGTTAGTTCTTAAAGGAACAGACACTTTTAGTATCTACCGTGAAGGTATTTTACCCAGTGTTCATCGGGAAATAGCCCAAGGTGGGGGCTACATGGAGGTGTCACCTAAGTCAACTAACAGTCATGGCTGACTAAGGAATACTAGGTTGCTCTCATGATCTCATTAATGTTTTGCTAGACAAGATAAATGTAAGGTAGTATACATGTCTAAATCCAGGACACATGATTGGTCAGTGAGTAGTAAATGTTGCTATAACCCAGTACATAGTTCAGCCAGTACACAGCTGGTTCAGACTAATAAGTTCTATGGGTGCCGCTGGCTGCTGTAGCAGGAAAGGAGATAATGGTTGTTGCTGGGGCAGGTTGTGTCCCTGGGCTGGGGAGAAACTGCCTGGGATAGTGTTTTGAGACTAGGGAGAAATGTGATTTTTAGAGAGAAATGTGATTTTAGAAGTGGGGTCCAAGCATATGGATCCAAGTACCTCATTATTCATAGTGCTTGTTTAAGCACCTCTCATAGGTGGCTGGAGAAAGAAGGGAGAACCTCTAATTGGGGAAAGGCTGTAGGAAAGGGAAATCAAGATCTCTAAAGTCAGACTGTTATCAACATTCTAACAGTGAGCATATGTTTCTGGTGGTGCTGCATAGATACACATTATGGGATATCACAAATAATTAAAGTTGAAGGTCACACATGTAGGAATGAAGAGATGTGCAGTGGACATGGATGGGTCGTGGCATATTGCCAATAAGACACCGAACTGCATAAAAGATATCAGATACAAGACAAAAGACTAGAGATGCAAAACTAGAAAAGGAAGTGGGCCAGCAGATAGCCAGAGCAAGGGAAAACTGATGACCATAATATAAAGAGATATATGGTAAGGCACCCCCTATCAAACATATGTATAGAGAGAGATGTTGAGTGGACCCCTATAGAGGATTTATGGGAAGACATGAACAGAATGATGCAAGATAAGAAGGTACAGGTAGATCACAGAAGATGAAGAGGTGCAGATGACTTGTGACTTGGGCCTTGATGAAATTGTAGTATGTTTTGACTCCAGGCTACAATAGTTATATCAGTTCAATTCATCATTTCCATAAGCATTTGTTAGGCATATATTATGAGCAAAACCTGGTCTCCCCACCTACTAATCAATGTCTTTATATCCCAGATTACCTCATTTAGTCTATGTATCTTTTTGGGGGGTGGTACCTAGTTAGTTATATGTTGGGTAACTAGGTGGCACAGTAGATGGAGAGCACTGGGTTAGGAACCAGGAAGACTCATCTTTCTGAGTTAAAATCTAGCCCCTAGTAGTTGTGGGACCCTGGGGCAAGTCTTTTAACTCTATTTACCTCAGTTTCCTCATCTGTAAAGTAAGCTGGAGAAGAAAAGGGCAAACTACTCCTGTATCTTGGTCAAGAAAACTCCAAATGAGGTCATAAAGAGTCTGAACAACTGAACAAACACCCATTAGAATGTGTGCTGTTTGAGAACAGGACAGTTTTTACATTTCTTTGCTACATCTTCTTACCTTTAGAACCCTTTGCATTTTGTAGATGTACAATGCATGTGTAATTTCTCTTATGTGTCTATTTCTTTTGAGGGCATCAGTACCTTTTAAGTTGCTCAATTTCACAACTTCAGAGTTATAATTCTTCAGGCTCATTAAGCATGGCTGTTACTCCCCACTATATTCAAGGAATTTCCAAGGCCAGGCAATTCTCTTGTATCTTATTTTTTTTTTTTTAAGATTTAAATTTATTTATTTACTTTTAGTTTTCAACATTTATTTTCACAAAATTTTGAGTTCTAAATTCTCTCCCCATCTTTCCTCTCCCCCACCCTGAGATGGTATTCTTCCCTTATGCATACGCCTTCCCTCAGTCAGGCCTCCCTTTTATAATTCCCGCCCCCCAAGTAACCCCTTACCCTTTTCTTTCTTGAAGGGCAAAATAGATTTCTATACCCCTTTGCCTGTATATCTTATTTCCCAGTTGCATGTAAAAATAATTTTTTTGACATTTGTTTTTTAAAACTTTGAGTTCCAAATTCTCTCCCTTCTTCTCTCTCCCCACCCCATTGGGAAGGCAAGCGATTTAATAGAGGTTATACATGTTTATTTATGCAAAACACCTCCATAATAATCATGTTATGAAATACTAATTATATTTCCTCCATCCTATCACACCCTCCAATTATTGTATTTTCTCTTTTGACCCTGTACCTTTTCTTAAGTGTTTGCTTCTAACTCTCCCTCAATCTGCCCTCCCTTTTATCATCCCCACTTATCCTCTTCCCCTTACTTTTCCTGGAGCAAGATATCCAATTGAGTGTGTATGTTATTCCCTCTTTAAGACAAATTCGATGAGAGTAAGGTTTACTCATTCCTTCTCACCTCAACCCTCTTTCCCTCCATTGTAAAACCTCTTTCTTGCCTCTTTTATGTGAGATAATTTATCCCATTCTATCTCTCCCTTTCTCCTTCTCCCAATATATTCCTCTCTCACTCCTTAATTTTATTTTTTACATGTCACTCCTTCATATTCAACTCACCCTGTGCAATCCATCCATCTATATCTATCTATCTATCTATCTATCTATCTATCTATCTATCTATCTATCTATCTATCTCCTCCAACTACTCTAATACTGAGAAAAGTCTCATGAGTTACAGATATCATCTTTCTATGTAGGAATGTAAATAGTTCCACTTTAATAAGTCTCTTAAGATTTCTCTTTCCTGTTGACCTTCTCTTGATTCTTGTATTTGAAAGTTCAGTTTTCTATTCAGCTCTGGTCTTTTCATCAAGAATGTTTGAAATTCTTCTATTTCATTGAATGTCCATTTATTTCCCTGAAGGATTATACTCAGTTTTGCTGGATAGGTGATTCTTGGTTTCAATCCTACTTCCTTTGCCCTCCAGCATATCATATCCCAAGACCTTCAATCCCTTAATGGAGAGGTTGCCAGAGCTTGTGTTATCCTAATTGTATTTCTACAACACATGAATTGTTTCTTTCTGGATGTTTGCAATACTTTCTCCTTGACCTGGGGACCCGGGAATTTGACTACAATATTCTTAGGAGTTTTTCTTTTAGTATCTCTTTCTAGAGGTGATTAGTGAATTCTTTCAATTTCTATCTTACCCTTTGGTTCTAGAATATCAGGGCAGTTTTCCTTGATAATTTCTTGAAAGATGATGTCTAGTTTCTTTTTTTGATCATGACTTTCAGGTAGTTCAGCAATTTTAAAATTCTCTTTCCTGCATCTATTTTCCAGGTCACTGATTTTTCCAGTGAGATATTTCACAGTCTCCTATTTTTTCATTCTTTTGGTTCTGTTTCGTACTTTCTTGATTTCTCATAAAGTCATTAGCTTCCATTTGCTCCATTCTAATTTTTAAGGGCTTATTTTCTTCAGTGAGCTTTTGGACCTCTTTTTCCATTAGGGCAATTCTGCTTTTTAAGGCATTATTCCTCTCATGGGCTTTTTGGACTTCTTTTGCCATTTGATCTATTTTTAAGGTGTTATTTTCTTCAGTATTTTTTTGGGTCTCCTTTAGCAAGCTATTGACTCAATTTTCATGATTTCCTTGCATCACTCTCATTTCTCTTCCCAATTTTTCCTCTATTTTTCTTATTTGAGTTTCAAAATTCTTTTTGAGTTCCTCCATGGCCTGTGACCAATTCATGTTCCTCGTGGTGGCTTTTGATGTAGAATTTTTGTCTCTACTGTCCTCCAATGGTCATATGCCCTGATTTTTCTTGTTACCAAAGTAAGATTCTATAGTCTGAGTTCTTTTATGATGGTTACTCATCTTCCTAGCCCCAGAACCACTTAGTTGCCCCTAGCTGCTTTGTACATAGTAAGTACTTAAAGCCTGGTTGAATTTAATTGAATTAAATGAGAATTCACTAGAATGTCCCTAAACAGAAAAATGCATTGCATTTGCTTTCTTGCTGTATACTTGTCCAAATTTCACATTCACAATCAAATTTGGTCTTTCCAACAAATATTTAAGAGACTGGTAAGGCAAGTGTTATAGGATCCTGGTATCGGATATTTAGAGCTGGAGTGAGGGTATGTGGTGGAGACCTAGAGGTCAACTAGTCCAACCCCCTCATTGTACAGATGAGAAGACCTAGGTCAAGAGAGGTTAAGTGACTTGCCTGAAGTCATACATTTGGAAACTGGGATTTCAACCAAGATCCTATGACTCCAACTCTAGTACTCTTTCTACCATGACCCGAAACATCAAAGGGAAACTAAGAATGATAAGTACTATCTATGTGGTCAAGTTTCTTCCCTAGTCTCACCAACCTTCCCCAATGAATCAATCAACAAGTAGCATCTATTTATTTAGCATCTATTATGTACCAGTCGCTGATAGGTTCTGAGGATACAAATAGAAAGAATGAAATTATTCCTGCTAGCAATATGCATGCATTCTAGTGGGGGAAACAGCAATTATATATAAAAATGTTTACAGAATAAATATAAACTTAATAAATATATTCTACTTTATATATTCAAATACACATAAGGTAATTAAATGCATGTTACTGTGCAAAGGAGAACACAAGGAGTGGGGAATCAGAAAAGATTTCATGTAGAAGATGGAAGCTCAACTACATCCTAATGGAAAATAGGGACTCTTTGGGGAAGAGGTAAGAAAAGAATGCATTCCAAAAATGTGGCACAGCTAGTACAAAGGCACAGAGATGGGAGATGGATTGTCATGAGTGGGAAACAGAAAGGGCAGTTTGGCTAAATCATAAAATGTAAGAAGAAAGTAATGTCCAGTAAGACTGAAAAGGTAGATGAGGGCCAGATTGTGTTGGTCTTTAAAAGCTAAGTAGAACAGTTTTTATTTTACCTTAGAGGCAGTAGGAAGCCACTGGGGTTGGTCAAGTGTGGAAGTCATATGGTCATATTTGTGCTTCAGGAAAATTACTTTGGTACCACTGTGTAGTATGGACTGAAGTGGTGAGAGACTTGAGATGGGGAGACCAATTAAGAGGCTTATGCAATAATCTAGGTAAGAAATGACAAGGGACTGAAGTAAGGTGCTAGTTGTGTTTGTAGTCAGATGCTGAGAGATGCTGTGAAGGTAAAAATAGCCAGATTTGGCAACTAATTCAATATGTTGCATGAGGGAAAATGAAGAGTTGGGATAATACAGGGATTATAAACCAGAGATATTGCAAGTATGACAGCTAGTGCCTTTGACAGATAAAAAGAAAAAATGGAAGAGGGAAAGGTTTAGGGGAAATAGAGTTCAGTTTAAGAAATGATTTAAGATGGCTCTGGGATATCCAGTATGAACTATCCAATAAGCAGTTGTTTCTATGAGACTGAAGCTAAAGGAAGAGATTAAGTCTGGATATGCAAATCTGGGAGTTAGCCTCATAGAGATGCAGATGATTAGATGTTAGAGCTGATGAGATTACCAAAACATGAAGTAAGGATGAAGAAAGTTGTTGGGTGGGGGAGAGGGAAGAGTCTGAATGAAGTGGTGAAACTGTTCTCATCCTCTAGTTCCCATTTTTGGGGAAATAATCTCCATTTGCTTCTATTAATATTATATCTGCAAGTCTCATCTAAACTTTTCATCTTCCCCAGGGCTTAGCACAGTGCTTTGCACACAGGCATTTCACAAGTATTGCCTTAGTGCCTGGCACAGGTAGAAAAAAACAAAAACAAAACACCAACAAAAAACCCCATAGATTGGTGATTGCTTTTGACACACTTTCTCATCTTTTATGAGGTGCATGGTAGCATATCAGAAACTTACAGAATCTTAGAGTCAGAAGAGATTACCTAGGGATGTGAATTATCCAAGATCACAGAACTAATGAGTTTATAAAACTTAGAAAAATTCTAATTCATTTTGGTTTGAAAAAAATTTTTTTTGAGAATTCTAGCCAGCCTGATGATACATTTTGAATCAACTGTACACATTACCCTGAATTTCCTAAGACTATCTACTTCCACCTGGGCACAAGTATACATAGATCCTTATAAGTATTTGCTCTTCAGCAATGGGACAGAATGGTATGGTCCATTTAAGCCAGTTTTCTATTGGGCCTCATGTTTGAGAGCAGGTCTAGAGTAGGTATCTGTTTTAGAAAAGAAACACTTCTTAGATTGGAAACTCTATATGTTAAAAGTTAGAGGACACAATATCAGCCTCACTGGCATAGACTTCTAAAGGGAAGGAGGTTGTGAAAAGCAAAAATTTAACAAGAAAATTATTCCAAGGTTAATCCTATGAGAAGGAAGAGCTTCCACATGGATCAGACGGGTGAATCAACCAACATTTTGTTTGATGCTGGGGAAGAGTTTGCTGGATCATGCCAGTGAATTCTCTCGTCTCCTTTTCTGAGCAAAGAGAGAAAGTCAAGGAATGCTTTTATGTGGTTGCTGCGTTTCCAAATGTTTCATGATGATTGACAGTTCTGCATTCATATTCCCATTATGACACCTGCAGATAATGAGATATCTCGAAACCGGAATTTCCAGTGCTTGAGCCTGCCAGGAATATTATAATCAGTGTTCTAGCAAGCCATTCCCGTTGCACACATGACCTCTACAAATTTGAAATGTCAAAACACAGCCAGGAGCTGAAACCAAGGCCACTCTACTCCAAGTGGCTATTTGGCTTTTGAATGGAGAGAAAGGACTCCTTTATCTCAGGAGAATTATGGATTACCAGAAAATAGTGATCTTTTCATTAACCTATATGTATTCAGCATGTAGATAATGTCCACCTTTTATCATTCTCATAGCCCGTGTCCACGGAGACAATGTGAAGTGGAGGGTTAAGCATTTCCCTGGTGAATTGGGGCCAATTCAAGGGATAATTCAGACCACCCCAAACCTTTTGTCCTCAGTAGCAAATAGGAAGCCTGAGTTCTGCAGATAATATGGCTGCCTGGAATAACAGGAGAGTGACATGTTAGAACTAGAAGGGACCTTAAAATTCATTTCATTTAATCCCTTTCCTTTTATAAAGGAGGAAACTGAGACCTAGAGAGGTCATAAGTAACTTGCACATTCTCACCCAGATGATGGGAAGTGTATTCTCTTTCTGGGTAATTTCCCTTCATCTATTCTTCACTCGGGCTATGTATAAGTTTTTGCTACCTGTCAGTCTCCTAACAAGGTATAGAATTCATCCATTTTCATCATAGGGAATGGATAAGGGTGGCTTGAAAAGAAAAGCGATTCCACTGACAGAATCAGAATCTAAGTGCATCCAGTAGACTGGATATTCCTTGAAGGCAGGATCTATTTTTTGTTTATTTGTTTCATTTTTGGTTTTGTATCCTCAGCACTTCACACAATGCCGGGCACAGAGTGAGCTTTTAGTAAATATTTATGAGCTGAATCAGTTAATCAAAAGAAGAATTGGTTTTTTTGGTTTTTTTTTAAACAAGATGGTCTTGGGATAGCAGAGTAAATGAACTCCAGATATAATGTACTTAAGAGAGACTAAACAAAAGCATTTTTACCAATTCCTCCCAGGAAGATTAGTAGAAACTCCCTTTTCTTCCTCTGGGCACTCAGCATGCCTATCTGATTCAGAAAAATCCACTGGGTCTATATACACCAAACACACACAGGCTGAGCCTCCATATTAGCAGAAAAACTGGATGAAAAATGACAAATTCATTCAAATGATCCCTAAAATGAAGCCAACCAACCAATTAAACTGATTCTATTACTTGTAGTGTCAAGTAACAAAGGGTCAAAACACTTTTCTTTTCTATGCTTCTACTGATTCAATTAATTTTAGATCAACTTTTATTGGATGCCTACTGCATACAAAGGCCCACTTGAAAGTGGTTTTTCCTTGGCATCACGATTTCATCAATGTATTTATCTTTCTCTGTGCCAGTTACATCTATGCCTTCTCATCCTGTGAAATTCTTGCCAATGATCTCCAACAAATCTTCCATATGGGATCAACCCACCATGCCAGAAAGTCTTCATCTGGATCTTTTCTATATTTTAGGGACATCTGCACAGCTCTTGGGCTACCTATCTATAATCCTTCACTCACCCTATATGACAAGCCCACCTTTTCCAGTTCTACATTTTCTTAATGACCAAAATAAGAATAGGTACTGAACTTCTGACTTTACTGGTAGAAGGAACTCCCAGATAATGAGACTTTCTCTTTTTTCTCTACTATTTATATTTGTAGCTGAGGACACTGAGAGGTTAAATGATTTGTCCAGAGTCACACAACCAATGTGTGTCAGAAGTAGGACTCCAAGACCAGCTGCCAGGTGCTGCTTTTTCTAGATCATGTAAGCAGTTATATCTTGGAATATATATATATATATATATATATATATATATATATATATATATATATACACACACACACACACACACACACACACATACATACATGCATTTATTCTGCATATTCAAAAAATTGGACCTAGACCTGAATGGGAGGGAAAGGGCTGGGTTGTCTTTGGAATGCAGCGTAGTTGTTTTAATGAAGGGTTCTTCGAATCCTTCTCTACTTGGCCTCAATTGATTTTTTCACATCATAAAAAATTACTCCCCTTTTTCATATTCTATGACTCAGGTAAATTGGTCTTGTTCTGTTCCTCATACAAAAGGCTCCATCTCCCACCTCTATGCCTTTTCATTGACCTGATGCCAAGAATGTCCTCTTTACCAACATTTCATGGAATCTCTCCTTCAAGATGCAACTCAAGCACCACCTTCTGAACAAATCCTTTCCTGACTAGTATTGTCCTTCCTTAATTACCTCATATTTAGCTCCCTTGAAATTGTTCCATATATATTTATTCTGTATATATTTATTTATCTACATGTTGACTGAGCCAGTAGAATGTCAGCAGGGATTGCTTTATTTTTTGTATGTTTATCTCTATTGTCTAACATAGAGTGGATTGTGTTCCGTCATGTCTAACTCTTCAGAACATGATTTGGGGTTTCTTGGCAGAGATATTGGAGTGGTTTGCCATTTCCTTCTCCAGCTCATTTTACAAATGAGGAAACTGAGACAAACAAGGTTAAGTGACTTGCTCAGGGTCCCACAGGTGGTAAGTGTCTGGATGCCCGATTGGAACTCAGATGAGTCTGCCTACTCCACCTGGTTGCCTTTAGCGCAGATTAGGTGCCTAATAAATTAGGTGCCTAATAAATTTTACCCACAGTAGAACTTTCAAAATTGGAGTCAATCTTCTCAAACCCTGATGCCGCTTTATCAACCAAGTTTATGTAATACTCTTCAATATTGTTGCGTATCAGGGAATAGGGAGGTCCAAGGAAAGGGAGAAAAGTGGGATGGGGAATGGCTGATCCATAGAACAGTCAGAACACACACAAAATTAATTGATTAAATGTACCATCTTGTATGGGTGTGGTTCTTGGAGCCCCAAAACAATTACACTAGTAACATCAAAGATCACTTATCACAGATCACCATACCAGATATAATAATAACGAAAAAGTTTGAAATATTGCAAATGTTATCCAAATGTGACACAGAAACACAACATGAGCACATGCTGTTGGGAAAAGGGCACTGATAAACTTGCTCAGTGTGATGTTGCCACAAATCTTCAATTTATAAAAGAACAAAAAAATGCAATATTTGCAGAGCAAAATGCAATAAAACAAGGTATGTCTGTACTATTGCTCATAAGCCTCCATTTTGTGTTTTCCTCAGTACCAATTAAGCAGTTGAAATTCCAATATCAATTAGCCAAGCAGTCTTAATTAGCTTTTTTGTTAGGGGTATTTATTAAGTAGTCATAATAGTAATATTAAGAATTGGTACAAAACCAATCTTCTCCAAAAGTCTTGTACATTCTCCTCCACAGGTACATACAGAGTGCAGGAAAAGTGAGTTCAAGCTCTTTTAACATTGGTCTGTCTCAATTCCCTCAGCTGCAAAATCATGATAATAGCAGCACCTATTGTCCCAAGATTGCTGTAAAGATCAAATGAAATATTATTTATACAGTGATTAACATAGTGCTTTTCCCTTGCCTTCAGTCTTAAAGAGCCCAGCTGACCAATGGCCCAGCTATTGGAAATGGTTTTCTCTTCTCATGGAGTCCTCCTCATGAAGTTGATGAGGTTTGTGCAGCACCTTTGCAGAATGCCTTTATAGAATCCTGAGGGTGCCTTTCTTCAACTAATTCTATTAGTTCTGCCATTGCTGTTTCTTCCATAGTACAATCAACCACAATGGGAAGTCCATATTGCCCAACATTTTGAAATTCACTAAGTCAAGTGGGGGTGGGAGCGTATCTGACATTAGTTGTATCTGGGTTCACCCCACCTCCCCCTCACTACCTTCTGGTATAGACAAAAAAAGTCATCCTTCCCAAAATTCTCCTAAAGCTTGAATATTAAAGTAGTTGCTGAAATACTCTTGTTAGAATGTTCTCCTCTGATATATGAGTCCAGATGAGTATTTAATTCTTTCAACCAATCCCTAAACATTTATTGATTTCATCAAAAGACTCAAAAGTACTTCCTCCTTAGTTTTTTGATTGATTAGACTGACTGATTCAGTAGAGATGTCTAGGCTTTGTTCTCACCTGGTTTATACTTTGATTGATTAATACTGTAACCCAATCAAAGAGGCATTCTTACCCATTAAGAGTTCCAGGGTTACATTAACTAGGATTGGGGTGTTGGACATTCTTCTTATACCAACAAAGGGAATGTATGGAATTATATGCTCATGGAATAAGAGAAGCAGCAGAAGAAACGATATTAGAAGAGACATAAAAAATAGAGCAAGCCAATCATGTGATAAGGGTGAGGTCAATGGTCTACTATGCTAAAAAAGCCTCCTTAACCTGGAAGCTCACTTCAGTCCTTGACTTCTTATACTAGAAGTACTTTTCAATCTGAGAGGATTTCCTTAATTGCCTGGTTCTTTCCAGAACTTGCCTCTTAAGGAAAATGTCCTGGACAGCCATATCTTCATCTTTTCCATGCCCCACTCCTGACTCAGCAGACATTCTCTACCATGTTTAGTGTCATCAGAACCTTGCCATTCCCGTACACACACACACACTCTTTTCAGCCCCCTTTTAAAGTGCTGTCTTCTATTAGAATATGAACCTCTTAAAGGCAAAGATAGTCTTTCCACTTTGTATTCTCAGTGTTTGGCACAGTGTCTTGCACATGGTCCACATAGTACTTCATAGGACAACTTGACAGTCTCCATGGTCACTCCCTTGATTTTCAATCGGTATCGTGATAGAGAAAATATTCCTGAAATATAGAGTGGACCTCTGTCAAAGATTTAAAGAAAGACCTAAACAGGATTCACAAAAGAAGAGAGGTACAGGTGGGTAGTGATTTGTATCAGAGGACAGGAGCTCCTAAATGAAGGATGTCAGTGGTTCATCAATTGATTAAAGCATCCCTTTTCCATCACCCACATAACAGTTATTGTTAGAAATAATGGTAAAATGCTTATACCCACCATGCATCTCTTAGTGTTGCCTTTTGGGTCATCAGAAATGCTGATTCTTCTAGGACTGCAGTAGTCCAGTATTTGTAATCATGCAGTGCTTCTCAGGAAAGCATGTTAGATGCCACAAATATAAATTCCCATGAAGATCTGAGGGCAGAATGATTGAGACACCAGACCATGATTTATATCCCATGCACCTTAAACCCAGTGCGCTCTGAAGCCCATACATTGTTCAACCCTAGGTCCTTGCCCAAACTCCACTTAAGGGCTCTTTTCAAGACCCTCCTGGCTTCAGAGTGATTATCAATAGTAAGTGTTACTCTTTCCCTCCCAGTTTGATTTACTTATTTTTTTCTTTTACTCACTAAAGGGGCCATTCCCTGATTACTTCTTAAAGAGACTATTCACTAAATGGGCGTTGCCTCACTCTAAGTGAGTACCTAAATAGGCCAAGGTCTCCCATTGCATCCTGGACCTTCTCCAATCATCCTGATGAATATCTGGTCATTGGATCCAAATGGCTCAGGAGGGGAAAGTGAGGTTGGTGACCTTGCACAGCCCTCCCTCACTCAAAACAAAGTCAAGTGCAAGTCATGTCATCATTTCTCTGATATCATGATTTTCCTCAAAAATGAAGGATGAACACAGACAGACAGACAGCCATCAGGAAACTGGAATCTACCCAGCACAGATACCTTGCTTTTTGCCCTGTCCTGCCTCACTTCTCCTTACCAGACTGGACCTCTAGAAACCAACCCTCCTTCTCCCTCCAAGTTAATCCATTCAGTTTTGGGCCTTTACCCTATCCACAGATGAGCTATCCTGATTTAAGGCAAATAAAATTCACTTAACCCACTGTCACTAGTGGAAGGCAAATAATGGGTCACATCCTATTTGGTTATCCATCAGGAAATCAGAGTCTACCTAGCCAGTACATTGTTATCTGTCCTGATGACTGCGCGCGTGCGTGTGCATGTGTGTGTGTGTGTGTGTGTGTGTGTGTACACACATGTGTGTATATATATATATGTATGTGTATCTATGTACACAAACAACAAACACACACACACACACACACATTCCTTCCTCCTTCCAGGTTTCTGTTTTCTTATTCTTTCCTTTGGAAAACTACTAAAGTTAATCTTACCATTGCAAGGGTGTGGCCACAGACCCACTGAGGGCTCTCATTCACTATTCCTGTTCCTCCCCAAATCAGAATTGCCTTCTTTGGACCCTGATGTGCTGTAGGATCCTATAAAGATATATAAGGTTTTGGAGGGTCAGAACTGTCTCATTTTTGTATCTGTATTCCCAGCACTTAAGATAGTGTCTGACAATAAATACTACTTCATTTTTTTTTTATTTATTATGACTTCGACTAGAGACTATTGAGTTTCTTTCCAAGTCTGAAATTCAAGAATGAATTTGGTCATTCATTTAAAAGAAAGGTCCCCAAATGACCAGTCAATTAAATTCATTCATTTTCTTTTAAAAAATTTATATCAATTCATAATCTTTGAGTCAGATTGCTTGCACAGCTTCTCTTGAAGCACTCCTTGCATGGATGGAAATTTTTCTTTAGGTTCACTCCAGGGGCATCTTTGTGTATGAGAAGAGCCTTAAAGTCTGAGGATCTGGATCCCCATGTTCATGCCAACTGCTGGGTAACCATCTTAGTAAATCACTTAACCTCCAGAGACCTCAGTTTCCTCATTTGTAAGATGAAGGAGTAGGATAAGATGATCCCTAAGGTCCTTACCAGCTCTAAATCCTTTGGTCCTATGCTCTTTCCTAAAGGTCCCACATTTAGAGGCACAAAGAATATAATGGGGGTGGGGGAGGGGAGAGAGGCAGAAATGCCAAGACTAAAAGATCATTCCCTCAGGGGAGCCATTTACATATATACATTTTCCACCTAGATCTCAATCTCTCTCTCTCTCTCTTTCTCTCTCTCTCTCTCTCTCTCTCTCTCTCTCTCTCTCTGAACTTGTACCCTAGCTGCTTTGTACCAGCTGCCTCTCTTTCTATTTGACAGCCACTGTCCCTGGGCCACCTACCCTACAAAGCTTCCTCCTTCTCCTATTCAGAGCTGGAACTTGGAGCCCAGGACTGCCTGCGACTTGTACAGGACAATGTTCTTTTTGGTTATCTATGCATTAAGCTGTACACATCCAGACTCTGCAAGGAATGGTTCTTTCTGCTCATTTTTACCATTTTTTCATTTTCATAAAAAGCAGATAGAATAAAACTATTTTTTATTATTGAACAGCAATGGAAAATAGCATGTTTTAAAAGAATTGCCCTGTTTCTATCTTAGGGAATGAGGAAGGAGAAGGGCATCCCAAGAAAATTTTGGATGACCTAGACCAGTCAAGGGGGAGGAGGGGAATGTTAAATAACTGATAAATGACACATTTTTAGTAACTAAGGAAAAACATTCTTTCCATAGTATCCACCAAGAGCTTAGATAAACTAGTCCAATAGTGAGAGTGGGAGCCAGGCTGGCAAACCTGAGCTTGCCTTGAGAAAAGTGCTGAACTCCAGAGCACATATTTCATGTTCACAGCAGTGCCTGAATTTCTTCTAAAATTCCCCATCATCTGTGACCATTCCATGCCATGAAGCAAAGTGAGTTTTCTCATCCTCAGAATGGGTCCTGCAGGGCATTCAATACCAAGAAAGACAAACTTTAAAGGAGAGTTTCTGTCGCACCCAGCAGCCAAACCCAGTTGTCGCATCAAGCGCCAGCACACACAAGGATGCTCAATAAATAAAACGGCTGCCTTCGTTGGTGTTCCTTCTTGCATAGCCTCATCAAAAGCCCTGTGGCCTTGAGTCGGCTCTTGCTAAGTCCTAATATTCAGGCAGTGGGGGACAGGAGATGAGAGACAGAACAGGGCAGCTGCAAATGAAAATCACCCTGGGGAAGGTTACAACTAGATAAAGTTTTCGACAATAAGATTCCAGAGACTGCTGACTGCAGAAAAGCTCAATATTTTAGTCTCAGTACAAATTTGCTTCAATCTTATACAACTCCCATGTAGCAGTACCCACAGCTGCATGCTGTAAACAACAAACAAGTCTATTTCCATCAGCCCTGCTGATGCTATGAGAAAAGTGCCTGAGCATAAGACATGCACAGATGCAAAGTCTCACCTGAGCCTACCGCTGCCCTCCATTTGGCCTCTCTAACTTAATATCGTTGTTACAAAGCTATTGGTCTCCTGGTAGAGAGCTGGCTCAACGCGGTGCCTCTTCTTCCAGCTAATCTGACAACTCCGATCCAAGAAGCATCAAGGGCCCAATTAAGAAGACACATCTTATCAAGGAGCTTATTTTGCATAACAGAATACAAATGACGAATAAAAATTTAATGTTTAATAACTTAGTACAAAGAGGGCTGTTGATATAGAATGCCTGGAATTTTTATGGCGGCTGTCAGACTTGTGATAAAACTGTTATATAGGAACACTTGGCAAAAAACAGCGGAGAATTTTTCAGTAATGGTGTGTGCATGATATTGCATTAATTCTTGATAGGAGAGTAACTGTAAGCCTGGGGATCCGCCAGTTTGAGTTTCAGTTTCACATTGTGTGTGGGTGAGTGTGTGAGTGTGTATGTGTGTGTGTGTGTGTGAGCACATTTGAGTGCATACGTGTGCTCGCATGTGTGAGCACATTTGAGTGTGTATTTGTGCTCACGTGTGAGCACACTCAAGTGTGTGTGTATGAGTTCGCGTGTGTGAACACACTGGAGTGTGTGTGTGTATGTGTGTGTGTGTGCTTGTATGTGTGTGAACACACTTAAGTGTGTCTGTGTGGAAGCCTAAGGTTTGGGTTTTGTTTTGTTTTGTTTTTCCAATTGACAGGCACTTAAATGTATTTTACTGAAGAGTTTCCACGAAAAGAAACTTGGTACTTGGCAATCCACAGTGTACTTGTGTATACTTCCTCAAGGTCAGATGTCATAGGAAGAACCTTCCTCATTCTTCCGGAAGGGAAATAAATCTAAGGATTCAGGGAGCTCTGCTAAACACTATTAGGAGATGAAGAATGAGAGAAACTAGATTATAGGCTACCAGTAAGACCCTGATCTGGCCTGTGAGGAGGCCTAACTTACCCATTTAGGGAGGGAAAGTTGAAAAGGTTCATTGGCCTGATGCCATTTAAGGAAAACCTCTTATCATTCACTAAGTGGGTTTTTTGAACTTTTTTTTAATATTTTAATAATGATTTCAACATAATTGGTTTCCTTTGTAATTCTATTTATTTTATTTTACATATTAAAAACATATACATTTTGATAAGGGCCCTAGAAACTTCAAAAGATTTTCAAAGGGATCTATGACACAAAAAGTTAAGTATCCCTGCCAGCCTCCTAATATTTCTTTGTAAGTCCAAAGTCTTGGTGGGGAGGGGGAAGGAGAGAAATTTCACTTTGACTGGTATCCTTTAATGACAACTTCAGAATGATCAGAATTTTACTGGGAATAAAAAGCAAAAAAATAAAAAACCAACCTTCCTCCCACCCGCTGTTCAATTAGAAAGGAAACGTTAAGACCTCTTTTCACATATTTCTTGGTATTCCAACTAAGCATCTACAATTGCTGAGTTTCCAAATGAAAGAAAAATGAAACCACAGTATATTTTAGTAGAAGGGGAGCTTTGGTTGCTAGTGTGCTAGAAAGAAGATATAGATTCAGAGGACCCGGTGCCTGAAACACAGTAGGTGCTTAATAAATGCTAGTTGATTGGCTTACATATTGGGGTTCAAGTCCCATTCAACTCTCCTGGCATTATCCTAGCATTTTCATATTGTCAAAATTAAAAGAGCACTGGATCTGGGGTCAGAAGATTTGGGTTCAAATCCTGTCTTTATCCCCCTTAACAACCTGTGTGACCTTGGGCAAGTCAATTAGCTTCTTTGTGGTTCCCTCTCCTTAAATATAAGACAAGGAGTTTGAACTAGATAATCTCCAAGGTCCTTCCTCACTCCAAATCTATGATGCTCTCCAATAGCACTTTATTTTTAAAGTGTCCATTAACTAATGTTAAGCTCATGCTGAATTAGAGTGGAACTCTTTTACAAGTACATATCTCATCTAACATGAATACAAAATGAATTTCTTATTCATTCCATTCTATTGTATTAGTGTTATTGCCATGAATACAAAATGAATTCCTAATGATTGGACACTTAAAATAAAGTGTTACCCCTTTACAATAGTCATCAAACTTTAAGGACAAATTGAGTTTTGGGGTGGAAGGAGGGGGGTTGTACTAGTAGGTATAAACAACAAAGAAAAAGAAAGCTGGAGCATTGCTGTGTGGGCTATTGAAACGCATAATTTACTTGACGATGCTAATATTCAGATGCAACCTTATATTGGAATTAACACTACAGGAGGGGCCCTTACACGAAGGATTTGTTGCAGAAATAAAAATCTATCGGTAACACTTTCATTGTTCCATCATTATGAACTCATTTGGTATTCACTGTAATAGCACCGATCATAATGAATTTGTTTGATATTCATGTGGCTCTCACACACATTAACAGAGCCTCTCTGTTGTAATTCAGCATCCAATAAGCATTAGTTAATGCAGACTTTGGATTGGGAAAGGCCTGCTGTCCCATCCCTGACCCTAGAGTTGCCATGGTAGTTTCTAAAGAGTTAACGGACATTTTAACATGAAAGACACCTTCAGTCTCCTGCCTCTTTTGGTGCCTTCTTTCAAGGTAGAATGAAAATGGGTGTGGTTTCTATATGTGTACATGTCATCTTCCGGAAAGAACTGAAGTTACTGGAAGTCCGGCACTATTTGAATTGTGTCTTTGCATCCCCAGTGCCTTGCACAGTGAGGTACATAATCAACGAACGCTGATTAATTGTTTGGTTGGGAATCTGGGTGGGCTGTGGAGTTTTCTCACCATACCACACTGTTTTCATTCTCCTCTCAGCATGAGAGCCCTTGATATGGCCTGGTGCTGATATGGGGCAATGTACCAAGATATCCTAACTCTTAGTCACAGAAAGAGTCTGCTACAGGAAACTAACCAACCCTACTATCTCCTCATGGGGGTTTATTTCAGAAAATTTATTCCTGTCCAGATTCTGTTGCAGCTTCTGTAAAAGATATGTTGGTATATTTCCATGGTGATGGGCAGGGCAAATGTTTACAGAAAGTTTCCTAAGCCAGGAAATGGAGCCAACCTCTCTATAGCTTTGACCCACTTGCAAACTCAATGTCCCAACTCTACTTCAAACAAAATCTGATTGATACTGGTCCTATTCTTCTACCTTGTATATGGTTACTAGATGTTGTCACCATGGTAATTACTCTGGTAAAATCTCTTAAAGACACTTAGTGATGATGTTACATATGACTGACACCTACAAGTTGCCTCTTCTGTGGCATGGGAACAATTGCTCCAGATGTGACATTTTTTGTCACATTTTTTTTGGGTCATCTCATACTATCATGTATATTTGACTGGTCCCCAGAAACTTTCAAGCCGGGGGCATTATTCTTAACAGGCATTTCATTTAACAGTCCTGAAGTGGGTAAGAGTCCATTCAATCTCTGAACTGTCAGTAAGAGCTGGTCTTCTATCTCTCCGCCAACTGGGTGTCTGAGAGATTCAGATTCCCTTTGGTTCTCCTCAGAGTCTTTTCCAAAGGCAAAGAAACCTACTAGAAGTGGGCTGGAAGTAAGAGAGCATAATAAAAGGCTTGTTTGTATACCAGTGAGAAAAGAGTGTTGATGCTTTATCTCTAAGCATGGTTTTTGCCTATGTAGGACATTTGCCTAGATCTAATAACAATTCCCATTTATATAGTGCAGAACCACAACTAGGAGAGACTTGGGTCTTGTCCTAGGATGCCAAATTTAGAGGATGGTGATAGCACTCACATTCCTTCAGCAGAATTAGAAAAACACTCTAGAACTAGCCAGCAAATATAATTAGTTAAAATATGAAGCTACTCCTCTCCACTCTCCCACTGGTGTCAAGGGGTCTGGTTCTTTTCTCCACTGGGTGAAATTCAGTTCCCTTCTACTCATGTGTCAGATTGCTGGCCTTGGGTGTGGTTTGTAAGGCTTAACTCAGGCACAAAAATTCCTACTTATATTTCCGATAAAGAGCTTTAGGCTTTGTAAGACATTTCCTTTACCGCAATCCTGGGAAGTAGGTATTAGAAGTATTATTGTAATCTGTAGTTTACAAATGAGGGAATTGAGACCTGAGAGGTTAAGCATTTGCTCAACCTTACACAAGTAGTATCACTGCTCTGATTCCAACCTACAGCTCTCCTCATTTCAAATCTCATAGTTTCCACTGTTCTATAGCAGCAACCTAGAAAGTAGAAGGATAATTACCGTCCCATACTATTCTGAGCATAGCTTTAGCTCTCCAAAATAAAAATGAGTGGGGACAGACTGCAAAGGCACATTGCATACCTCCCAACCAACCAACCAAGATTCATTAATTACTATCTGATTCTTGTCTATTCTTTAACCAGACCCAGTTTCTTCCCTTTCAGTCATACCTCTAAACCTTCATGTTCCCAAAGACCATAGATGGAACTGGAGGAAAGGCAAACTCCCAGTAGAAGGAATTTGATTTCAAGAGGTCATTCTTTGCTTTCCTCAGTCAGCACGAGAGCAGAACACAATTGGCCATTTTAATATGAGCAAAACACAATGAATGATTTCTCATGCATTATCTTTGTTTTTATTTTAGCCCTAATTTTTGAACATTTCAATATTTCCCCACTTTAAGAAAAGACATTATGGAGCTGTCATATAAACTTATGTCTCTGGTCATTTCAAATAATGAATTAGGAGAGTCCTGAATGTCTCATCACAATCAGCTAAGCTTTTCTAGTGGAAATACTAATATATTTAATTTAGTCACCACCTTTGATTGGAAGTCCAGAAGTTCATGAAATCTCAGTTTGCCTTTCTTTTAGTATTAAAATGAAATTCCTAATGATTAGACACATGAAGTGTTACCCCTTTACAACAGTCATCAAGCTGTAAGGACAAATTGAGGAGGAAGCGGGATTGTATCAGTAGATATAAACAACAAAGAAAAAGAAGCAAGGCACAATTTACTTGATGCAACCTTACATTAGATGCTGATCCCACCATGCTCCTCCCTAGGCTAACCACACATGGAATATTTTGCTTCCTTCTGGATGCCATGTTTTACGAAACTGGGCTTCTTGGCTTTGGCGTGAGGGGTAAACAGAGTAGTGAGAGAACCTGAGGCCATGCCAGAATCAGTAGAAGGAAATGGGAATGTTTAGCTTCAAGAAAAGAAAACTTGGGAATATATTTATCAAATGGTTGGAATGTTGAGAAGAATTAGTCTTATTTTGCTTGACTCCCAAAGTGGTCACAAAGCTAAATGAGCTGCCTCAGGAAGGGGTTCCCCTTCCATGGAGGTCTTTAAGCAGGTGCACTTTGCAAAGGGGATTCTTGGTTAGGTACAGGTGAGAATAGATGACCTCTGATTTTGTTTCTGAGTTTGATATTCGGCAATTCTATGAACGGAGAGAAAAGGAAATTCAGAGGCCCCCAGGGTTCCTGTGAAGGAATTGTAGTCCTTAGGATTGTGAGCATAAATGAAAGAAGAAACCACCAACCCTGAATTAGCATGCCCTAATCTTACAGGCTTCTATTTGACCCTTATAATTAAAACTTAATATAATTTTTGGTATGAGCAATAGATAGGTATTGAGTGCTGATCTTGGAGTCACAAGATGTAAATATGAATCCTAGCTGTACCACTCTTAGACAAGTCATCTTACCTCACTGGAACTCCATTTCCTCATCTGTAAGATGTGGGAGTTGGATCAGATGACTTCTAAGGTCCCATTTAGGTCCAAATTTACGCTGCTTTAAACATTATACTAGGGAAGGAGTGACCTGAAGGCTGATAATAGCTATGATTTCATGATAAATACTGCCCCTGGAGTCAGAGGACCTGAGTTCAAATTCTGCCTCTGCCACTCACTACTCATTTAACATTAGACCAGTCAGTCACAACCTCCTTGGGCCTCAGTTTCCTCATCTAGAGGAAGTTGGTTCTGCTCTAGAGATCTGATCCCAAGTTAAGTTAAATGCTCACAAGTCATCTCCGTGGATTGACTGCCTCTCAAGTGATCCATATTCATTGCCCCTAAAGATGTCTGAAAGAGATTCCTCATTGAGAGAATCCTTCACTGGAAGGTTGAGGAATACTCAACGTGGACCTCACCGGAGGGAGGCTGGCCTTCCAGTAGTTCATAATGAAAACGAATGTTCATTTTTCCTTTAAAACTGTCTCGAGCTAAATGATACTGACGCTTTCAATTTTTAACATCATAATCAATAAAGGCTGCTTATGCACACTTTGCAAAACCATCAGTTTAGAAGTTTGAAAAAAAATCTGCATATGGCTGCAGCTTGCTAGCTAGAAAGCTCTAGCACTAAATCTTCTGAGTTAAAGTTTTACTGGTGTGTTATAAGTAAAAATGCCTTGTCAGCCATCTGCCAGTTTTTCTCCTAACATCCATATTTCCAACCCTTGCTAAACATTGGGAGCATGTGGCCACAAGAGGCCACCTCTACAATTAAACAGCCGAGCTCGGCAGCGGAGGCAAGGGCATGTCAGGAGAGAACTGTCTGTTATTAATTTTAAAAGTCCATAAAGCCAGACTCTGACCAACGCCTCTCCCTCCCCACCCCCAAACCCCAATCTCAGAATGATAGATCCTCAGTTAGATGTCATATCAAGCCTTAACTCCAAGAGAGAAAACAGAGAAGGGGAAAACAATGCACCAGTGTCAAAAGCTTCAATAAATGCTAATCATGGCTGATTAATCAGCCTCTAATTCCACTGATCCAAAAAGGTTAGAGAGTCAATTGTGTAAAATTAGCTCCTTCTCATGTGTCCCTTTGCATTTGGAGCCTCTGTCTGTTCATTTGCATCTTTTGCCAATGTTTACTAAGAATCCAGTTCATTAGCTCTTAAGCATAAAGTCAGAGATTGGAGGGGACTCAGTGAATTTCCTTGCTGAGAAAGTACTTAAAACAAATAGCATTGCTTTTTCCAACATTTATAGATTAAACCAAATGGCATTAATTACTGGAAATCTCATATTTGTAAGAGAAATAACAACAAAAACCTCTTTTTAAACGCTCAAGTTTTCACGACGGGATTACTCTCCTCTCCTCTAACGGCTTCTATAGTTGGGGGCAAAATGTTTAATCATGGAATTAACTGGAAATGAATGGCAAGCGGGAGCTAACAAGGCTTGCTAACTTTTTATAGAGCAGTGTTTTGCAAGGCTCAGAAGCAGAAGGCTGCTTTTGAAAGCCCTTATTAAAAAGAGATCTCTGCCACATATGTAGAAGCTGCCTTGGGAAATACCTGCTTTAACCGGTGTTTGAAAATCTTGAAACCTGCCAAAAGAAGGTAGTAGAAGTGAATGCCCGGGCAGAGCCCAGGAAGTCTGGACGGGACTTAATAGAGTAAGGTAGGAAATAGTGAAGAGGCACTGAGCTTTTTTGCACCTGCACGCACACACACGCACACACACACACACACAACCACACCCTGTGGCATGTATAAAAACAGATGGAATGTGTCTTGCAAAAGAAATAGAAAAGGATATTCAGTTAAAAGCTACAGGGTTAACCAAAGATGTCTTCTAGAGGAAGGCACATGTAGATCCTCTTTGTGTTTTGAGAGGGAGAGAGAGCAAACAAGCTTCCATAAGGGCTCTAGGTTAAGTCTAGAGCTAGGGGTCCATGGATTTCTTATTGTATGGTCAACTTATTTATAACAAATCCTTGCTCAGAATGAACTGAAAGCCATTTTATATTTAACTGGAGACAAAGCTCATCATAAAAGTACATAGAGCAAATAAATACAGTTTAAGAGTTAGCAATGCTACTTTGCAGGTCAGGTTGGGGAAGTGGAGAGAGAATAAATTAACCAGGTCTCATTAGAAAAAACCATCAGGGAAATAACAAAATTCCATCCTAGCAGATCAGTAAACTACCCAAGGCTTCAACCATTCATGATTATATTCAGTTTGGGGTAGCAATATGCTTAATTTTCAATTGACAGGTATGTACATCTCCAGGCTCCTCCCTTTTCTTCAGAGCTCCCACTTGGCCCAAGTTTCTGCCTCCCATCATGCTTTAGTTCTTACTTTAAGCTAGAAAATATCTTTACTTCCCAACAGCCTACTTAGCAGTAAGGGGCTATACATATATTCATATTCTCCAATTCTGGAATTGAAGATATTTTGATGGGCAAATTAAACTATAACCCTGACTCCAGGTATGGAGGTAAAAGAATTGCATAGTTGCTATTAGAGAAGGAGAAATGAGGAGAAAGAAATCCCTCTTCCTCCTAAAGACCAAAAGAGAACGGGAATTGTTTTTGTCCTAACAGAGACTGCCTAATAACACTCTCTCCCCCACACCACTTAGTTATTTAAATTGGATCATTCATGGAAAGTACCTTAAGAACTTTAAAATGCTATATAAATATCAGTTATCATTGTTCTTCAAGGCATACACGTGTGTTGGTTTTCATACTTCTTCAGACAGGATAAATCTCAAACCATCCAAAGACTTCATAGATGGGCTTCCAGAGCTGATGGGATCAACTAGGTAATGAGCCCTTCCAAACTGAGGCAGGCTGGTCATCAGAAAAGAGGCATCCAATCCATTGCCAAGCTCATACTTGATGCCTTTTCTGTTTGGTAAGATCTCTCAGAGCTTATATTATGTGGATGTAGACAATAAGGAAGTTTGATGCCACAATGAGGCATTGGATTAGTATGATGGATCAGCAGAGTCAAGAGTCCTCATCTCCTTAAAATAGCTCATCCAGCCCTGACCTCAGCATACAAAGACTAGGATTTTATTTGAAGAACACAGACACAAATATAGGCTAATCTACATAGCAAACCATCCTAGAGCTACTTCAAATGGTCCCCCTAAACATTTTGGTACTGTCTTCCATTATGAATTGATAACGGTATTTGAGTACCATGATTTTTCATTCTCTGCTTAGAGACAGAATTCTGAGATGGACTGGTTGCAGTAAGTGTTCCCATTACATCTGAGTAAGTATAACTGATTTCAAATGTTGTTTGTTCTAATAAAAGTGTAATGCCACTCATGTGGGATGGTATTCTTCCAGAGAATTATAAGAGTTAATGTCGAATGAGACCTGAAAATATCACTTAGTTCAACCTCCTTATTTTACAAATGAGGAAAATGGGACCCTAGCGATTTGTCCAGGGTCACACTGATAGTAAATGTCTGTGGCTGGATTTGAACCTAAGTCTGAGAAGGCAAGCTATTCTCCTCTGGAGAGGGTCAGAGCTGTGGGGACCATAGAACAAATAGATATAGGATCATGTCACTCCCCTATTCAATAACCACAGTTTTCTATTATCTCTAGGTTAAAATATAAATTCCTGTCCTTGGCTATGCTCCTAACTCTTCGAGATCTCACCACCATGACTCAGCCACCTTATTAACTAGGAACTTCCCTCAGCACCTAAGGCCTTCTCACACTGGGACAGCCTTCCTCTATACCAGTCTCTTCCTTCTATTGGTGAGTTCTTTCCAGGGACTTCTGTAATAGGGACAGACCCAGAATGGTCATGCTTCATTTCCCTTCCAGCTGTGCATCTAGCTCTCCAAAATGTCCCACCATGCCCTTGGGCAAGTATCTTCTCCCCACCCCCAACCCATCCCACTTTTCCAGCTTTCTTTTATGTATTATCTTCTACTAAAATGTAAGCTACTCGAAGGAAAGGACTCTCTGTTTTCTGTATTTGAACTCCCAGAGTTTAGCATAGCATTTGCTGCACATTAAACATCTAAATACTTGTTATCTGCCTACTTTTAATGCCTTTTACAACTTGGCCCCAACCTATCTTTCTAGATCCATTATCTGTTACTCTACATAGCATCCTCAGCTCAGGCAAATAGGTCTTCTCTCTGTTCCTCACATGTAGCTAGCAGTTCATCCCGTATCACCATGCTATGCGCTGGCTATCCACCTCACTTCCACCTTTGAGAATTCCTCACTTCTTCAGAATGTCTCTCAAACATTGTAGAGGGATCCTTTCCCTTTCCCCCCAGTTGTTAATGCGCTCCCAAACTTACTTGTATTCGACTATCTTGAATTCATTTATGTTTGTTCTATATATAGTTATATATGTATATGTTATCTCACCAAAATCTAAGCACCTTGAGATCAGGGAATGTTCATGTTTCATCTTGGCATCCCTAGCACTTAATACTATCTTGCACACAGTATGGACTTAATGCATGCTTAATAACTGATTAAACAGAAGGTTAAAGGTTTTTCCTGCCAATGGTCCATTTATCCACTAACGTCTTACATCACTGAAGAAACATGATACAGGAGCAAATGATCGGTTCTTGAAGGCTATATATAACCATGAATCACAAACTCTAGCAGGTCCTACCTACCAAGCTGAAATGGGAGAGAGTATAGGCTAGCAATGGTTTAAGCATCTGCCATTGCAGGGCCATTTTAGTTCATTGTGGAGAAGTCACACACCAGAAGGTGTGCAAAGAGGTGATTTTTTTTTCCTTTTTTAACTACGGTAACTCATGAAGTCTACTAAGACAGGGAAGGTCTTTGATCTGCATTATCAGGGAGCAAACCTTCCTCAGTAAGAGGAAGTATTTTAGAAACAGCTCTTATCCAAGCAATGACAGGTGAGCAACCCAACAGTATAAGGTTCCAATAAATTAGTGTCTAGTACATTGATCAGTTAGATCACCAGATTTGGAATCTGTAGGACCTTGGAGAAGTCCATTTGACCTCTTTGAGCTGAAATGTCTTCATCTATAAATTGATAGGATTGTGCCAAATGATCTCTAAGGTCCCATCCAGCTCTGAATTTATAAGTCTATGATTCTCTCTCCTAAAACAGAGTGGCAGGACCAAGATGCCCTTTACTTAGGGAGGAAGGGCAGCAAAATTGACCTGAGTGGACACATTTTGAAATCCAGTCCTCACGCATTCTGTCAGTTCCCACTAGATGTCTTAAACACATATCTGATGGTGCACCCTAGCAGAGGAGGTTGTATGGGTAAGGGGCCAGAGAAGCTCATTACAATGAATGCCTCCACTCTCCTCCAGCTTCCTGATTCATCATGTTTTTTTTATTAGCACTCTGTTACCTGATAAACCTTCTTAAAAGAGAAACAGCTGGAGTAAGTCCCTTCAGCAGGTGTAGTTTGGCAGACAGGTTTCCAGATTCAGCTGCCAAATCACTCAAGTTCCCATTTAAATGGGGAGAGGAAGGAGAAAAAAAAACAACTCACAACACAACCTGCTTTGGTTTTTCTGACTTCTTTGCTCAATCCTTCCAAGGCCAAATCTAATAAGCAGAGACCAAGAGAACAATGGGAGGAAAGGACAGAAGAAGAGAAGGTGAATAACCTCTTCTTCACATACAAGTAACAGTGACAAGGTGGTGCAGAGGAAAGAATGCTAGGCTTAGAGGCAGGGCAGACATGGGTTTAAATCTTACCTCCAGGACTCATTAGCTCTATGTCGTTGAATATTTCAGAACCTCCATTTCCTCAGCTGCAGAATGAGGATAACAGTACCCATACCCATTCTCAGAAGGTTGTTAAAAGTTCAAATGAGATAATAGTCACAAGGTGTTGTGTAAAGATGTCATGGTTAATTTTAAAGCTATATAGCTGATCTAGAATTTTAACATCCCTTATCTCATTTGATACTTACTACAGCACTAAAATAGAGGCAGATATTATTACTATCATCCTACACCTGAGGGAACTGAGAGTGAGAGAAGTTATATGACTTGGCTAAGATCACGCAGGTATTAGTGACAGAAAGACCCAGTTCACTCAGGTGTAAGCTCCTTGATGGCAGGGATTGTCATTCTATTTTTTTTGATACCCAGCATTGGCACATAGTAGGTGCTTAATAGGTGCTTATTGACTTGAATTGAATGTGAAAATCAGAAGGGACCGGAGCTCTGAAGACATCTTTTTCAAAGGTTTTTGTGATTTAAGAAAACTCTCACCAAGTCCAGTAGTGTTTGCCCATATCATATTGCTTTATTAAGATGATGATTATGATGAGAATGACAATTCAATACTTCAGGGATTTTTCAATTTTGTCAGCCTGGACATTCTCTCCACTGATACAGATCTCAACTTCTTTGTAAATTAGGAGACTGTCTTAAAGAACTATGGTCAAAATAGTCATCACTTCAGTCAGTTTGGTGATGACTCTCTCTGAATGTAGTCAAGATTTTCAGTAACTCAGTCTACAGGCATAGAGTTGTTGAACGGTTTTGAGTTGTGTCCTACTCTTTGTGTAGGTTCTCCCTGTGGGGTTCTCTCTGAGAAGATATTGGAGTGGTTTGCCATTTCCTTCTTCTGCTCATTTTACATATGAAGCAAACTAAGTGACTTACCCAGGGCCACACAGCTAGGAAATTTGTCTGAGGCCAGATTTTAACTCAGGAAGATGAATCTTCCTGATTCCAGGCCCTGTGCTCTATCCACTGCACCATGTAGCTACCTATAGAGTTTAGTATGTGATGCCTTTCCAGATTACCAGGACCTCTATTACGTGGTATAGCTCAGCTGGCATAGCCATTGAGAATCCTAGGTTGTTTCCACATCACATTTAGATATCCAAGATAGCCATTGGGTTTGTTTGATCTAGACCTATGATACAGGCAATGACTCTGCAAGTTATATCCCTAAGGAGCATAAAGAGGTGAGATAATCTTGCTTGGGTCCCACAGAAGAGGCACAACTTGAACTCAAGTTTTCCTGACTCCAAGGTCCTATTCATTTAGTCATTTGAAGTCTATGACTACTTCTTTTGCATCTCAGTTTTGTGTCTCCTCTTCCTCCTCCTCCTTTTTTCCTCCTCCTCCTTCTTCTTTTCCTCCTCCTCCTCCTCCTTTTCCTTCTTTTCCTCCTCCTCCTCCTTCTTTTCCTTCTCCTTCTCCTCCTCTTCCTTCTTTTCCTTCTCCTCCTCCTTCTTTTCCTTCTTCTCTTTCTCCTCCTTTTTTTCCTCCTCCTCCTCCTTCTTTTCCTTCTCCTCCTCTTCCTCCTTCTTTTCCTTCTCCCCCTCCTTCTTCTTTTCCTTCTTCTCCTTCTCCTTTTCATCTTAATTCTTCTTGTTCTCTTCTCATTCACCCCTGATTCCAATAAAGTAGTTAGAAAACTAATTTAGTAAACTCCCCTCCCTCTCCACCAAAGCAGATCAGTAACTGTCCTGCACCCTAGAGTCTCAGCAAGTTGTATGGACCTGGAAAGATTCAGTGACTGACTCAGGGTCATATGGTTATAACTGTATCAAAAATAATCTCTCCATCTTCTGTTCAGTATTAAAGTTACGAAATAGTTCTCTCAACCTCTTGGACAAAGAACTTTTGCTTTGAGTATTTCTTGGCTCTCTCTCCAAATACATACACACATACATACACACACACACACACATATATATATATATATATATATATATATATATATATATATATATATATATATATACACACACACACATACGTGTATACACACACACACGCACACACCTTAGCTTTATTTCCATAATTACCAGTTCTTTGTGGTATTTACACTAGGGAATTGCAGTAAGATTTTTTTTTCTGAAAAGTTTTTCTTAAATGGATTTTTGAAGCTAGGAAATATTATTCAACTTTTTTTCTGACATGAAATGTAAGGTAATGTTTATTCAGCATCAAGCATTTTCTTTTAAAAATTACATGAATTAGAACCAAACCCTAATTGGAAAAAACATCTGCACTTAATAGGATGAGAGCCACTGGCATGACATCTATTTCCTAAACCCAGTCCTTACCTTTCCTAGTCCAGACAAGCTCTGGAGGACTTTTTTCTTGTTTATTTTTGTTTTCACTAGTGGTTCCCCTCTCTGGATGTTTCTTATGGTAACTGACAGTGGTTCCTAAGATTAAGGGGAACTGAGTTTTCCCCCCATTTCTGCCCCTGAGACAATAGGGGAATTAGGATAATTGAATGATGCATTGGCAAGAAGAGACTTTAGATGCTACCTGTATGAGGTGACCTCCCTTAATAAAATTAGAGTCTTGACCAAAGGAGTAAAAACGAAAGACATATATTCAGCTTTCTCAAGAAAGGGCACTCTCACCTGCACTCAAGATGGCGATGGCTGAGGAGGGCACAGCAATTTTTATAGACCCTGATCACAATACCCCCACCCTAATTCCTCTTCCTCTAAGACCATTGACTGAACCTTGAGGGTGCAATCTTTCCACAGAAAATCTAACCCAGCAACAAGGAATAAGTATATGAAAGCCATTTTTGACAAAGGGGGTAAGGGAGTAAGCAACTTCTGTCATGGACTGTCACGTAGCATAGGGTAATGTCTGGGAAAGGAGATAAAGGAATGAGCAAAGGCAGTCTGGGCGTAAGCAAAAGCAGTTTCTGTCAGGGACGATCTCATAACACAAAAAGAATTTTAAGACAAACAGAATCTCCATTATTCGGTTTCTCAGGGCTGGATGAGACAAACAGGGCTGACACAAGGGGTCCCTGAGGGATCTTCATTAAATATACCTGTCCCACTCATTATCTAATCCAGCTTTGCTCATTTTAAAGATGAAGCAACCAGAGAAGTTATATGTCTTGCCCAAAGTCACAAAGGAAGTATGCAACAGAGCTGAAACTCAAACTCAAGTCCTCTGGTTCTAGATTCAGACATTTTTAGGCCATGCTGCCTACTAAACTTATAAATTTCTAACTTCTCTGGGGAAATGGTCATGTTTTAAAGAGGCACGATAGAACAGTGAGTAGGACTCTATACTAGGCATCAGGAGACCTGCATCATACTCCTAGCCCTGCTACTAATGCTCATGTGACCTTGGGCAAGTTGCTTACCTTATCAGGCCCTCAGTTTTCCCATCTGTAAAATGAAGAGATTTGCAAAAATGTGAAATTTACCTAAACTCTGAGGCTCTATTCATTTAGTCATTTGAAGTCTATGATTACTTCTTTTGCATCTCTGCTCAATAATGTTTATTGAATTGATCAACTAATTAACCATTTAATCTTTTTTTTTTTTTGCCACAACTTTAGCCAGCCATACTCACTATGAAGTTTTCACAGGATGGACATGCACACTCTATTTAAGGAGGATTTTGTTATCCTTTTAAAGTTTAGTTTCTCAGGATCTATGGCCATGGCAATGTCTAGTTTCCAAGTATTAGATGGTAACTCCCAGAATAGCTCCAAGGATTCTAGATCATAATCCCCAGAATCATAGTGACAGACAGCATGCTGAAGCTGCACCATGAGATAAGAAGTGGCATACACTTGTGCAGAATGATGATATTGCTAAAATTAACCTATGAGGCTACTGTTGGCAAGATGTCTTCTTTGTCTGTTGCCCTATAAAGCAAGTGGGTACTGAACAGTGAGTGGGGAAACCATGGGTAATGCATAGAGGAATGCATGTCCCTACCTCAACTCGATGCCATTGAGGTTTGAGAGGATTTAAGGGAGTGCACGACAAGCTGTGACTGTCTTGATTGACCCCATTGAGGCTTAGGGGCAGTTGCCCCCCCCTACAGAAAAGGCTGCTTAGAGAACGCTGTAGCATTTTAATACAGCAACCCTTCTGAGAAGACCAGACTAGAAAAAAGCTGATTATTAACCCCTCTGAAGATGTCTGCCTGTCTGACCAGATCAAGAGTGTACCTGTTAGAGGCTGGAGTCCCAAAACTTCAGCGCCTTCTGTGTGTTATCTGTGAAACATACACATATGTATATGTGTGTATATTCATAGGTGCATGTGTAGCAACTTACTGAGTAGTAGACAGAGTGTTTGACTTAAAAGTCAGGAAGACCTGAGTTCAAATCCAACCTCAGACAATCTCTAGCTATTTGAGTTCAGTTAAATAACTTAACCTCCGTTTGCCTTAGATTCCTCAACTGCAAAATGGGAATCACAACATTGCCTACCTTCCAGATTGTTGTGAGGACAAAAAAAGGTAAAAGTTGTAAAGTACGTTAGCACAGGGCTTGGCAAACAGCAGGTGCTTAATCAGTGTTTCCTTCCTCCTTCCCTCTCTCCCTTCCTTCCTAATATTATTGTGAGAATTAGGTGAGATAAGGCATATAAAGCACTTTGCAAACCTTGAAGCTACATAAATATGAACAATTATTATTGCTACCCAATTAACAAGCGTGTTAAGTATTTATCTATTCTGTAGCCTACTATGTCAGACGCTATGCTAATAGCTTTACAAATACTGTCTCATTTGACCCGCACAAAACACATGCAATGTAGGTGCTATCATTTTTACCCATTATACAGTTGAGGAAACTGAGGTAGAGAGAAGATAAGTGACTTGCCCAAGGTCACACAGCTCTTAAATGACTGAGGTCAAATCTTGACTCCAGACCTAGGGCTCTATCCATTGTGCCACCTAGCTTCAGGTTATTGTTTGTTGATTGCGGTAACAAGGCATTAAATTAAGTAAAATTGTGGCCACACCTTTATGAGGAATGGACAAGTCCCTTGAGTGAATTACAGGGGACATTAGATTTGGCTCAGCAAACAACTTAGGCAGAGACCTGAGGGTTTTAAGGGATCTGGCTATAAAAAGGAGTGCATCTTTGGGAAAGATGGGAAGAAATCTACTCAGTAGACATCATGCTATAGCCAAAGAGAGCTGCATGAAAACTCTATGAAGAAAAGAAAAGATACCCAGGCCCTGCAGTACCAAGAGTTGTGAATTAGCCCTGCTCTAAATTTGAGCCTATCATTCCCATGAATGCTATGTGTGTCTGTGGGACAACATATCTCATGTTTATGGAATGGTCTTTTATAACCATGCTATCTTAAGAATAATAGCTATTAAGAGTTAGCATTGGTATAATACGTTACAAATATTACCTCATTTTTATCTTCACAACAACCCAGAGAGGTATGTGTTATTATCCTCATTTTTTACAAAACCTTGAATGAATGAAGAAAACTGATGAGGAAAATGAGGCAGGCAGAGGTTAAGTGTTTGGGTCATACAGATAGTAAGTGTCTGAAGCTGGATTTGAACTCAGATTTTCCTTACTCCAGGTTCAGCATTCCATATATTGTGCTACTTAGCTAGCAGCCTTTGCTAAGAGTGAAAACTGAATCGTTGTTGAGTTATTTCAGTCATGTTCGACTCTTTGTGATGCCATTTAAGGTTTTCTCGGCAAAGATACTGGAGAAGTTTGCCGTTTCCTTCTCCAGTTCATTTGACAGATGAAGAGCTGAGGCAAACAGGGTTAAATAACTTGCCCAGGGTCACACGGCCAGTAAATGTCTTATGGCAGATTCAAACTCAGGACTCCAGGTCAAGCATTCTGTCCACTGCACTACCTAGCTGTCCAAACTGTGTCTACTAACTTGTTCATGGAAGGCACTCCAGTAGGAGGTAAAGAGCTATAGTTTTAGAAGGATGGCCTCTCAGACCATCCCTGGAACCTCAAAGCAGTAACTGTTCTCTGAGCTGCTACCCTAAGAGGGTGACTATTACATAGGCATATCCAAGATACATACAAATTATATATAAGGTAAGCTCAGAGGCCAGGACACTAGCAACCATGTCCTGTGTTACTTGGATGCTGTGAGGACTAGTGAGTTCATGTCTTTAAAATGCTCCATGGTTCTAAAAATAAAAAGCAAAGTTATCAAGATAGTGAATTAACATTATGGGTAACGTATGGGTAACGGATACTAAACATTCTTTGGTTTAAAATAGATCTAACTCTCGAGAGCAGCAACTTTTTTATTTTTGGTTTTTGACATTTTCTTGGGAGTTAGATCCATTTGTACCACAACTCGTACATGCATAAAAAAGACAAAAGAAAAAAGGTGAAGATTATGAGATCTATTTCCTGTAATATTTAATAATCACATTAAAACACTGACATATATTGCTCTGTACTTACAAATCTTGGTTTTCTTTAGGAATTACACCCCAGCATTTAATTCACCAAAATAACTCATTTTACACAGCACAACAATGTAGTAAAATAACTCATCCTGAATATATGGATATGAATAGATTTAACACATCTGCATTGAACAAAATGAATTAATCGAAAAGCTGAGAAACTGCTGTTCTCTTTCGAGAGTTACCGATTATTTTGCCATTCCCTTCAGTTTGCTTGTTTGTATTTGTTAAATTACGTTAGGAATTAGAAAACGAGCAAACCAGGAATGTGGAGCAGGTTTGGCTCTGATGGGAGAGGGAGGAGGAAAAGTAAAGAAATAAAAACAGCACAAATAATAATTTGTATTATTCCTTATTTCATTAAAAAATATATTTACAATTGTGCTGAGGCCCAGGGAGAACACTCCATTCAGCAGAGAGCTATTTTATTTAATCCTTTGGAAATATTGTATTTCCATTACAACTCTCTCCCAATAGAAGTCTTGAAATTAAAATTATTCTTGAAGCTGATTGTAAAATACTAAAAACAAATTTGAATTCAACTGTATTGCATGGTTCCCAAAGGAAGAGGGGATTCATTTCCAGATGTGGGACAGTTCCTCTGGACATAAGATAGAAGATGGGTTTATTTGTAGGGAGAAAGAAGAGTGTAATTTTAATAAAGGACCCATCTGTATTGGCTGTTTGTTAGGCACCAAATACTCCATTATCGATCCTGCTGAAGATAGCTCACATTGGACAACAGCTTCATTTCCTGACCTGGATATATTCCAAGAAGGGACCAAACTCCATGATAAATAAAGGCATACTGTATCTGCTGGGTTTGAGATAGGGTCTGCCATCAATAGAATCATGGTGAATTGAACAGGGCTTGTTTAAAGGGGAATGTCTCTAGATAAGACATATCCTAATGCCATTACAATGAGATCTATAGGAGTCCAAGAGATATTGCAGTGCAAATTCTGTTGTAATTTTTTTTGGGAGGTGTAGAGGGCAGGAAGAGACCTCAGACCTCAATTTACTTCCAACTGTCATGGAGACAGAGACTTGGGAATACTTTGGCTACCACTGAGGAGGCTATTGGGGGAAGAAATAGGGTGGGAATGATTCAAGGGTGTATCTTTTAGGGGGAGGAAGTCTACTACTTGGTAGCTTTCTATTCTAGTCAATTATTCTTGCTAACTGGATGCTAATCTCATCTGGTGCTACCAATTAAAGGAATACAAGTGTTGCCAGCACCCTCTGAATTTTGGTACTCTGGGTAAAAGCTCTGATTGCCCCTGCCTTAGTTATAGCTCTAGGAAACAGCATCGAATTGAAGATATAAAGAGCAAGTCAGAGGTTAATGAACTCACTAGCTGGAAGGTAGGCACCAGTTCCCCATAATCAGATCACTAGAGGAGTCTCACAACTTTGCCCACACTGTCTGGTAAGGCAAGAAAATAGTGAGCTCATCTGAACAGGAGCTTCTTAGCCACATATGGATATTTATCAAACCACAAATGGATCACCCTCAAAACTCTAGACATTTCAAAGGAAATCCAAAGTAAAGACAAAAGAACAATTGAGATCCTCTCTAGCTGGTGGAAACAAAAAAAGAAGACATGTTTGATATAGTGTGAAGGATATAAACTAGCTATAAGGAAGAGTTTATCTACAGTCAGGTTGCAAGATCTCCTCTGAATAACTGTAATAGGATAGCTCAGACAAGAAGTATTCATTGAACATCTATCATACCTGGCCCTGTTTTGAGAATATCAACATGATCTCTGCCCATAGAGATCTTATCATCTCATTGATAAGATAGATCTTTATTAAATGTTTGTTTGGTTTTTTTTGTAACTTTCCCTGTTAGTCTATAGATGAGATTAAGATAAATAAAACACAATTTCTGTCCTCATGGTACTTCCAGTCTAGTTTCATGGGGAAAAAAAGACATCAAGAACTATAACACAAATAACTATAACACAAAATGATGTCAGATAAATATCTGAGAGAGATATAAAGATGCATTTTAAAAGATTTGAAATATTTAGGCTTGTTAACTTCTTCTGATTTTATGATTTCTGTTAGTGGTTTATCATGTTTATAGCCTTGGGGTCATTTTCCATGTTTTCCTCTTTCTCATTTCTCATATTCAATCAGTTACCAGATCTGCCAGCCAATTCAGAGAGATGTTTTAGAGACAGAAGGGACGTTGGTTATGTGGGGTGAGAGTGAAGGGCAAAGATTGACACAGAGGTTTGGGGACTGGGTGACTAAGGTATGGTAAGGCACTCCATAGTAAAAGAACAATTTGGAAAGGAATGAGGGGAGGAGGAGTTCTCTTCTGGACATGTTGAGTTTAAGATGTATACAGCATATACAAATGAAGATATTTAAGAGATAGTTGGAGATATGTGATTATAGCTCAGGAGAGTGCCTAGACATGGATATATAATTTTAGGAATAATTTTCATAGAGATGATAACTGAGCTCATGGGAGCTGATAAGTTTGCTAAATCAAGTCAACAAGCATTTATTATGCCAGATAATGTGTGCCAGATAGTGTACTTAGCACTGTGAGATAATATAAAGAGAAAAGAGAAGGGACAACACGATAGAGCCTTGGGGAACACACATAGTAGGTATATATGGATGAAGAACTATTAAAGGAGAGTGAGCAGAAGTGGTAGGACTGCAGGAGAGAACCAGGAAAAAGTATGACTTGAAAAACCTAGAGGAGACACTATCCACAAGGAGATAGTGACCAATAGTTTTAAATGTGGCAGATATTTTAGGATTGAAAACAGGCCTTTAGATGTGGCAATGACAAGGTTACTGGTTACTTTGGAGAGGGCAGTCTCAGTTGAATTATGGGGTTGAAAGTCAGATTGCAGAGAGTTTCAGAGGGAGTGAGAGCAGAGAATGTGAAGACATTGCTTGCAAATAGCTTTCCCAAGGAGTTTAGCCTTTAAGGGGAGGAAAGCTTCTCTAAAAAGGATGGTAGAGGTTAGTCCACTGAGAGTTTTTTGAAGATAGAGAGACACGGGCATCAGAAAAGGAATCAATAGAGAAGGAAATTGGAGATAAGAGAAAGGTAGGTAGTGGGGACAATTTGCTGGAAATGTGAGGGGGATCTTCCTCAAAGGTGCATGTAGAGGAATTTGCCTTGGTAAGAAGAAAAACTATCTCTTCATCTAACACTAGCATGAAGGAAGAGTTAGTGGTCAAAGATGTTTGAGTGAAATGAGATGAAGAGGAGGGGAGAAGAGGCAACCCTTGGAGAATGGTGGCCATTTTTTGGGGGTAAAGTATGAGGAGGTGCTGTGACAAGCCTGAAAAGAGAAAAGAATATTTGCAGAAGTAATTAAGGAGAATGAGAGAGACCGGATGTGTGCCTTGCCCAGTTGTGGATAGATAATATCTTTCTGTTTCCCCCAAGAAATAATGATCTTCTCTCTTAGATCTTGCATACTTCTTTACTGTCTGCCTTTCTAGTGCACTTATCATATAAGGTGAGTTTGGTAGCTCTATGTATTTATGCTTTATTCATCTACTAAACTGTAAACTCTATGAAGAAGCATCTTATCTAAAATGACTTTCCTGATGCCTGGCATGGTGTAAGAGCCTTGGATTTGGGATCTTAAGGAAGGAGAATAAACATTTATTAGGTAGCTGTTATGACCAAGTACTGTGATAAGCACTTTACAAATATTATCTTATTTAAAACTCAAAACCCTAGGAGGTAGGTGCTGGGGTTCATGTTGATGCTATCCCTGTTTTTACAGTGGAGGAAATTGAAGCAAACAAATTTAAGTGACTTGCCCAGGGTCACGGAGTTAATAAGTGTCTGAAGCTAGTATTCTTGACTGAGCGTTTCCCAGAGCTCTAGCCACTGTGTCATTTAACTGCCTCACAGGACATGGGTTTGAGTCTTGCCTCTTCCGTTCACTAATTGTATTGCCTTGGGCAAGTAGCTTCACCTCCCTGGCCCTTAGTTTCCTTGCCTGTAAAATGAGGAGGTTTAACTAGATAGTCTCTAAGGTCCTTTTCAGTTCACAATCAATATTTTTTCTGATTTTTCTTGGGCTTCTCTGTGCTCTTCCCCAATATTACTGCAAGGCACAAATTTCTATAAGTTGTAGTTTCTGTGCTGTGGCTGTCTCTGATCACAATACTGAGTGGAAGAGAGCACATCTGTTTAGATCTGTTCAGATACTGGTTCCATACAATATGCCAACTCAGACACTATCCTTTCCTGCAGGCGGCATTATGAATGTCACATCATCTTCCTCACCATCAATATCTGAATTGATGTTAAACACAGAAAATATTTCTAGAGCACCTACCCTAACTGCTGCGATGGACAAAAGCTCAGTGCCTCCCCTACAAAGGTTAACAGTCTAATTAGAAAACTAAGGCCAGTATCTACGATAAAAAGATCTACTGTACAAAGCACTTTCCTCACAGCACCTCTGTGAAGTAGGATAGGTTTTATTATCCCTGTTTTACAGATGAGGAAAAAAGGGTTTACAGATGTAGAGAGGCTTGTCCACAGTTGTACATCCAGAACATATTGATGCCAGAACTAGACTAGAGCTCTTTCTATGCTACCAAGGCCAAGTCGATGGAATAACTGAGCAAAAATCTCAAATAATAAATAACAGTGTCCAAATAAATGGCATGTATAGTTGTTTCAGATAAATCTGAGAAAGATGTGATACACTAGGCAGGCATGGGAAAGTTGAGACCTCAAGGCTACATGTGACTTTCTAGTTCCTTAAGGGTGGCCCTTTGACTGACTCCAATAGGACATGCTCTATGAAGTTTGGATTCAGTCAAAGGGATGCCCTTGAGGAAGTAGAGGCCACACATGACCTTGAAGCTGCAGGTTCCCCATCCCTGCACTAGAGGAAAGGAGGGGAGGGCAGAGCTGGAGTAGTTGGAGAAGCCTCTGGGGAGAAGGAGAGAATCATAGAGGGCATTAGACGGGTAATATTTGGATATGTGGAGACATATGGAGACGGCATTCCAGAAGTGAAGTTGGCTGCCTCAAAAGTCAGTGACAGGCCTGTCTGTCAATAAAGGTCTCCAAGGAGGGAATAACCACTCATCAGGAATGTGAAATTCCTGCTCCTATTAGAAATAAGACTAGTTGCCTCCAATAACCCTTTCAGATGGGAGATTTTATAATTTTATGATTGATCAGTCCTCCATCCCTTGTCAGGGAGCATTTAAAAAGTGTTTACTCTGTACCTGATAGCGTGCTAAGTGCTAGGGATACAAAAAAAAAGAACAAAAGGTTAAAAAAAAAAAAAACAAAACACCAATTCTTGTCCTTAGGGAACTGGCACTCTAATGGAGAGACAACATACAAAGACCGGTGCATATACGATACATATGATGTTAATGGAGGGCAGTCTCAGAGGGAAGGTCCTGAATGTGGGGCAGAAATTAGAAGGAAAAAAGACTTCCTGTAGAAAGTTGATTTAAGTACTGAATGTGGTCTTTCCTTAGATGCTGAAAAGTCGCTATATTTGGTCTTGTCGTTAATAGGGGGCCAGTGGAGTTCACTAAATGGAGCAACGGGTGAATATGGTTAGTTCTGCACTCAAGAAAGTTCCTTTGGCAGTTCAATGGAGGCTTTAACTAGAGAAGGGTGAGATGTGGGAGGGAGACTAAGTAGTAGCCTACTGCAATAGTTGAGGTAATGAGGGATGGTACTAAGGGTGGTAGTTTTGTAAGTAGAAAGAAGAGAATATATAAGAAAGAGGTTGTGAAGGTGGAAATGACAAGAGATGACAATGGATTGGATAAGCGGGACAAGTGTGATGGAGAAGCCAAAGATGATGCTGACGTTCCAAACCTGCGCTCCTGTGAGTGTGGTGGTTGCCCTCAACAGTAACAGGAAAGTCAAAAAAGACAATGAACTCTGTTTTGGATGTGTTTAGTCTGGATGTGAGAGTTTGAGATGCCAATGAGAGATCCGGCAGTTTGGGAAATTGGGCAGAGCTATAGTTTTTCTTAGTGTAACCTCATATGTACAGTCATTTTCTTCCTTCAAGGCTTAGTTCAAGGCTCAACTCCTCCTATAAAAGACTTTTCTTGACTTTCCCAGATTTTAATGCCCATCAGAAAATTACTTTGTTTTTTCTTTGTATTTACTTTTTAAAATTACACTGAATAATCTATGTACATATTGTTTCCCTTTGAAATCATATGCTCCTTAAGATCAAGGACTCATTCATTTTTGTCTTGTATCCTCAGTACCTAGATTTCCAGCACAACACCTTGTATATACTTAGTAAATATATGTTGAATTAATGAATGAAAATGCAAATCCCATATTTAACAACCACCAGTTTCCTGCTTTTTGTGTGTATATGGTCCTTGCAGTGATAGAAATTTAGGAGATCATTCCTGATTCTCTACAATGTTCTTTTTAACATAGTCTGAAACTTTTTACTAAAGTAATAGGTATATAAGAAAGCATCTTCCAGTTTCTACTTTTCTCAGGAATTAGTGCAAATGGAGTAATATGGAGGACTCTGATCAATCTGATGAGACCCCCCCAAACCACTTTGAGGAATATAGATGGCATGGTCTTTATTGCATCTCCTCACATGTCTAGCACTTAGAGGTGCTTCCACGAAGGCAATGGTGATAATTACAAAATATGGGCAGGAGCAAAAATAGAGAGGGTCCTTTTCAAACTCGATCATTTTAAGGTATAGTTACCAACTCCCAGTCAGAGACCACTGCCAGCCAGATGCAACTTTATGAAACTAATTAACAAGTCTTACCCCCTCCTTTACAAATCTGTCCTGGACTTTTTCACATAATGTAGCTGCTGATGAAATCACTTGAATGAAACTGTTAACACCCCCAAACCTGTATGAAAAGGCAGGTGAGGAAAAAGAGAGAGGGGGAAGAACGTACAGTTCTTCTAGGCACCCAGCACACACTGCTCTCACCCTGCTGGCCTCTGGGCAATAAGCAGTTAAAATGATGGAGAAGGGAATTCCATCGTTCTATTAATGTCCTGCAATTCAGCTGTGACTGTGTTCTCCTCACTTGGTTTTCCTCTTCGAGTGCTGTTCTGTTTTTAAAGCTACTTTGAAGGAATGCTCTCCAGTGGACTGCAGCCTGTCACTGCACCCTGTCATCCGTCCGGTAATTAAAATCTGACTGATTTACTGACTGGCACCAACCATCACAGCTCAAGAGTTAGATGATGTTCATCCTTCCCAAGGCTAAATTTACTTGGTGAAAAGAGACCGCTTGCTCCCAGGCTGAGCTGTCATTCAGCTGCTGTGGAAACCATAAAGATAGCTAACAGAGCCCTCGCCAGCAGTCTTTAGTTTATTTTATTCTAATATTTATTACCACCCAGAAAATGAACATAATACAGACAAGTTAGGGAGAGCAGTGCAGGGGTGATTTGTGGGGCTGGTGTGTAGTGCCATCAAAACAGTCCGACAGTATGAAAATAAAATAGAACAGTGGTGTTTCCCCAAAGTATTCCTGGGCTAGGGCTCTGCTTATGGGAAGTCTAATGGGGGGCCATTTATTATTCTTTTCTAAGGAGATATGAACTTGGGGAAAAGACATTATGCTTTTTTAACACACCCTGTTTGGGGAAGTTGAAAAGAAACAGGAATAGGTGACTTATTTCTGTGTTTAGTGAGGGGTAAGGACCAAGGGGGCCTTCTGGAACCAGAAAGAATGCCCAGGACTAGAGGACACCAAGATACAAGCCATCCTGTGTCCTATAGGCATAACATGACCTCTTTACATTGTCCAATGGTGTAAAGAAGAGTAGTGAACTCCTGCCTCTTGAAATCTGGCTGAGACAGTGCCCAGTCCATTTCATGGAACCCTGTCCTACTATGATCCTTCCTGGAGAAAGGAAACAGAAGACTCCCAACTATACTCACCCTAATTATGATTTCCTGTTACTTTGGGGGCCCTGCAGCTTCGATTGTCCCCTTTAAAGAAACCTGGCTTACCTATACAGCCTCTGGATTAGTAGATTTAACCCTTCTGATCAGGGTCAACCTCCCACCTTCAACCCTCATGTTCAGCGCTTCCTCTTTCTCCTAGACCCAGCTTCTCACCATCTGAGTCCTTGCCTTTTAGCCTAAGGAAAGATAGTTGGAGACACAGTCCTCATTTGTTGCAACCCCTAACTGTCGGACCTGTCAGCTCACATGCCACATAAACAATCCTAAAACTTAAACACATACCATGTGGTAATAAACTTGCATACCTTTCTGTTAGAGGGATGATTAATCATATGCAATATTTACAGTACAAAACAAAAATAATTATGACATCATACATACTCTTTTAAACAGATACAGGGGCAGCCACACTCAGAAAACAGGGGAAGAAAGTGAAAAAACATTACCAGATAAGATGAAGTTTACTTAAACGGCACAATTTCCCTCCTTTTCTTTTCAGGGAAACAATGTAGTTTGGAGTAAAGGATGAGCCTGGGGACTGAATGTCAGGCAATATTTCAAGGTCCATATTTTTCATCTTAGTTTTGTCCCTAAACCATATAAATGATCTTCAGTAAAATGAAAACCAGGACTGCAAACCTCAGAAAGTGGAGGGAAGCACCAAGGGACTCATATTTCTGATGAGATGTAGACCAAGGTGTTATTACCACAGCTTGTCTTATAAAACTGACCTGAATCCTTCATTCATTTGTTCATTCGTTCATTCATTGAAAAATATTTGAGTGACAATTGCATGCATGTCATTGTCTGAGCAGTCATTGAATCAGAGGTAAAAGAAGACATAGTCACAGCTTTCAAAGAGATGATGACTTAATTGACAGGGCAAGACACAAAGGGTAGTAAGGTACCAAGGAAAGAGCACTGGGCTACCTAAGAGTTAGGAGAGCAGGATTCTAACCACTGATACCAGCCAAGGCACCTTGGGCAGGTTATTTCCCCTCTCTGAACCTCTGTTTTCCCACCTGTCTGATGAATGGTTTGCATAAAACAGTCACTAAAGTTCCTTCCATCTGTTCTGTGATTCTCAGAAACAAAGGACAAATCCAAAGATGTCTGAAAGCAAAAATCCTGGTGTGGTATGGCCCCCATATTGGAGGTCAGCCAATGAAAATTTCTGGAATTTCACTTGGGTCTTTAATGATATTTGGATAGTCAGAGGAGAAGAAGAGAGAATTTAAGAGTAGTGAAACAAAATAAGAAAAGAAGTAGAGGGTGGATAATAATAATAAAGTACTCATATGATGTTTTACAATTTGAAAAGTGTTTTCCAAAAGTTAACTCATTTTATCCTCACAAATTCTGGGAGATAGGTGCTCCTATTATCTCCATAATACAGATGAGGAAATTGAGGCAGGCAGAAGTTAAGTGGATATATTTGGGAAAACAGTATAGAAACTAGTCTAGAAGAAGTGAGATTTTTTTTTTATCATCCCCCACTCCAAGGGACCTTGGAATGTTGTGACCTTAAACATCTTTTCCAGTCTTTTTAGATATTCTGAAGAATCAGTTCTCTAAACCTCTGTTCCTAAGCCATAAAGGCACGGCGGTTTGTACATATAGGTATTCAGCTGAATGAAAGAGTGCATGCCAGACAATGTCCCATTTTACAAAATCAGCGCTCCTGAAAAACAACAAAAATCATTTACAAAACACCAAGTATTTGTGAGTTTAAATCATATTTAAAATGCACAGAAAGAGTTTCACTTAAGGAACTCCGGTGGGAATCCCTTTATAAACCAAAGAATCCCTGTATGATATAATTTAATAGAATGTAAGCCCCTTGAGGACAAGGCCTGCTTTCCTTCCTTCCTTCCTTCCTTGTATTGCCATAGTATAACACATAGTAGATGCTTAATAAATGTTTATTGAATGAACGATTGTGAATTCTATCTTCCACATCTATTATTCCTCCAAGAGCTGACTCAAGCCATACCTATTCCATAATGGGTTTTTTTGTTTGTTTATTTGTTTTTGGTTTTTTTGCAGATATCCACAACCAAAGCCCCTTTCGCACAAACAGAACACTTAGCACTTTTACCATTTAGGAACTTGATTGTATGCAATCTACTATTGTGGACTATCTGTTTTATTCTCCATTTTCTATCTGTAAATCCTAGGTTTTATTCTCCATTTTCTATCTGTAAATCCTAGGTTGTCAACTAGAGCATAATGAAGGTAGAGATTACGTCATATTTTTATCTTCCTTTGCTGCCAGCCTCCCCCTCCTTACCTGGGCACGTTAGTTAATATTTGCTGAATTGAGCCAAATAGGATTTTATCTGTCTTTTTTTTATTTTGGGGGGTTACCTATACTTGTTTATTTTTGCCAAGGCAGAATTTGTTGGGTGGATACAGGGTAAGGTTGTGAGCATAAAGTCCAGGGTGTACTATCTAGTCTTGATTTACTACTCAGTATTCTGAAGGGCTTTATAAATGGGATGGGGAAAAATCCCTCTGACCAGTCCTAGAACACCTCCTCCAAGCTGAGTGTGCCCTTTGGACACCAGAGTGGTGTCCTGGGGTGGGAAGAGGAGAAGCAAAGACCATCCCAAACAAGGGATCACAGAACATTTTCCATATAACACAGAAGCCCTATGGGGAGAGGATGGGGAAAGATTAGTATTTTTATTTAAAATAAATCAATTGGCTAATCGGGGTGGGATTTTTCAGCTGGGAGTTGAGAGGGCAAAAGGAGAACGATAATTTTTTCAACCTGTCACTTTAAAATACAGTCCTCTTGCTTCAACCCGGCATTGATGCAGCATCAGGGTGGAAAGCCTTGAAGAAGTGTGAAGGCTAGAACGGGCATATTTTAAAGTAACAGCAAGTAAATTAAGCTAATTAAGCACTCTTAATGCTGGCAATTTTTTTTTTCCCAACAGAGTCTGCTTGCCAAGTAGAAATTGTTTCTTTCTTCCTCTTCTTAAAAAAAAAAAAATCATTCAGTTCTTTGATTATCTCAACTTCTGCCATTTAGAGGACCTTTCTCCTTTCCTTTTGATGTCCACCTGAGCCCCTGAAATCCAATGGAGTCCAAGTTGTGGTCCAAGACTGGGTTTGGGTGGACATTCTTAAACAATATAGATTTGCTGGGTGACCTAGAGAGGAGAGGAGCTATGTACAGGTAGGTTTCTTCTATGTTTTTTCTTTGTTGTTTTGGGTTTTTTTGAATTCTTTGTGCCTAGCACCATGTCTGGAACCACAGTAGGACTTAACAAAGGCTTGCTGATTGATTTGACCTAACACAAGTCAATGAGACTCTCTATGAGGGCAATGCTATACAAAGGCTTGTGATGAGGTTTAAGTGAGAAAATAATTATGAAGATACTTTAAAAAATTCTTGGGGAGAAAATATATATCCTGTACATCCCTGGTCTAGGTGGTGTTGGTGACATTACAGTGACAGCTAAGTGGTACATTGGAGTCTGGAGTCAGAAAGACTCCAATTTTGGCCTCCAATACTAGTCATGTATCCCTGGGCAAGTTATTTAACCTGTATTTGCCTCAGTTATTTCAACTGTACAAAGGGGATAATCATAACATCTCTCTCCCAGAGTTGTTGTGGGGCCCAAATGAGATAATATTTGTAAAACAATTAGCTTGAGGTTCTTGCTATTTAATAAATGTTTACTTTTTTCCTCCCTCCCTTTCTTCCTTCCTTCCTTCTTTCCTATATCTAAGGGTTACTTAGTTGAAATAAAAACAGATCAAGCTGCTGCTTGCAATTATTCCTAACTCACACTCTGTATGCTATTGAAAAAGTGTATAAAAATGACAGCTGAAGGTAACTAAATAAAATGATTGAGATATTAGTGTTACTAAAACAACTATAATTAATAAAAAAAAATAGTACCTGAAGTTATTTTCATACACTATATTGGCCAATGTGGGCATTATGCTAATATTTTTGACCATCTAGTACTAGATGCCACATATGTCGAAACCACAGAACTAGTGAACTTAAAGTTGGATGGACTTTTAATGTTCATAGCACTCTAAGATTTTGAATTGGAAGAGACTTAGAGATCAACTAGTCCCAACCCATCCACTCTACAGAGAGAGGAAGGGAGCTGGCTAGTATGGGGCCATGTATATAGTAGTCACTTAGTAAGCGTTCATTGAATGGAATAGACGAAGTTCAATGTCATTGTTTGGAATTTTTTGTATATATTTTACAGATGTATATGCATACATATTGTCTCCCCTGAAAGAATGCAATCTCCTTGAGAGTAGACTGTTTCACTTTTGTCTTTGTATCTTCAGCACCTGGCACAGCATCTGACACACAACAGGGGTTTAATAAATGTCTGTTGATTGATTGATTGATAGCAAGCCAGAGGCAAAACTCAGCCTAGAGGAGGTGGGAAATCCCTAGAACTCATCTTGAGCAAACTTAGCATTTGAAGTATATTTATTTCCTTGGAAGGGTGGGGAGAAAATAGAAAGATTGTCTTACCAGTAGATCGATCAACAAGCAAGAATAAAGCACCAACTCTGTACTAGGCACAGTGCTAAGGGATAGGGATAAAAAATGAAAACATTCCTTGTCTTCAAGGAGCTTACATTTTAATAGAGGAAATGTGTAATATATAATGTATGTATATATGTCTATATCTATATTTATGTGTATATATATACATGTATACATAGATAATATAATAAATATATAATATATATTATGTATATATGTCTGTGTATACACACACATGTATGTAATTGTGGAGAAGGAGCCCATCAGTAGCAGCAATTGTTGACAAACTACCACCAACAGACAAGCTGTATCAGGAGTACCAGTAACCCCATATTACCAGTCCTCCTTCTGGACCAGCTCTAACAAGCATCATCTGGGGAAGCACCTTGTGTAGAGCAGGGCAGCTATCCCCACTAACTGACAATCAGTTACCACACACAGTAAGGTAAGCCCACTTAGCTGAAGTGGCAAGGCACCGTAAAACAGCAGACATGAGGCAGGTCAAAACAACTATAATTAATAAAAAAAATAGTACCTGAAGTTATTTTCATACACTATATTGGCCAAAGGTCAAAACATCACCAACAACTTTTTTTCTATGATTCTTTTATTTAGTATTTTTTTATTTTTCCCTAGTTACATGCAAAAAACCACTTAGCATTCAGTTTTAAAACTGAGTTCCAAATTTTCAAATTTTCTCCCTTGCCCCACCCCCATCCTCAACTCCCTCCCATTGAGAAAAGCAAGCAATTTGATTTAAGTTATACACGTGTTGTCATGCAAAACATATCCATAAGTCATATTGTGAAAAAAAATGTACACAAAAAAACCTCAAGAAAAATAAAGTAAAAAAAAGTATGTTTCAATCTGTTTTTAGATACCATCAGCTCTAATTTTAATGGATTGCATTTTTTATCATAATTCCTTTAGAGTTGTCCTGGATAGCTGTATTACTGAGAATAGCTAAATCATTCACAGCTGATCATCTTGCAATATCACTGTTAATTTGTACACAATACATTTCACTTTGCATCAGTCTATGCAAGTCTTTCCAAGTTTTTTCAGAGAGCATCCTGCTCATCATTTATGTTCTATCACAGTCGCATACCACAACTTGTACAGTCCTTCCCCAATTGATGGGTATCTGTTCACTATATAATTCTTTCTCCCTAGAAAAGAGCTGTTCCTTTTTTGTTTTTTTAACTCTTTTGGAATACAGACCTAGTAGTACATGACCATCAACTTGACCACCATCTCCCCTCAAACCCTGATAGAGACAGCTAAGAATCCTGAACCCAAGAGTCTTAGGAATAACAGTGCTTCCGGCCCACTGCCCATAACCTTCATATCCTAGGAAGCAACCTCTATGGAGATGCAGCCTGGCAACTGCTTCTGCAGGTGCTCAGGGCTCAGCTACTAAAGATGCAGAAAAGCAAGTTCTTATCACTACAATCTTTGGCACTGTCAAATGGTTCAGTGTCAGAAACTGAAAAGATTTTGTCTGAAGAAATGATATTTGAAAAGCAGCATTACCTTTTGCTTTGCTGTTGTACCTTTAGGACCATGGGATCTTGCCATCTGACTTGCCAATGAAACCTCATGTTGTCTCCATCACTGGAATGAGATCTCCTGGTTTTTCCAGTCATTTTCAATCATGCCCAGCTCTTCATGATCTCATTTGGGGTTTTCTTAGCAAAGATACCGGAGTGGTTGTCATTTCCTTCTCCAGCTCATTTTACAGATGAGGAAACTGAGGCAACTAGGGATGAGTGACTTGCCCAGGGTGACACAGCTAGTAAGTGTCTGAAGCCAAATTGTAACTCAAGTCCTCCTGACTCTAGGCCTTTTGCTCTATCCACTGCACCACCTAACTTTTCCTACATGCCTCCTAGCCACCAGACCTTAAGACTGCCATTTTTCTAATCGTATCTCTAGTGCTTACCCCAGTACTCTGCACAAAATAAAGGCTTAATGAAAGATTTATTCATCCATAATATATATACGTGTATACACATGTATACACACATACATTTAATGGAGACAAAGTAGCTTGAGGAGGGGCGCCTAGGAGATTGGCAGAGTATCGTGGGGATGGGGACTGTCCTCTAGTGACTGAGTGTAGACCAAACTATCTCTAAGCCTGGATTAAGAGCTGTTCTCACTTTGGGGCAGAGGCAGGCTTTTACCTTGGTCAAAACAATGGGCTCCTAAGAGTTCCTGTTCTCATCAGCTGATGCTTTTCTTGAAGTTCTCTCTACCTCAAGAAATGCCATCATCTACATATAGTGCTATCCAAATAGATAGAACTCCAAACCACACACTCAATCCCTGACTCTGAGAAAACATATGCCTCATTTTGAAAGGAGAAAGAAAAACCTCATCTCCCACAGAATAGCAGTGTTTTCAACAACAGTCTCTTGTATTATTACCTCAGACATTGTTTCCAAACTGATGATGCTACTTAATCAAACATCGTGCTAGTGTTCTTAAAAGCATTTAGAACAAAGCAATAGAGAGTTCTGTGCCACAGTTTGGCTTTTATTTCACCGTCTAATCAAACCTCATAAATTTTCTGCTGTCTACCAAAATGTGTTCTTGGCACCCTTGCGATAGTTCTTCTCCCCCATCTCCCTACTTCAACACTCCCCCATGGGAAAAAAAAAAAAAAGTTATGATAGAAATCCAAAGTGGCGATTTATTTATGTTTCAGGTCACTCTAAATTAATTCCTAATCTGTGAGGCCGAAAGCAGCTGGGCTTGGGATTCAGCCCACATCACACCCAAATGGCTGGAGGAGACAGTGTCTGTGAAGCGTAGCTCCCAGGCCCCGGGTCCCTGCCACACACACCTGAGGTTCATGCCCTCTGATGTAATTGGACAGTTCTGTTTGTGAATGTGGCCTGTTCTGCCAAACACTGGAGTCCTGGGCTTTGACAGATATATCACTTTTCTGATGGGAGTGTGTTCTGAGGAGAGCTGACACCTGATCAACTTCCCTCTAAAATCTTTCACCCAACCTGACAGTTGTCCGGCAGGTGGGGGAGATCTGACTGTCAGAGACCAGCAAGGCATTGTGGGAGTGCATCCTCAGGAAAACAGCAGAAGGAGAAAGACAATGTAGCTTTTGTTGTCTCTTTGGTTATGTGTGCCTGAAGCAAGGGTTAGGGCTGGTTATTTTAGCAGTCAGAGCTACAGAGGGTTTAAGGAGATAGAGCTAGTGATGAGCAACAGCATGGAATGGGGAAGGAAGTGTAAAAGGGGAAAGCACCTGTGGGTCACTCAGGTACCTATAGGAACCACTGTCTGGGATTGGGAGCACCACTGACTAAATAAATACAAGATGCTGCTCATATGGGAGACAAAAGACTGGATAATTAAAACCTTCACTGTACATCCTCAGTGAAATTATGGCTAGTTAATGGGATGGATTGTTATTGATGACATTTTTGTATGAGACTAAATCTATTATTTCATCCAAGTAGAGTACTTCCCAGGGAAGAATTCGACTCTGTTTCTACAGATGAAAACCTGCTCTGAAATTTATAGCGTTAGAAAAGTACTTGAGGCATTGAAAGGTTAAAGTTCACAAACAGCATGCATGAGATGTGACATTTGAACTCAGCCCTCTATTCACAGTATTCTAGCCATTGTTAATGATGCTGTGGTAGCGGTGGTTAGCATATTCTAACTCCCTCTCTTTAATAATGTACATTGCCCTAAAAAACTTTCAGAGGAAACATTTTCACACTACAGAAAGCTTGACACCAGCCTCACTTCTGCTTACTGCTTTTCCTTGGAATTCAGTGACATTTCCCTTTTAGACTTTTCCCATTTCTCCCAAATTCCTGGCCTATTCAAGCAGTTGATCCTTAGAAAATCCCATAAGCCCCAGTCTCAAGTACTTTCCTGTGTATCTTTGTATATCTAGCTGCCCCCTTGTTAGCCCAGAGAAAGTGAGAGAAAACAGGATAGTGAAAGGTGGTTAGGGTCACTCAGCCAGAGAAGCAGAGGTGAATGTGAGTAGGGGAAAAGTAAGCAGTAAGAATAAATGTAAATTTTTTTTTGGGGGGTGGTCTTTTCTCCCTCAGTACCTATTCTCAGAATCCTGTCTGGAGGTTTGGGGGAAACTCAGGAGCCATCTGGCTGAAAGCCTTCATTTTTGCAAAGGAAGACACTAAAGAAAGCCCAGAAGGGTCAAGGGACTCATCCAAAGTTGCACAGGTTAGAGGCCTTACTAGGATTCAAATCCAGGTTCTAAGATAACAAATCCAGCACTGAAATACACTTATTTTTAAAAGGACTTTACCTTATATTTGGCAATTGCCCTGAAAAATCACTTTTCTCCTACTCAGATTCACCTCTGCTTCTCTGGCTGAGTGACCCTGACCACCTATCACTAACCTGTTTTCTCTCACTTTCTCTGGGCTAACAAGGGGGCAGCTAGATATACAAAGATACAAACACAGGAAAGTACTTGAGACTGAGGCTTATGGGATTTTCTAAGGATCAATTGCTCGAATAGGCCAGGAATTTGGGGGAAATGGGAAAAGTCTAAAAGGGAAATGTCATTGAATTCCAAGGAAAAGTCATGCTACATGGTCGAGATGGGGTATGGAATGTGGGTATGGGTGTGGGTGTGGGGATTGTTCTAAATCCGGATTGTTTAAGTCTCCATTTCTCTTGCTTTGATATAGTTACATCAGGTCAGTTTGAACCATAAGGTGATTTGGGATGTTCATATTATAAATCCTGTGCAGTAGGGGACCAGTGCTGGGGACCACTCAACCAAAATCTGTTAAGTCAAACAGGCAAGTATGCTCAGGGGAAACAGCCTTCATGAATTACAAATCAAACAAACTGATAACATGGCCCTCCACAGACTCACTCTTACAGGAAGGGTTTAGCTAAAGAGGCAACTGGCTGGGGTCAGCTTCCTGAAGCTAACTCTTACTCACTTAAACACAGAATAGAACTTCAAGAAGAAATAACTATTATCTAGCAAAGCAACAAGGAAAATCCTTAAACTCCATAACCTGGCATTTGAGGTTCTACATAATTTGACTCCAGCCTCACTTTCCAGCTTTATTTCATTCATGTCGCTCTCCATCTATGTACAATCCTGCCAACTTGGATTGATAGTTGAACGCCTTTTTAATGCCTTATTAGGCATTATGTACCAAGCACCAGAGGATACAAGTAAAAAAATGGACATAGACCCTACTCTTAAAGGGCTCATAGTCTAATTGGGGGAGACAACATATAAAAGAGCTTTGAGCAAGAAGGACCTTTCGAAAGGTCCAGACATCCTAAGTGTTTAGTAGCAGGGTTAGGAGCAAGGTTCTGGGGTCCTTAGAGTATGTCAGCAGACAGATGACAGTTCCCTGGAGTCCATTGGGTATAGATGATGGTAAGATCAGGAGGATGTTAGGATAGAGTTGGCAGGGCATTGCTAAAGCTTGATGGTCTTATGGTGAAGGTCATTCCAACAGTGTGAATAGATACTGTAATCTGCCTGCCTGACTACCTCATGGGTCAGGGAAAGGGACAAAGAAAGAGGGAAGAATGCCCCCAGTGGTTACTCTCAGCCAGACTTGACAGTCATGTCCCTCCTCAGTGAAGGAAAGGCAAATACATTTACTCAGGTTGACTCCTATGCCTAAAATTCATTCTTCCCCATCTGTTCTTTTTTTTTCTCAGATTCTTTATCTCCTTTAAGGACTCAACTCAAGGGCACCTTCTCCATGCAGACTTCCCCCAGTTAACTTCCTCTTTCTCCTTTGAACTTCTAGAGCACTCAGTCCAATCTCTTCCTAAAGAGCAGGTCTGACTATGTTTTTGCCTTACTTAATAAACTCCAAGGGCTCCCTATCATCTCCAGGATCAAATATAAAATCCTCTACTTGGCCTTCAAGGCCTTCCATGACTTGCTCCCCCTAATACACACCTTTCTCATCTCAAGAACTGTTCTTTGCTGAATTAGCAGATACTCTACTGCTTTTTTATTAAAGACTCTCCATAGCTTCTGTATTAGGAAAAGAAGAGGAAAAGTAAAGGATCGTAGATTTAGAACTAGGCACAAGAGAGTATACTCTGGATGATGATGTTCAATTAATTCTAAATGAATTTATATCAACATGAAGCTTGCCCGTATTGGGATGCAGAGATTTTCTAAAGGAAATGGAAGTTAAAAGGCATAGGGTACTCTTGTTCCGTTAGTCTTAGAGTGTTAAGAATTGCCTTGAACCTAAAAAGCCCTGACATTTTGCATTCTTGCCCTTTGATGAGTTCTTTAGGCAACGAAGCAGCTCTCCTTTTGAAGTGCTTATGATCATTTTGGAACCACTAGTTTTCTACAAATGTCTGATTTATGAGCAATCTGTTAAATATTTGAATCAGATTTCCTTACCTGAATTAATCTGTCTGAAGGGAAAAGGCATGATATCCTTAAATGCCAGAGGTTATGGCATGTCCCCTGCCTCCATGTAAGAAAACACATTTTTTATTAAAGCCCAAGCTTGTTAGCAGCTTGGGGTTAGCTGAAGGGGGAAGGGTGCCCAGGGTTTTATTGACTATTCAGATTGGTTGGACCATTCCTTAATTATCAGATACAGTTTACCTACATTTATCTTACTTGCTGCATGGCAGAGGGAAATGAAAATTGCTGTCCAAAGGGTGCCTTTAAAGTTCACACTGATGAGTAGTAACTACTGACCAGACAGCCCAAGTTTGTTCCTGGTAATACAGAATGTATAAGCCAGGAGCCTTCCACTATTGTTGATTTGTTAGCAGTTTTTCTTGATCTCAACAAGATCTGGTTGTTAGATTTGCAGGAGTCCATCCCTAAGATTAATTTCCCATCTGAGATCTCCCCCTCTGCCCCATTTCTAACTCCCCAAACCACTGCTGCTTATCTGAGCGCTCATCACTGCTTCCCTCCTCCACTCCCTGGGTACTGTTCACTAGGCCTTCTGCAAAGTCTGGGAGCTGTGTCTCCTGTCACTCACCCTGGCTAGGCCTGGTTCTTTGTAACTCTCCTGACCTCAGACCCTCAGACATTTTCTGGTGACAGCTGTTTGATTCCTTGGCTTTTCTCCATTGGTTGCATTCTAAAGTCTGTGCACTCAGGGTGGCTGAAGAGAATCATCGGGAAACCAGGAATCAAATCCAAGCTGTTTGTCATTCGGAAGGATGAAAATATTTGTTCTAGGGCCCTTATATGGCATAGTTGCCCCAGGTTTGAAATTGGGTTTCTCAGCTTTCTTTGTGAGTAAAATATGCCCATCATGCTTTCATTCATCTACTCAGACATGGGAGTAAAAATCAATAAATGTTTGTTGAACAAATGAAGGAATAAATTTAGTAATATCTCATTTACTAATTCAAGTGGTTTTGCACAAATCAATCCACAGGTATTTATTGCATGCCTACTATGTGCTCAGATCTGAGCTGGGTACTTCTAGAAGCTACAAAGGAAAGTTAAAACAGGGGTCCTGGCCTCATAATAATCTGGTATAATAACCATAACTGTCAGATATATTGCATCTTAAGATTTTCAAAACAGCTACCAAACCATATAACCCTGGAAGGTTGGTAAATATGAGGGAGTCAACTATTTGTGACTCAGTTTATAAGATCTACAAAGTTCAGCTAGATTTCAGAAATGGTATTTAGCCTCTTTGTGAAGGATCTTAGCAAGTGGCCATTCAGTCTCCATAGAAAGGCATCGAGGTGAGAACCTCCTACCTCTTGAAACAGTTCATTCCACTTTATGATATCTAGTCATTGGAAAGTTTTTACTTATGCTTCCTCACTTCCAAGCATTGGTCTTGGGTGTTCCCTTCTGGGATTAACAAGTAAAAGTTGTATTCTCTTACTCATGACAATTGTTAAAGTACTTGAAGTCAATTTTCATTCATTATTATCCTCAGCTCCTTCAGCCAATCCAAATATGGAATGTTCTGAGAGTCTTCATGCAGTTTTAAACTATCAAAGCATGGATTTCACTCTTCACATCTTCACTATCTTCTTCTGAATGCCCTTTCGTTTGTCAATATCTTTCCCAAGATGTGGCATCCATTACTAATCATAATACACCGTATTTGGCATTAAGGTGGTATATGATGATACCGTCATCTACCTTTTTGATTTTCCATTCTCTATTTCTGTTAATGCAACTTGAATGCAAATTAACTTTATCACTACCCTATCACAACTCAGGCTGTATTTGCTTTTCTCTAAAACTGTGATGTCTTTCATGGAGACTGCTCTCTAATTATATTTCTCCCATGTATACTTGGTGAAATTGATCCTTTTTTTTAAAGCCAAAGTACAGGATTTTATATTTATCCCAATTAAAATTATTTGTTAGATGTGGCCCATTGTTTAAAGTACCAACATCTTTGTGGCTACCAATTCTGTTATCACATGTCATTAACCATTTTTCTCAGCTTCATGATTATCCTTAAGAAGCATGCCACCTATGCCTTGATCCTACTCCTTGGTATCTTATTCCTTGGCAATCATTCTGATTAATTCAATTCAGCTCACATTTATTGAGTTCCTATCATATGCTTGGGAGAATAGTTGAAACAATAGCTTACAATCTAGTAGAAATTTGTGTAGTAATTTACAGTGACTTCCACCCGCTCACTTGGCCATAAAATACTTTTTTGACTAAAATATATATTAACAAAACAATAAAAATGTTAGTCCTGGATATCTAGAGGTAGATGTAATAGTGAAAGGTTTGAGAAATTTGGGGACAAAATAGAGAAACTTATGTCTATTCTCAAATTGGTGTCAATATTTTCTCACGAATTCCTGGTCACAAGCAGAGTTACACAGAACATGGTTTAGAAAGTGACACACTATTAGTTGACAGTTATTTGAAACTGTGCTAAAAAGGGACACGTGTTCATACTCTGAACCAGTGACACTACTATTAGGCATATATCTCAAGGAAATTAATGATAAGGAAAGTTCAGATTCACCAAAATAATTATCACAGCATTTTTTGGAAACAAGGCAGATGTCCATTTACTGGGAATTGGTTAAACAAATTGTAGTAAATGAATATAACAGAATATTATTACACTGCAGGAAATGATGGCTATTATACACAGTCACGAGAAGCATGTGAAGATTTATATAAACTGATACAAAGTGGATTAAGCAGAACTGGGAAAATAACATACGTAATGACTGTAACAATATAAATAGGAACAACAATAACCAGAAAGTAATTGAACCTGAGTACTGTGAAAGTTTAAGGAGGAAACTCAGGCCCCAGAGAAAAGATTGGAGAAAATAGACCTTTTCCTTCTTAGCAAAGTGTGGAACGCTACACAAAATGTCAGATTTGGTTAATGTATTGGTTAGTTCACGCGAATGCTTTTTTCCCCTCTTTTATTCTTTGTTGTAAAGGATAAATCTCTGGGAAAACTAGAGTAGAAAGAGAAATTGGGAAATGTGGGAGATGCAGAAACAAAATATCTAAATTTTTAAAAGTTAAAAAAGAAAGGTGCAAAAAAAATAAAAAAATTAATGTGAAAATTTATTGTCACCCTTGATCCATGCAACCCAACGAGGGAAGTAGGACACACACATATTCCTGGGCTTATTTTACAGATGAGGAAATTGAGGCTCAGGAAAATTCTGAATCTCCTGCAATATATTATTGTATGTATTATTCTCCCTGTCTCTCCTTCTTCCTCCGTCCCCCTCATCCTTCTCTGTATTTGGAGCACATGTAAAACACCTGTTCTGAAATAAAATATTTCCCACCACCCAACATCCATTTATGGTTGGCTAGACTCTCTCGCTACCTCGCTTCCATTTGCGTGACTTTATAGATGAATGAATGAATCTCCAAATGCTTCTTACAAGATTGTTTATATCCTAAAAGCCTCTGCTCATTGCTCACAGTGCTTTGTCTCCCTATGACTGTTCTTTATACCCTCTGCTTTCCCCCCCTCCTCCAGCTTTACATTTCAGATTCAGATAGGTTTCAGTCATAGTTCTAAACAAATATTCTTTAAAACTTCACTACCAAGTTAACAAATCCCAGGCAAAGAAAGAGTCATTATCACAACTCATATTGTCAAAGTCACCTTCCTATGAGGTTGCCAGCAAACTCCATGGCTTCCCTCGTATTTAAATTCAAATGATATTGTGATCACTAAATCTCAAACACCATAGATTCTTCCAACCCTATTTATCACACTTAGTGCATTTCCAAGGATTAGGTCCCTGGGAGTTTCACCTTGCATGGTTTTCCATCAAAAATACAGCATAGAGCAACTCAGCAGATTGGGAAGAAATATGTTTCCAATTTTAATTTTAGGAATGGACGAGCCGGGTCAATTCAAACATATCTGTCCATTCCATTTCCTCCAACCTTTAGCCTAACAGCAAGTAAGGTTCCATTTGGGATATAGACAGGACATCCAAGTTTTTTGGATGTAATTGTCCCCCAGTATCATGGGAAAAGGTAACAGGTTGAGGGAACAGGGTTCTAGTTCTGCCTTAGCCACTAATCCATCATGTGACTTTGGACAAGTCATTTCCCTTCCTCTGTGGCTTAGTTTTCTTCTCTATAAAAATGAAGGGAACCAAAGTGATACAGCAGAAAGGGTGTTGGATTTGGAGGAAGATCTGGTTCAAATCCTAATCCTGCAACTTACTACTTATGTGACCTCAGGAAAGTTACTCTCATGTCTCTAGGCTTCAGTTACCTCTAGAAATGTTTGGACAAAATGCCCTCTAAAAATCCTTTCTGCTCTATGATCCCAAGAAAGATTTGGACAAAGGACCATTTTAGCTCTAATATTCTATGGTACTAACTTGAGAATTCCATACTGTCCTGAAGCTTTGTCCTACTATGAGGATCTGCAGCATTAGGTGGGACTTCAAAATAATGATTATGAATTGTTTATTGAGTATATTTGGCATAGTCTTCCCCAGTAGAGTGTACATATATGTCTTTAGGGCAGCAGGATCAACCATTGGGATTTCAGCATCTTAAGTAGATCAAACCACCAGGTTTGTGAACTGAGTCATCCCTATTCAGTTTCTATCACTGTCCAAATTAGAGCAAATAAAATCCTCCAGAGTCAAACGTATAACTCCTTCATTCTCCTATCTTATTTGTTAAACAAATCCTGATCTGCCTTTCCAGACTGCTCTTGAATTTTATAGCAACATATAATAAACATCTGACTGCTTTTATTTCCATTTAACTTTTATCTTGAATGTCTCTGCTGTTTCAACCCAAATATTTATAGCATTTCTCTCTGCTGCCTCAATTTCATTCCTCACCAATATTGTCACACCCTCATGCTTCCAAATTCTAGCCTTCCTGTAAGGAGATTTCTAGGGTTATTCAAGACCCATTTAAAATAATTTCTTAAGCACCTACTATGTGCAGAGCAAACAGTTGACTCCAGGAAGATACCAACAGAACAGGATTTAAAGGTAGAAAAAGGTACTTATATGGCCATGCATTGCAACACAGATCTCAGCATAAATAGGAGAGCCTACTGTACAGGTTCATAGATCTGCTTTTCTAAAAGGAAAGCAACTTTTGAGGGGTCAACAATCTACTTTAATTACTTTCACCAACAGAGAAAACACAATCAGAGAAATAAAGACCAGCAGACAGGGCTTCTCACTGTCTGATCATAAGCAATACATACATCACATATCATCTGTGGAGAGGAGAGGGGAAGGAAGGGGGAAATGGCTACCCAGAGACTCACCTGGCACACAAACCTTCTTCCAAACTCTCACCTCTGAGTATATATATACTTTTTAGAGCCAGGCAGGCACAACTGTCATGACCCAGTGCTCTTTAATTAACAAAAGGGCATACCTACAAAACAAGTCTCCCCTACTCAAGACCTCCTTAATGGGCTCCAGGTGAGGCCTATTAATGGGAGGGAAAGATATTTAATTTCAATTAACATTATACCATGTGAGCATTACAATTTTACTCATAGTACCCCTTTTCATAAGCAAAGCAACACAAACATTCTATGGAACAGAGCTTGGAGAATTATGCTTTTCCATTTATTTCCTAAGAACATAAACAGAATTTAGAGAGACTTTAGAGGTCATCTAGCCCAGCCCTTTCCAGTTGCCAAGTCTTATTGAATCTATCGCTACAACAACCATTCTCAAGTGCATTTAAGTGTATTAAACCTAAAACATCCCTAACTGAACTAATTATCCCCTGCCACACACAAAGAAACTCTTTTCCAAAATTTCCTGTATCTGTCAAGAACACCACCATCCTTCCAGTCACCCAGATATGCGACCTCAGAGTAATCCCCAACATCTTCTCCCTCACTTCTCTCATACAATTACTTCTCAAGGCTTGTCAATTCTACCTCCAGAATTTATTTCATATCCATCTTTCTTTTTTTCCACTCAGCAACCACACTGGTTCAGGCCCTCATCACCTCTTGCTTGAATTATTTACTGTTACAATGGTTTACAAATTGGAGCCCCAGAACCCAGTCTCTCCTCCTCTCTACCTGCACATGGCTCAAAAATCAATATTCACAAAGATTTCTGTAAATTACTTTGGATAGGGAGAGCTAGGGGCACAGTGGATAGAGAGTGCTGACCCTGGAGTCAGGAGAATCTGAGTTCAAATCTTGACCTTGGGCAAGTCATTTAACCTCGATTACCTCCAAAAAAAAATACTTTGGATATATTTTGTATTTAATTTTCTGAGCACAGATCACCCCACCCCTATCCCACTACCCCATATGATGTAAGCTTCTTAGGTGCAGAGACTGTTTTGCTTTTATTTTTGTATCTTCATCTCTTAACATAGTACCAATAATGAGTGCTTAATAAATGCTGTTGAGAGAAATGAGGGAAATAAATGGTACAAGAAACATCCAGGTATAATAAATGAAAAGTTTCTGAATTCAAGGGACCAGGATTCAAATTCTGCCTCTGTTTATAATACCTGTACCATCTCTAGGAATTAATTTGCCCACTTGGAGCCTCTGTTTCTTAATTTGTAAAATGAAAAGATTAGTATCTTCCAACCCAGATCTATGAGTCTATCACTCTATGAAAGAGTCACTACTTACCTGGATTATTGCGATAGCCTCATAATTATTCTCCATAGTGCTGGCCCCTCCCTTTTCCATTTGACTCTTCATGTAGATGCCAAGTTGATATTCCTAAAGATCAAGTTCGACTGTGATCATTCATCTACTCAGAGAGATTCACTGCCCAGTTACTCTGTTGGATATTTTAAACCCTTCATGATAATCCTTAACCTATCTTCCTAGACTTGTTTCACACTATTTGTTGCAGACTCAACATTCTAGCTACATTGACCTGCCTGCTTATCATGGTACATGACTATCCATCATTTGCCTCCATGATTTTGTACAAACTAGACCTGATGCTTAGAATGCTATTCCTTTTCAACTCCACCTCTTGGAATCTCTAGCTTCCTTCAGGATTCAGCACAAGTACCTCACCCCATGGGAAGTATCACCTAAATATCTGATTTTTTAGAACGACTTCTCCCACCTCCAATTACTTCATATTTACTTATCTATATAAAGGCAATGAAATATAAACTCCCTGAGGACAAGAACTGTTCAGATTTTTTGTCTTTATATCACCAATGCCTTTCTAAACTATTGGCACTTATAAATTTGTTTATTTAAAATCCATTAAATTTTACAAGTGAGGAAACTATGTCCAAACAGCCCTGTGAAGGGGGTAGGCAAAGGGTAGAAATTGAAAATACCACTGATGTACTTTCTGAATGTGGGCTGTGCAGGAACCTGGTGATGCTTCATTTATAGCAGATACATATTTGGGGCTCTAAGCATATGAATCTGTCTTCTTTGTTATCTCCTCCAGAGAGCAGATTACTTTGTGCATAGTGAGGAATTGATAAAAGTTTGTTGAATGAATCCTGAATGTTTCCCATGACTAAAAATCATCTAGTCTAAGTCACTGAGTTTTCAGATGAGGAATTTGAGGCCCACATGAATAAAACACACTCCTTACCCTCAAGAGACTCACAGTCTTATAGAAGAAATAAGGTACACAAATAACATAGAAAGTGACAAGAACATAAGAGGACTGAAATAAAAGGTGCTTTGGGAGTTCAGATGAGGGAAAGATATTGATATCTCTTGGTTTTGTATCATCTTTGTTCCTGAATATGTTCCATCTCCTGTCCTACCCAGCACACCTTCTAATGTAACAAAGATATGTTAAAAAGAAAGAAGTAAGCAAGTCAGAAAAACCAACTAACACACCAACATCTCTGACAATATATGCAATACTCCTCACTCATAGTTTCCTACTAATTCAAAGAGACAACGTTATATTGTCTCAGTTCTTCTCCAGAGTCTAGATTCTTGGTTGCTATAATTAGTGTTCAATTTCACTTGTTTTTTCCTGTTTATATTATTTTAATCATTGTGTTTATGTTTTTCAGATTCTCCTTAATTCACTTTGTATCAGTTCATATAAATCTTTCCATACTTCTCTGAATTCTACATTTATCATTTCTTTTGAATACAATATTCCATTTCACTTATGTGCTACAATTTGCTTGACTATTTCTCAGATGGAAATCTACTTTGTTTCCAGTTTACTACAACAAATGTGTTGCTATTAATATTTTAATGTATATTGAATTTTTCTATCTTTGACATCCTTAGAATGTATGCTTAACAGTGGGATCTTAAGACCAAAGCATGTGGAGATTTTAACCACTTTCAGCATAATTCCAAATTATTTTCCAAATTGAGTGGATCAATTCATAGCTCTACCAATTTATACATTAGGATGGACATTGACTAATTCTGTCTGTGCCATGGTCAATTTGCAGGGACTGAGGTGAAACCTTAGAATTACATCAATTTGCATTTCTTTTATTATTGTTACTTTGAAGCCATCTTCCATACTGTTAATAGTTTGCATTTCTTTTGAGGACAGTTTCTTTATATAATTTTTCCTCTTATCTATTGGAGCATGGTTCTTGTTCTTATATATCTGTGTTAATTACACATACACACACAGATATAGATCATAGATAGCTATCGAAAAGCCAAGATATGTATGTGTACATATGCATACATACATATTATATATAGTGTTATGTGCATACACACATATATCATATATATGATATGTATACATATGTGTGTATGTGTGTATATGTATAGATCCTTATCAGAGATGCTTTTCCCCTCAGTTGACACTTTAACTTGTTCTAGTTGCATTAATTTTGTTCAAGGAAAAACTTTTCAGTTTCACATAATTGAAATAATCTAGTTTATCTTTTGTGATCACCTATAAACCATGTTTGGTTAGAATATTCCCCCAGCCATAACTATGAAAGGTATCTGAACACATGTTTTTCTTAATTTTTTAGGTGTAAGACCTTTTGTTTTCTGATCACATATCATTTTTGAGTTTACTGTGGTATGTAGTATATGATGCTGGAATAAACCTAATTTGTCAAACCACTTTCCAATTTTCCAGAAGTCCCCAACAAATAGGGAATCTTTTACTCAACTAGTTTATGTTCTTTTATTTTTTTTAACAGTGAGCTGTTGAGTTCAGCTTTTGCTAATTCTTCCTTATCTAGTCTGTTCCAATGATCTAACTTTTCTATTTTTAACTAGTATCAAATTTTTTTAATGATTACTGTTTTATAATATAATGTGAACTCTGGAAGTTCAACTTTCAACACTGGAAATTAAGGAAAGATTCATGAAGAAATGATATATGAAATGGTTCTTGAAGGATGCAAAGGATTTCCACAAGTGGAGGTGGAACAGGAAAGCACTTTCTTCTTTCTATTTTTGTCTTAAACTATTGGCTTTCACATGTTTTGCTTATGTGAGAATGAATGTGTTAACCTGAAAACATGCCCCTTCCTTACACTGAATTTCGCCAGTAAAATGGAGACTTAAGTTCCCCCCAGATGTCCTAAAAAGCACTTAGCTATTTCTCAGAATGTATTTTCACCACATATTGGAACTTGACACCTGGAAAAACTACCAAGATACCAAGACTCCAGTTAATGAATTCTTAAACCTTTACAGGTGGCCTAGTATGTGTCTGAGACCATGATAACATCTATAAACAGAGTTTAAAAGGTGTAGAAAATAAAACTGAGCCTACACCAGACCAATGATCTGACTCCTCTCCCCCCAGTCTCAGAAATCCAATGATCACCCCTCTCTGGGGCTGCCTTTTCTCATATCATTTACTTCAGACTTCATCCTCTCCCCAGTACTTTCCATTACAGAATCAACCCTATTGGCATTGGCATAGATCTCCATCCTGAATAGTCTACTCACTATAGGAGATCTTATGCTTCTCTATGAAAATGAAAATCTGAAATATGGTATTTCTCCTACTCTACTCACTGGATTTCAGGTAACACATAATTCTGCTTTTAAACCTAGCTGAGTAAAATCACAAATCCAAATGGTTATATCTATTTGACATAGAACAGAATCCTAGAATCTGAAAAACTAAATGTTCTTTGAGCTCATTTAATACATTTAATATCCCTTAACTGATCCTAGTAAACATCGCTGAAAGCTTTTCATTGAACACCTCCAGGAATAGTAAGTCAATTGTCTCATGAAGGCATGAATTCCAGGAGGTAGTATGCTGGAAAAAACAATTGAATTGCCATCAGAGCACCTGGGTTCAAATCCTGGCTCTGCCATTTATTTCCTGTATGGCCATGGACAAGATACTTCAGTTCCCTGTGTCTCAGTTTTCTCACCTGTAAAATGGGGGAGGGAGGGTGGACTCAATGACTTCTAATACCCCTTCCTGCTCTATATGTATGATCCAGTTTAATAGGCTTAATTTTTCACAAATTCTTCCTTAGGTTGAACTGAAATATGACTTTTTAAAACTTATACCTTATTCTTGGTCTTAGATCTCCTTTTGGACCAATTAGTGTGGTCTTTTTGGGTGATAGGCTTTCAAATGTCTGAAGATAGTGATTACCTACACCACTGCCGCCACCACCACCAACTCTACCCTTACCTAAATAAGTCCTCTCTTTTGTGGGCTAAATATCTTCAATGAATGACATGACTTTTCATTCCAGGCAATTCTCTTATGATATGACTTTGAATCCCCTCATCGTGTTGTTCATCTTACTTTGAACACATTCCTACTTATCAAAAGCCCTACCAGTGTATAAAACGCAGAACTGGGCACCATATTTCAGAAAGGATCAGATGAGCTCAGAGTAAAGCAAACCATGACATCTCTCATTCCGACACTACACTTCACAGATTTCAAAGTTGGAAGGAACCTTGGGAGCATTTTAAGCCAATGTCCTTGTTTCATAAACCAGGTAAGCCAGGAGAATGAGACACTTATTCAAGGTGTCATAGGCTGCAAGAGCCAGGATTCAGGCCCAGGTTCTCTAGACTCCAGAGACAGCGACATTTTAATTGGACCAAGATGGTTTTGGTTCAGTTTAGTTGGGAGTTGCTAAGTAATACTTTTGACTCATTTTGAACTTGCAACCTTAAAACCTCAGGTCTTTTTCATAGATCTAATGAGTCTGAATCACAGCCTTTTGTTTCCTTTTTTGGTTTATGTCTTATTTTCTATGTTGCAACTTTTTAGAGACCATGGTTTTCAATGACCAACCTTGTTGTCTGCCTGTTTTTCCTCTTGTGACACACCATCTGCCTGTTCACATTGTTGACCTGCTTTCCCCATCACAAATAAGACACAACTTCCAAGTTATTCTTACTAGATTGTATGAGTGTGATAGTAAATGTTTAACAATAAACTCTTCAGAAAAAGAAAAAAACTAACACATTTTAAAATTGAATTTGCATTATTTCCACTACTTTAAACTTAACTTACAAATCAATAAATCAAGCTTTGATTTATAATGTGTGCCAATTTCCAACATATAAATGCTCACAATGAAAATTTAACAATCAGCTCTACAAATTGTTTCAACTTGGCTCTAGCACACACCTAAACGTATTCTACTTAAGTACGAGTCATGTTTTATGAAAACTTTTTATTTCCCTTCACATAGTAGGTAACTAATCTGTTTGTTCCATAGTATCTTTTTCATTCTCTCTCAAGAGAATCCCTTTTATATCCCTTTTAAACTATCTGATGATCGTTAGCCCAGAACTCTATGCTGAAAAAAATAATACAGTCAACACTTGGCAAAATATTCTATAATCTAAATTTGAGCCACTTAAGAAATCAAATATTTTTAAAAATCCAAAGTGAAGGTAGCCAAAGACAGCTCAAAGCTTTTTCTTACTGTCTGTTTGCCTTTGCTGACAAGCTCTTCCTCCCAGACCAGCATCTTCCACACTAGGCTAGAATTCATCTCTAGGGTTTCTGATTCCCATTCCCATGTTCTTTGAACAATACCCCACTTCCTCAAAAACACTGTTATACAGTGACCCTTTCCTTTTCAAGAGTTTTAATCTTTCCCATCCCACCTCACCACCCTAATGCTTCAATTGACATCTTTAAAACAATAGTCCTATAGGTAAAAACTCCCAAATTACTCAACAAAGAGCTGAACAGTCCTGCAGTCCACACTTCCTTCTGAACTTTCCCCAAACTCTGGAAGTTCCAACTACTAAATTAAGCAAATCTTGTCTAGTAGGTAGCATTTTGCAATGGAAAGAGTATTGAATTTGGGGTCTCAAGAATTCAAGTTACAAATTGTGGTTTTTACAATAATTAGCTGAGTATAAACCCTTGACAAAGTGCTTTCCATCTCTGGTCCTCAGTTTTCCCATCTGTCAAAAGTGGATAATAATATTGGTAATATTATAATATTTTTAATCCCTGCCTCATAGAGTTTTAAGGGAAATAATTTGTAAATCAATCAGTCAATAAACATTTATTGAACAGATGACCTTTAGGCATGAAATTAAGAAGACCTGAGTTTGAATCCTGCCTCAAATATTTAACCACTACCTCACTATGTGACCCTGTGCAAATTATTTCAACTTTCTTAGCCTTGGTTTCTTCATCTAAAAATGGGGATAATAATAGTATCTGCTTCACAGATTTTTTTATCAGCATCGAAAGGACGCAATATATATGAGGCACTTTGAGAATCTGGAAGCACTATATAAATGTCAGTTGTTATAATAATAATTACTATTACTTGGAAGGGAGTTGTTTTTCTCTGTTACAAGAACTTGTCACTTTGGTGAGGCGATGTAGTATCATGGAGACATGGGGCCTGGGTTCTACATCTAGCTCTCCTGAAAAGAAGCTATATTAGTCTTAGCAAACATGCTTAACACAGAACTTTTTCTAGTGACTTAGAATTGTAAATAAAGTAGATATCCATACATTTGGGGGCTAGCTAAACAAATTGTGGAATATGAACACAGAGGAATTTTACTGTGATGCTCAAAACAATGAATATGAAAAAAATGCAAAGAAGTAAGGAAAAGACTGATATGGATCAATGTTGAATGAAGTAAGCAAAACCAGGAGAGCATGTATACACTGACTAAAATAATACAAAATGGATAGAAGGGGGGAAAAACTTAATTACCTTTTCTCAAAGAAAAGGAGACAAAGTATTTCCTCTTTTTTGGAAGAGGTGGGAGATCACAGGTATGCAACACTGCATGCACTGTCAGTTGAATGTCTTAGTTTCATTTTCTTTTCTTTTTCCCTCTTCCAGTCCTTTATTTCAAAGAGTGGTTTGCAGGGTAGAGAAGCAGGGAAGAATACAGATTCAGAATTTCAAGCAATGTAAAAACAAAAGATATAAATCAAGATTAAAAATTAAAAACAAGCAAAAGAAAGAAAAGTGATCGACCTCTCTTTAATGGTTCTGATATGCCCATTCTGTTTTTGGGCTGCTGGTAAGATAGAATGAGATAACAGATGAGAAAATGCTTTGAAAAGGATGATACCCCCTAAAAATGTAAGGGAGTTATCGAAAGATATTTTTTCATGGTGTAGACAATGCTCTGAGTGTTTTAAATCATTTTTTGAAAAAACATTATTGATCAAAACTCAACCCCTCTCATTCCCAAACTGGGTCCTCCCTTTGTTGGCATTTTTGGAGACCCTCTTTCATGCAGAACCTGATATAGATGCTTTGTTCTTCTCTCCTTCCAAAAAAAAAAAAAACCAACACCACATTTCAATAGCTTTAATTTAATCAAAACGTTCTTGACTGAGATCATTAAAGCCTCTGAGAGAGGCATTTAATTCGAAATTCACCATATCCACGGCTGGAGCAGCAGAGGAACTGAAAAATCAACTTTATGTCATAATAGTTAGAATGTTTGTTTACTCTTCATCTGAGATGCACTAATTAAAACAAGAGGCCTTCATGAGCAATCCAGTTGGTGAATGTGATTGGTTAATAGATAAGGAATGATTTATAATTACAATCAAACCCAGATCCCTGTGCACATGGTGCGTAGAGAGAAGAAGAACCCAGGATTGTGGGGTATCGGGTGGAACATGTGTGCAGGGCTGCTGAACATTCACCCCATGTCCTTCTCCTTTGGACCTCTTGGAGAAAGCCTTATATTTCTTGCCCATCATCATTCATCACATACTCTCAATTTAAGCTTCAAGGGCCCTGATTAAGAACCCTTGTGCATCTCAATTGCGATGGGGCTGACTTATTCCTGTGCTAAGGCAAACTTGCTGGAAAATTTGTGAGTCCCTAGACAGAGGGTCATGCAGCCGCCATTTTGAGCTGCCCTGGCTCGGCAAGTTTGTGGTCAGGACTAGGGTGCTCAACCAGCTTTATATCCTATCTATCTATTCCTCCAGTGTAGAGAAACTTCACATTTCATACCTTGAAATTTGGGGGTAAAATTCAGTTCTGCTTGACAGAGAAGTTGAGAATATTTACCAAATCATGATCTTGGTGTTGTAAAATAATTCAGCAAATGTGTATTAAGTGCCTACTATGTACAAGGCCTTGTGTAGGGCACTGGGCAGTGGGGTGGGGGTAGGGAGCAGGATACAAAGCCGAAATTAATTCAAGTGCAAAAAATCAGCCTTCATTGTCCCAATATTGAACCCTTCAAACATGTTTTTTTTTCACCCCATCTGGTTGTCTCTCCATTTATGTATAATTATACGTACACAAACAATTTTCTCTCTCTCTCCCTCCCCCACACTTTCAAGGCCAAATTCCCCAGCATTCTGCTCTAGGTACTCCCCCACCAACTTTTTTTCTTTTTTTGGCTTCCTTCCCTCTTCTCCAGAGACTTGGATATTCTCTCTCCTCTCAATGTTTCCTTTCTCTCTCTCTCTCTCTCTCTCCTCTCCTCCTCTCTCTCTCTCTCTCTCTCCTCTCTCTCTCTCTCTCTCCTCTCTCCTCTCCCTCTCCCTCTCCCTCTCCTCTCTCTCTCTCTCTCTCTCTCTCTCTCTCTCTCCTCCTCTCTCTCTCTCTCTCACTCTCTGCCCTCCTCTGTCTCCTTTCTCTTCCTCCTTCTACCCTCCTTTCTGTCTCTCTCCCTCTGCCTTTCCCCTCCTTTTCTATTCCCTCAAGCTATTTTTCAGTCTTCATTCTCCTTCTTGTTCTTTATTATTCCTCATTTTTGCCTGACTTCCAACCAGTTATCCCCAGTCTCCCATACATGACGTCACCTTCCCAAACAAACCTCTCAGCTACCTAGTAGGCTTGCAACCCACTAAAGCATTTTGTCTGTGAACTCTTCATATTGCTTTGGTTTCCTAACTGCTTGAACTCGGATCAGGGAGATCACACAAGAACATTTGGCTACTTCCAGCAGCCTAGACTGATGTAGTTATGACACAATTACCAGATAACCAAGGTTAGCTCGGAGTTCTAAGGACCCAGGTTGTAGTCTTTACCACACTGCTAGGTGTGTGACTTGGAATAAGTCACATTAACTCTCTGTGCTTTGCTTATGCAAAATGGGAGGTAGGTAAGGTAATAGATCTGAAAGTCAGAGATCACAAAGAAGAGACTTGATGGGTCTCTTTTTTATTGGTGGGACATGATTTGAAAGTTTGATCTATAAGCTCTAGGGACAGCTAGGTTGTACAGTTACTAAAGGGCTGGGCCTAAAGTCAGGAAAACCTGAGTTCAAATCAGACCCGAGACACTTACTAGCCTGTGGAACCCTGGGTAAGTCGCTAAACCTCAGTTTGCCTTAGTTTCTTCATCTGCAAAACAGGATAAAATAATAGCACCTACCTGTCCGGGTTGTTGCGAGGATTAAATGGGGAGCAGGTGCTATATAAGTGATAGTTCTTCTATTGTTATCATTATCATTATTGACACAGACTGATGAGAATGAATGTATCTTTGGGGGAAAAGGCAGGGGCAGGCCCACTCTGAATAAAGCTGTCACACTGTCTTTGAAATGCAGTGCTGCTTCTTCCTAAGCTTCCCTATCCCTGAGGGCCTTCCCTCCCCCTCTTGCAACTTTCTACAGGCTTTGTCCACAGTGTTTGCTATGAAATACCCATCCACCCAATGAAAGAGATCTGAAGTCACAGAGCTAGAAAAATTCTGAAAGATCATTCATTTGACTCTCCCACACTGACCGCCAATCATAGGATTCCAGGATAAAGATGTTTAGTTCTCCAACTAATCTTAAGATTATCTTGTCCAGACACTAATTTTAGAAATGAGGAACTAAGACCTAGTGACAGGGTTTTGTTTGTGGTCATACCATGAGGTCATGGCCAATGAGGGCACTTGACTTCCAATCCCATGGTCTTTCAAGGTAGTGTTGCCATATTCCTTCAGGCTCATTAGCCCATCCAAATTATCCGACAGTACAACTAACTAAAATGAAAAGGCAAATAAATTAAGCTGTGCTTCTATGTCTGCTTTCTTTTTCTTCTTTCACCTTCTTCTCCTTCCCTTTCTTTCTCCCTCCTTCCAGGGAGCATAAGTGCCTTTTTACAGTGGACTTTCATGATAATAGGTAGCATGATGATAACACCTAACATCTATACAGCACTTTAAAGTGTATAAAAGCTTTATAAATATTATCTCATTTGATCCCCCCAAAAACCTCGAGAAGTAGGTGCTGTTGTTAACTCTTTGTTTACAGTTGAAGAAACTGAAGCAAACATAAGTTAAGTGACTTGCCAAGGGATGGATGGCTATCAAGTGTCTGAGGCAAGATTTATTCCCAATTCCAAGTCCAGCACTCTGGTTCCACTTCTGATGTCAAGTGGTCATTTCAGGCAAGCTCGTAGAAGATGAATATTTTTTTGCATAGTATAGTGTGGTATAATCAGTGATAAAGCCAGTCTGCTCCTTTAAGCAATGCTTTGATCGTTGGGCCCAGGAGGAGTCCTAAATCAATTGAACAGCCAACTGTTATTCAAGTTTTGTCTTCTAAATGTGAACTTCTATGGTTCTGAGCCAAGACCCTACCCCATGACTGAGAAATGCCAGTGCTGGGGAGGTCGGTCTTGTGGAAAGCATGCTAAATTTCACATCAAAAGATGTGGATTTGCCTCCTAGCTAGGGGTAGCTAGGTGGTACAGTGGATAAAGTGTTTCAGTCAGGAAGACTCTTTGTGATTTCAAATCCAGCCTTAGACACTTACTAGCTGTGTGAGCAAGTCACTCAACCCTGTTTGCCTCAGTTTCCTCAGCTATAAAATGAACTAGAGAAGGAAATGGCAAATCACTCTAGTATCTTTGCCAAGAAAAGCCCAAATGGAGTCACAAAGAGTCAGTCACAATGGAAGAACATTTGAACAATATGTCATTTGTGTGCTATGTAATCTTGAATCCATCACTTAAACTCTCTCCAACTCAACTTGTCCAAAATAGAACTAATTACCTTTACCCCTCACTCTACACTCTATTACCGTACTTCATTACTATGGAGGGCATCACAGTTTTACTAGTCACTCATAGCCTCACTATCATGCTCAACTTCTCACTTTTCACCCAACATCCAATTGCTAAATCTGGTCATTTTGTATATATGTTTCTTTCTCTCTGCTTACATAACTACACCTTAATTCAAGCCTTCATCATCTCTCCCCTGAACTATTATAATAGCCTTCTAATTGACCTCCATTCCTCAGGTCTCTCCCTATGCGAACCTATTTTTCATATAGCTGCTAAATAGATTTTCCTAAAGTATAGTTCAAACCATGCCATTCTTCTGCTCAATGAATTCCAAAGGCTCCCAAGTACCTCCAGGATCATATAAAATTGTTTGTTCATTATTTATACCCCTTATCTTCCTGACCACTTCCTACCTTTCTAGTTACCTTGCACTTTCTTTCTGCCAAGTAAAATCTAGGATCCAGTCATAATCTCAACTATGACAGTTCACCTCTCCATACCTTTGAATTTGGCTGTCCTCCATTCATGGAATGTTCTCTTTCCCTAATGCCATGCTGGAAAAATGTACTTGTGCTTCCTGGGTGTAATGATAATTTAAATGAGAAGATCTTTCCCATTCATTAATAGACTCTTGTGACCTGCCCAGGTCACATGGAAGTCTGAGTCACATGGAGCCTGTGGTGAGAGAAGTTTGCTGAACAAGTGGAGTAGGAAATGAATCAGACTTGTCAGATCTGGGAAAGAGAGGGAAAGCAAGCAGCTGACTGCGAGTGAGAGAAGGGCATTTTGCCGAAGGGTGTTCATTTGTGGGAAGGCCTGACAATGTGATATGATGGATCTCTTTGTGGCTATGATGGATTTGGCTTTCTGGTATCTGTATAAATGTTTTTCTTCTGCCTTCTATATGGAGAGTCTGTTATACTTTGTGATTCAGAACTATGCCAGCATATTCATAGTCACCGTAGGTACTGTGAATATTGCTTTGGCGATATTGGGAGGGCGAGAAAGGGAAGAAGAAGAGGAGGGGAAAGTGAACAAAGAGAAGGGAAATAGAACATGGAAGTACATTTTACAGATGATGCTATCAGTTGTATTGTTATTGTTTAGTAGTTTCAGTCATGTCCAACTCTTTGTGACCCCAATTGGGGTTTTCTCAACAAAGATGGTGGAGTAGTTTGCCATTTCATTCTCCAGATGAGGAACTAAGTGACTTGCCCAGGATCACACAGCTAGTAAGTTTCTGAAGCCAGATTTGAACTCAGGAAGAGGTATGTCCCTGACTCCAGGCCCTACACTCTATCCACCATGCCACCTAACTAGGTTTAGTTAAGTAATGAGGTTAGAAGTAAGACTGCAAAGAGTTAAGAAAGAAAGGAAAGAAAAGAAAGTTTCTTTTGCTTTTCTTTGTACCACCTATACTTTACCATAATACCTGGCAACAATGAGTACGTAATAAACGCTTCTTGGTTGTTGATTGGAAGTCTCTTCCAACTCAAGATCAACTGATCCCATGGAGCTTCGGTATTTGCTTCCACAGAGCCATTGTACCCCTGTGTATGTCAGATACTTCTTTTGGGGTTCTGAGTCTTTTGCAAGTTTTTCTCACTCTTCTAAAATAATTTGTGTAAAGCATTTTGTACCCTTTAAAGCCCTAGATAAGTCAATGATAACTAGTATTATTGCCCTCTGACCTCCTGCAGTCCTTATTATCTATAGCACACACACACACACACACACGATGAAGAAGCAGATTTAATGCGCCCTACATCATTCACTGTACTTTCTTCAGGGTGCATCTCTGTTTTACACAACCATCTCATTTACTGCTTAGCCTGGCCCTTGATAATAAATCAAAAACAACTCACATTTATAGAGCACTTTAAGGTTTGCAAAACACTTTCCATCCCAGATATCTTTTGGTCCTCACAGCAATCCTATATACTATTATTATTTTATAGATGAGGAGACCCAAGTTCAGAAAGGTGACTTGCTCCAGATCACATAGTTAATAAGTATCTGAGTCAGGAATTGAACCCATTTCTTCCTGTACCCACCATTTCATGCTACCTGCGCTCAAGAAGAACTCATAGAGTGGAAATTAGGTGGAATTGGGTAAAGAAGAAAAAAGGGAAATTTTTGGGGGAGGGAAAATTATAGGAATGAACTATGTACTACTTAATTAAAGCTTGGTTAAGGTGGAAATGCTAATAGTTTTGGCTTGGAGAAAATTTACATATCAAAAGAGGGAAATGGATTATTTAACAGGCCTGCCCATAGCCCCAAAGTGGGGGACTGAAGTCAATTAAAGGAAGGAAATTTTGGGCTGAGTGGCAAATGAAACATCCTCTAAGCAAGTATCTCATTTTCTTTGAAAGAGTTCGATCTTGTTTGGACTCAGGTTTTATAGACCCGAGAAACTTCAGCTCTCTTTCAGTTGCTGCAAAGGGATAATTTTTTGTTTCCTATTTTGTTTTCACTGACATCTATGATGGAGCATCCCCTTGAACCCCTAATTAGGTAAAAACTGTGCCTTCATTTCAGAAAAACCATTATGCTCAAATTTTACCACCTGAAAGAATTATCTCCACAAGCTAGTTCTGAAGACTGCTAGGGAGTTCATCATTCAACATGTATTTGTTATAAATAAACCAATGCCACCCAGGGGCTGAGAATCCCTCCTCCACTAAGGGACTTGGGAGAGTCTGATCTCTAAAAAAACAGGTCAGTTTCTTCTTTCATTCTCTGGCTCTTTACTTCTCCACCTCAAGAGTCTTGAGGAAAATCAGTTAGGGCTTATGTTTGACACATGTGCATTACATTCTCAAAAAAGAGATTGTAAAGGTAAAGTAAAATCGACTGGAGGATAGCTACATTTTCCACTCAAAAGAAGTCCTTCAAACACAAAAATCTTATAAGTATGCATTGACATTTCATTGACATTAATAATATTTTATGTTATTGAAACATGAAAGAGTATCATAACTCAGTCCACTTCTCTAGGTTCTTACTTGGGTAGGTAGGTAGGTGACTCAGTGGACAGACCGCTCTGATACCTAAAGTCAGTAAAACCTGAGTTCAAATCCAGTGTCAGATATTTATTGGCTGTCTGACCCTGAGCAAGTCACTTAACCTCTATTTGCCTTAATTTTCTCATCTGTAAAATGATGATAATAACACTGCCCACTTCCCAGGGTTATTGGGAGGATCAGGGCAGATTATAATTGTAAAGTGCTTAACATACAGTAAGTGCTACAAAATGTTAACTATTATTAGCTATTGCCTAACTCATTAAGACATGGAATATTTAGTTAGACTATTGGATAGGCTTTTCCCCTTCATCTCACTCTTGCATCGTTCAAACAACTTGGTCAAGATGATGGCCTTCCAGCAAGTCAGAACAGGGCCTGGACATACCCTCCTGTTTGTGGCCATATCCTCCAATGAGTACTGTAGTAGCTACAGGGGCGTACACCCCAAAGTGCAGTCAGCACCACTTAAGGGTAAAAGGAGCTCCCAACCTCTCAAACTCAGACTGGAACTGTCATCAGTCTCGGGATCACTGCTTGGTGATCCAAGCTCAGGGAAAGAAACACAAAGCAGAAGAGGCATCCAGGGCCTTGAGATCCTGACTAATGACTGTCAATACGAACACATGGTCTAGCTACTATTTAGCTGGTGAAAGGGGAAAGAGCCCTTCCCTCACCATGGAAAGTTCCAGAGAAAAAAATATGACAAATGTTCCAGGGAGAGAGTGAGAATGGAAGTTGTCTCTTCCTTTAAAGTCTTAGTTCTTCCTGTCTCAGTGGTCAATCTTCTTTTGAATCTCTCCAATGAGAACATAAACTTCTAGAGAGTAGAGATTTTTTCATTTTTTTTTTTTTTTTGTATTTTATATCATCAGCACCTAGGACACAGTAAGTACTTTAAAAAAGTCTTACTGTTCTTGCTTTTAAGCATCACCTTCCCCTTTGCTGTCTTCACACTTGCTGTATCACCCCAACATACCAGCACTGAGTATATGTCCCCAAAAGTGGGGAACAATAACATGTGTGCTTTATGAACTGTCCTCTGCTCGCACATCCCCATCCATATGTGTACCATTGGAGCATATTACAATACAATCCCCACTGTATATTAAGCAAGCATGCATTAAGCACTCACTTACTATAAACAGAGCACTGTGGTAAGAGAGATGTAAAGATGATGAGAGATATGATGTTTATATAAGACTCGTTCCCTGCCCTTATGGACCTTATAGGCTTGTAGGGAGATTGACACAGTGCAATTCCATACTCTTAATGTCAGCTACTATAAGAATTGTTAGGACAACTCATTTTGGGAGGGAATTGAAGTAATATTCCTTAAAAGCCACTTTCATCACCGCACTCCTGTGCTCAGAAATCCTCAGTAGCCCCCTATTACCCACTGAATTATCTAAACTCTTCTTGCAGGCTTTCAAGTACTACTTTAATGAATCTCTTCAGCTTCATATCTTCTCCAACAGATACACTCTTATTTTATCAGAGCAAGCTCATTGAGTCTTCATCTCTCTCACCCAGAGTGTCGTCCCTTGACCCTATATGCCTCCAAATTCTACCGATCCTTCAAGACTCAGCTAAAATTCTACATCCTTCAATTTAGATTACAAAATGTACCAGTTGATTATATAATCTTTCATTGCTCTTTAGATCACATAATCTTGGAATACTGGAGATAGAAACAACCTTAAAGATGATCTAATTCAACACCTTCATTTTATATAGGAAGGGAGGGGAAGGGAAGGAAAAAGAAGGGAAGGGGAGAGGGAAGAGGAAGGCAGGGAAAAGGAGGAGAGGGGAGGGAACGGGAAAAGAAAATGAAGGGTTATGAAAAGTGAAGGGTAGAGAGGGAAAGAAAAGGCAAAGCAAGGGAGCCAAAGAAAGACCATAAAACTGAACTCCCTCACTGTCCAAATGCAGAAACCATGCCCAGAGAGGAAGTGACCTCAGAAAGAGATAGTGTTGTGAGTTATAAAGGCAGGAAGGTGACAGAGTGGATAGGGTGCTAGATGTGGAAGCAGGGATGCCTGAGTTATAATTGTGCGTCAAATACTTTGAAGCTAACACCTAAGCAATTCTCTCAATAACTCTCAGTCTCAGTTTCCTCATCTATAAAATGGAGATAAAATGAACATCAACGTTACAGGCATTATGAGAACCAAATGCAATGACACATAGGTTAAGAACTTTGCAAACCTTGAAGAGATACTACCTCTGAACTAGGCACACCTTAAAAGGGGCCCTTACTTGGGTGTCTTCATTTAGTAATGCTAGGGAGGAAAGAAAAGCAGTTCTTGAATAGAATATTCACTTCCAAAGGAAAAGAGCATGGCCTTCAAAGATCCCAAGAAACCTACCCTTTCTGTGCCCAAGTGCCTGGGAAGGCACTGCAAGGAGCCTCTGAGTGGGGCAGAAAGGTGGCATTCCTGTTTGGGAGGCCGACACCATAGTCCTCATTACAATCTCAGCATTGTGCTGCATGTGTCAGGCCAGAGCATGACAGATCACAGCCACCAACACGACAACCAGCCTCATCACGAGGGTATGATAGGCCAGGCTGCAACGGAAAACTCAATTTACAGATTCCAGGGCCAGTCTTGCCAACGTTCTCTGTTCATTTCTCAGACGGTATTCTTATACATTTCAGCCTTGGGTTTTGCCCCTTTACTAGAGGGCTGAATAGAATGTGTTTTCCTTAACCAGTAACTGTAAACTTCACTCCAGCATACTGCTCAGGGAAAGGCTCCTTTCTTTTTGCCCCTGCAACCATCTTAAATGTCTCCAACAATTTTTTCCTCCATTGTTTGGCCAGCAACCTACAGTAGCCAGGACCATACCAATAAAATGAAATCTGTTCAGTAGATGGATCTCAGGGTCCAAACTCCAGAGTAAATTTCATAATCAACTAGACTGAATGATGCTTTTAGTAGGCTATGGCTGATACTAACTATAATTCACATTCCCTGGGCACGCACCTCTGTAATAAAGCTTGAATGTCAGAAATCTCAGCCAGGAGCTAACATACCTGTTTGGACTAGTCTTGTGCCAATGGAAACACATCAGAAACTGAAAACATTTAGCCTACTGTATAATGGTAAATGGATTCTTTTTAGTCAAATGAAGAATGATCACCTATACGTGAGTATGCGAATATATTAAATGTGAATACGGGATAAAGCCTTCAGCCACTCTCCTTTGGCATGCGCAAAATAATGTCCCTGTACATAAATACAGTGACAAGCTATTAGACCCGGAGATGTTTGGCCCATCTGAGGTATTAGCTTAACAGAACAGTACAAACTTTCATTATTTTTCTGGCATTTGGAGCTCACACTACGATGTTTATGTCCCAAATGTCAGAATATAAAGATGCTTAGCTCTTTTATTTATGGAGTTAAGAGTTATTAATTTCTAAGTGACCTCATTTAATCAAAGCTGCAATTGAAACACCGTTTAGCACAAACCCATCTCTGCAAATTTCAAAACAGAGACTTCAGTGTTAAAATAGCCGTGCCTTGCTGTTCAATACTCAAATATGTATTTAGCCCCCCGAGAATCCTTTCCCTGAGCTGGTACCTCCAGCATGCACAATGGTTTAATCATATATTGTTCTCTGAGTACTAACCCTTTACAAATCATATGACATAAAAAGAAAAATAAGTAACATTGTAAAGACAGTAATGAGAACTGTTGAGCTAAAGTGCCTCTTAAAGAAATCCTAATAAATTCCAGAATTTCTAGTCTTCTGGCAAGCTTTCCATTTAGAATAAAATCAGTGATCAATGGTTGCAAAGAGCCAGAACCAGGCCTGCATGCCTCCGGAGCAGAAAAAACTCCTAGACGAAAGATGACATTTAAGGGGAAAAAGCTGACGCTGACTCCATCACTGTCATTGCTTCTGCCATAAAGCAGCTTCAAATATTAAAACATTTTTCATCTGTGCTGCATTATTGGCACCAGAAATTGTTTTCTCTCTGTCTGATACTCACTTGAACTGCAGCAAAGCTCCCCAGAGACTCCAGATTGTTACCAAGGCCTCATAACATATTGGCAGTTGATGTGGTGCTGTTCGTGTACACTTGCCACTCACGAAGGAGCCCTCCCCTCCCCCGTCTCTGCAAAAAGGAGCAGGCTCAGGAGAGAACTGGACTCAAGTTCAGTGGCTGAGATACCAGGGCTGCGGGCACTTTGGTTACTGAGTATGGGCCCCTCCGAAGCTCCAAAGGGCTCCTGGGTGTGCCCATGGAGGTGTGCATGTACAATTGCAAAAAAGCACACCTCGACCTGCCTTCAATGCTTTTTTCTATCCTATACCTAATTATTCCCTTTGCATAAATACCCAGCCACTCCACAAAGATGCCAAGTTTATTTTTCATTGCATTGCATTCATTCTGTGGTCTTGTTATCCCAGGTAAGCACTTTTTTTTTTCCCTAACCTTACACACAAAGCTTCCCTTAATAGTGAAATACATGTATTGTCTAGGAACTTACATATTTGATGTGCTCCTGAGCCATTCCCAGGCCTGGATCAGCATATTCATGGCCCCCCAACCAATCTTATTTCCCATCAGGCTAAGGATTTTACTTGCTGAAACCCCTCAGGGTAAGAGGACAGAATGGAAAGACATCATATGCAACCTTGGCACAACTTGGCTTTCTTTCCACTCTAGGGAAGTAGGCAAACAAATAGGAACACTATGAAGTTAGTTAAAGACTCCATAAATAAGAACTGTCTAGGGGACTTCTCCCCTCCTCCTCTTCCCATGAAAAAACATGGAAAGTCAGTGAACTTTAAGGTTACAGGAAGCAGGAAAGCTGAAAAGTCAGAGGCAGCAAGAGAGATTATGGAGAAAGCACTGACCTAGGAAACAGGAGACCCTTTCTCTCTCTGGCCTCAGTTTCCCTTTTGCTGAAGTGGAGGAGGCAGGGTTAGGACTGACAGTTTATGAGACCCCAACTAGAAATTTCCAACTGGAAGTTCATGAATCCATGATAACCACTGGCTCTCTTACCCACCCTCTCTCTGGATCCTGCCCATTACTCCCCTTTGCTCTTCCCAGAAAGGTGCCCAGTCTACACTCCATAAATCCTTAAGGATTCAGCTCAGTAAATGCCCTAACACCCTAAATGCTTCTGGTCACCCTGGCTACTTCTAGAATTGCCTCAGAAAGGATAAAGCAGAGTTTTTAAATTTTTATGAAGACTAAGACATGGACCCTGCTCCCAAGGAGTTTCTATTCCATTCACTAGAGGAGCATCCAAGTCCTAGCAGAACCCTAGATGGCATTGCCTCAGAGAGGAAGGCTGCCCAACCTCAGGGTTGGGGAATCTGTGCCCTAAAGCCTACATGTGACCATCTCAGTCTTTGGGTACAACCTTTTGACTGAGTCCAAGTTTTACAAAACAAATCCTTTTATTAAGGGTATTTGCTCTGTGAAGTTTGGATTCTGTCAAAAAGTCGTCCTTGAAGACTTAGAGGCCTCAAGGCAACAGGTTCCTTACCCTGGGCCTTGACCAACTTTCTCCCATAAGAACGCTTTTACTTTACTGTGAAGAATTTACTTCATCCTGTAGATGAATTCTTAACCTTTCCTGTGCCATGGACCCCTTTGGCAGTTTGGTGAATCCAGAATAATGTTTTAAATATATAAAATAAAATACAAAGGATTACAAAGGAAGTCAATTATATTGAAATATTATTATAAAAATGTTTTTAAGTTAACAAACTTCAGGTCAAGAGCCCCTGTAATAGTAAGTATAATCGATCTTAACCCTACACTTAGATGCATTCAGTCAAATGTGTATGTTGTGGGGTGGGGGTGAGGGGAAATGGGGTGGGGGGAGGAGTGAAAAGAACCACATGAATACATGCAAAGACCATTTTGTGCAAAGTCAATGGCCCCTCCAGGTCTCAGTTCCTTCCAAGCCTGATAAGAGTAGGGAGTGGGGGCAGTGTGTGACTGTGTGTGTGGTTCAGGAGAAACCTATGTTAAGATCTCCTCCACAATAAAAATAGAGGCACTTATCCCTGTACCAGTCAATTCTGGGCCCTGACATAGGTTTGGACTTTCCTCTGAGTCATCAAATCTATTTTTTTCTTGGCTCTCCTCTGGAAGCATTTCTATCTTTTCAATTTATACTTCTTTTCTCCTCATAAGAGAGAGAGAGAGCAGAAGGCCATTCTTTATCATCCATTAGTTTATCTAAAGCCTATTTTGAATCAATTTGTATATTTCATGGAATTATACAATGAACAAGGTGGAAGCAGCTAGTCCTAAGCAGCACAATGAACAAGGCACTGGACCCAGAGGCAGGGAGACCTTGTTCAAATCCTGCCCCAGACACCGCCTAATTGCGTGACCAAGTAAATGATTCAACCTCTTTGGGCCTCAATTTTCTTTTCTATAAAAATGATGGGGTTGGTCTTGCTGGTCTCTGAGTTTCCTTTTAGCTTTAAAACCTATGATCCTATGATATTGCAAATTAGTAGCAGGAACTGTTTTCTTCCAGAATAACTAACCTGCCATCCAAACAAATCTGTACTAATAATGCCAGTAATCAGAGAGATGTAAAGAAAGGCAAAGTAAGCTGCTGAAATTTAATTGAAAAACAGAAAGAACTTACTGGAGGAAATTTCCTGGGCTGACATAGAGTGAGTTGAGATAGATAGATAGATAGATAGATAGATAGATAGATAGATAGATAGATAGATAGATAGATAAACATTTATTAAGCATTTACTATGTGCTCAAACTAGAAGTGGGGAACCCATGATCTCAGAGCCACATATGGCCCTTGAGGTCCTCAAGTGAGGCCCTTTGATTGAATCCAAACTTCACAGTGAAGGACCACACTTGAGGACCTAGAGAGTCATATGTGGCCTTAAGGCCACAGCTTCCCCACCCCTGACCCAAGCACTGTTCTAAAACTCTGGAAATACAAATATACGCAAACAAAACAGTCCAAATCCTCAAGGAGCTTACATTCTACTGGGGAAATATGACATGTAAAAGGAAGGTGGAAAAGGGAGGGTATAAGTCTGCTAGGTAGGATATAAATTCTGGAATATGAGTGGATCCAGGAATGAGGTGGGTATGGTGGAGCATAGCATATAATGGCAGTCTGGGCAAGAGATTCACCAATCAGTCACTCAGCAAACATTTATTAAACATTACTATGTGCTAGGCACAGAAAGAGGAAAAAGATTATTGAAATCACAATCAATCATACTCAGGAAAGAGGGTGACAGGATAGAAGAATGTTGGGATTTTTCATCTTGAAAAATAGAATGCTCTCCCTCTTTACCCCAAATACGTATAATCCCTAGCTTCCTTTAAGTCTTAACTTCAAGATCACCTTCTGTGTGAACCCGTTCACAATCCCTCAGCTGCTAGTACCTTCCTCTCCAAGGTATCTATCTACTAGATACATATCTTGGATATACCTATTTGTGTATTTGTTGACTCCTCCATTAGACTGTAATATCCTTGAAGGTAGGCACTCTTCAATTTTTCTTTGTATCTTTCTTTGCTCTTAGCCCAGTGCCTCATTATACTGATTAATTAACATTTTATCATTACTTAAATTCAAGTATGATGTTTACAGGAAATATACTTTTGTGGTTCAGTTTCTGTCATAACAATGAGGCCCCTTTAGAGACACATCTCTGACCAGCCAGGCCTCTTTGTACAAAGGACTGTGACTGCCTAGGTTGTGTGACCTAAGGGGCCTGGGAAAGTTCCAATACCCAGAGACATCAAAATCCACCTCCACTCTCCTCCTCCATTAACTGACACCTGTTACAGCTTCATCCTTTTAGCTTAAGGCTTTGATCTTGGGTAAAATGCAAATCCTCCTGGGAAGGGATCAAGCTTTAAACTTTCTCAGTTACTGTTTCCTCACTTATTGTAAAGAAAGGATCTGAGAGCAAGTTTTGATAAGGAAAAGGGAAAGGAGAGCACTAAGCATGAGTGTGTGTGTGTGTGTGTGTGTGTGTGTGTGTGTGTGTGTATGTGTTGACAGACTAGGAGTGAAGGTGCCCTGGAGCAGTGAGAAGTCCTGAGACAAAATTCAGTGACATAATTTTACTGGAAAATTGGAAAAGTACTGAGCTAAAGCATCAGGTATTAAGTCAACCTGTATAGATATTATAGCCAGCCACTCACACAAAAGGCATATCTACCTTCCAGTGACCATAGCAGCCATACTCAAGGTGACTGAAGAAAAGTTCTCAAAGTCTCCTTGTCTCACAAGCAGTCAAAGAAAATTTAACCTAACCCAGCACTTTACCAAACAGGAAACTCTAGGAACCAACACTTCGGATAGTACTTCAATATAAATCTTCAACCTACTGCAGCCTAGATGCCTACAGCTGCCCCATCTTAGTCCCATAAAGGCTTGCTAGTAGTAATTTGTCCTTTGGTAATTCCAATTGTTATAGGGTGATGAGAGAGAAGGGACCAGTTAGACATACCTGGTTGGACTTTTGTAAATGACTTCCTTTATATTTTTAAGAGTCCCTTGGACAGCAAGGAGATCAAATCAGTCAATACTTAAAGAAATTAATTTAGGGTATTCACTGGAAGGTCAAATATTGAAGCTGAAACTCAAATACTTTAATGAGATAATGAGAAGATGTGACTCCTTGAAAAAGACCCTGATGTTGGGAAAGATTGAAGTCAAAAGGAAAAGGGGATGGCAGAGGATGAGATGCAGAGATAGCATCATGGAAACAATCAACATGAGCTTGGACAGACTTTAGGAGAGAGTGGAGGATAGAAAGAGCATAGTATGCTATGGTCCATGGAGTGTCCAAGAGTCGGACATGACTGACCAACACCACCCTAGTCATTCCTAGTTTGGGAAAACACTGGGGGAAGCATGAATGACATTTCAAATTAGAAAGGATTATTTTCCAGATTAATAATAAAGATAACAATAATAGCTAACATTTATATAGTACTTTGTATGAGGTACTGTGCTAAGTTCTTTATAAATAATATCTTGTTTGATTCTCACAACAGTCATGAGGGGGAGGTGTAATTATAATCCCCATTTTACAGTTGAGAAAACTGAGACAAACATATGTGCCTTGCCCAGTGTCACAAAGCTAGGAAGGGTTTGATATCAGATTTGAACTCAGTTCTTTCTGATTCCAGCCAGCTCTCTGTGCACTACACCATTCAGCTGGCTAAAGGTTCCCAATTTTTTTTGCTGTGTTATGTATCCCTTACACAGTTTAGTGAAGCTTAAGGACCTGTTGTCATAAAAATGTTTTTAAATAATTGAAATAAATGCTAAAATATATGTAGAAGTTAGTGAAAATAAGGTTATACATATTTCCTACCCAAGTTCAAAGAGTCCCTGAAAGTACAGACCAGTTGAGAACTTGTGCTCCTAGTTAAGAACTCTTATTTTTTCAGATGAGAAAACTAAAGAGGTTAATTGATTCATCTAAAGTCATACAATTACTAAGTAGTAGAGCTACAATTCTTGATTAACACTCTTCATGAGAGATAACAAGGATTCCTAAGGTTTCACTGACTTGTGTGTCCCAGAATAAATAAAATGCAGGCATATATACATTCCTGTCTGTCTTCTTGAGCCCCTTGGTCACTCAAAAAGATCCAGCTCCTAACTATGGACAAATCCTTTAATTTCTCTGAGCCTCCGTTTCCTTATATATTAAACAGGAATAGAAGTACTTGCAGCACTTTCCACCGCAGGGTTATTTGTAAGGATCAAATGAGATCAGGTGTAATCAGCTTTATAAGCCTGAAAATGCTCTTAAAAGTACATCGTTATCATTATTATTACAATTAATATTAATCATCTGTGGTTGCTGAAAAGATTGACCTAACTATCCCCAGACAGGGATGATGAAAGTCTGTTATCCAAATTATAACACAGAGTTGTTGGGCAACCCATAGAGTTAGTCTATTAGAATTTTTATTCTGGATAAGCAAGGCAGATAAATAATGAATTGAGATCAGTATTGAATAGGAGATAAAGTCTGGATTGTCTTTGGGAAATTGTGAAGTGCTTTCAATAATCCAAAACTACATGTGTGCATGCATGCACATGGGCAAACACATACACACACACACACACATACACACACACTTAACACCAGTAACCTTCTGTCAGTGCTAGATGACTCCAAACCACAGAACAGACACCCAAAGAATCAAAGTTTCAGAACTGAAAGAACAATGCCTGTGTCACAGGCACAGGTAGGCTGCAGGATATTGCCGAGGATGACTTCTCTGCACAAGTGATATAAAAAGATATCAGAGACATGTTGGACAAGAAAAGGAATTTGCTAGTCATGTAGCAAAAGTAAGGGATGGTATTCAGCCCAAATGTTCCAGTGGTACCCAAATGATGCTGAAAGACCTTGAAGTAGGAATAGAGGGCATAGATGAAGTTCATGGACCAGTATGGCACAGGATATGAAGGATGGGTCAGTTTTGACCTGCATAAGTATGTAGAATATTCCCATTCATGAGAGCATAGATCTGCTGAAACATATAGGACTGAAGTGTAACCTGGTGCCAGGTTATCTTTCATTTTCAGCAACAAGATCTCTCATTCCTCTTAGGATCACAGATTTAAACCTTTCAGGTTAACCCCCTTCTTTTTACAGATGAAGAAACTCAGTTTCAAAGGGATTAACTGACCAGCTCCAAGTCATATAGGTAGTAAAAAAGAGAGCAAAAATTTGAACGCAGGTCTTCTGACTCCAGATTCAACACCCTTTCTGCTATATCATTCTTCCTCAATTGAACAGGATCATAATCATAAAATCTAAAACTCATAACCCTGCCCCCCTTGCTATTCCTAATCCATACTGAATTCATAATTCCCAATCATGGAAATACAGCTAGGTGGATGGAAGAGCCTTTTTTAGGTTGTTTAGTCTAAACCTATCATTTTCAAAGATGAGAAAATTCATACCAGAGAGATTAGGTGATCTGCCCAGTCACACAGGTATCAAAAGAGCCAAGATGTTCACCCATATCCTTTGATTCCAGACCTAGCAATTCTATCCACTACACCATGGATCTTCCAGTGAGCAAAGCCTCAATTGCAAAATCCAGAATTCCCAATGTCCACACCCTCCCAATGTTCTTAATCCAAGGAACAAAGCCCACTCTTTTCACTCCAAGAAGAGAAGGTCGATTCCCTGTTTCTCCAAGTTTGTGCCACCTTCGAGAAGCTGATAAACACAGCAGCCAGAGGGCAAGAAAAAACCATGTGGAGAACCCGCCCACCAGCCACTGTAGCCAAAGAGCCCAGAGTTTCTATCTGATCTGGAAAGCCAGCGCTTAATAACACCTTCTCTAGATCCCTGCAGGAAACCGCCAGCATTTGAGCCAAGGAGGGCTGTAAAACTCGCCTGCTCCCCACCCCCACCTTATGCCTTTCAACTTGACTAACCGACTGAGAGTGAGTGGCAGAACAGAGAGGATGTAGTGAAAACAAACAGCAAGGAAAATCAGATGGGAAAGGATCATGGTGGGGGTTTGTTGCAGGGTGGAAGTGGATGTAGGCATCCGATTCGAGACCACTTGGAGGTATAGATATTGTACTCTCTGATTTTAATAACCAACCACACTACAGAGAGACAGCTTACCACAATGTGTAGCAATTTAGTGGATCAGCCGGGATGGATGTGGATTATCAGGCTACATAGAAGGAGAAAGAGATGAGAGAGAGAGAGAGAGAGAGAGAGAGAGAGAGAGAGAGAGAGAGAGAGAGAGAGAGAGAGAGAGCAGAAGACCACACAGGGAGACATCGCACAGAGCCCCGGCCTAGCCATCTGCCACGACATCACATGCCTCTCCAGAAACTGACAGACAGTGATTCTGCATGGCCCAGGCACGTCAGATGAGTCAATCAATCAAAAAAATTCTTATGAAACTTAATCATGGAGGGTCGTGTTAGGGAGTGGGGAACAGATTAAATTACCACGGTATTAGATACGGGAAATGATTTCTGTCAAAACCATCTTTACTGCAATTATAATATGTTAATTATGTATTTCATTAAGTAAGTGGATTAGAGCCTGCACAGATGAAATCACGCTGAAGGCTTTGAATCATTTGCTGAGCAGTGTGGGAGGACGAGTGTGAATGGAACTCAGTTAATTTTGAAAACTTTCACATGCTAAACATGGTTCTTCCCTCCCCACCCCCTCCCCAACCCTGTCCCCTCTAGTGCAGGAAATAAATGCCTCCCAGCATGCTGTGTAAAATACCCAAAGACCACATTAATTTCTGTGATGTAATCAGATCATGCCTGATGCCATCCAGGAGCTTGTCAAGATGCAGTGATTTTGTTTGTGCAGAATAACTCCTTTTGCCTGGCCAACGTTCCCTTACCTACAGGAATGTGCTAGCTTGGCTAGGCAAACATCACAGCTGGCTCATCAGTGACACCCTCTTCCCCACCAAAGGAGACTTCAGGACTGTTTGCTGGCCCCAAACCACCCCAGCAGGAAACACCTTGGGTTCCAAAGGCAAGCTCTCCGATGGTCTGTTTTCTCTCTACCATTGTCTATTTTTTCCCCTTCTTCCAGGACTAAGGAGACCTGGCCACAGTTCAGAGCCAGTGGATGATATCTGTGTAGAGCAGTTCTCTGCAAATCAGTCTCTCATCTCCCATTTGCATGTATAGCAGCCAAATCACATGTATCAACATGCTACTTTTGCCATGATTTTGACCTTTAGGGAGGTGCTGCCAATAAAAATGATTGCTTTTCATGGCTGAAATTGAATCTCAGCAATGTAAGAAACTATCCACTTAAAAGCAATATGGCCTGCAGACCCATGCAACTGACTAACAATATGTTACATTTTGCCACACATCTTTCCAATGAACTCCTAAAGTGTCCTTTCCCCCCTGGCTTGGACCTTTGGTTGTATAAAGAGGAACATGAAATCAGCAAACTGCTCAGGAACCATTACTGTTCTGGTCCTGGGAGTCTGGCTTTTCCCAGCCCTGCCCAGAATAAAGAAAATGAAGTGTGTCATAGTCTTACAATTGTATTGTGGAATCTCTCCTCCACAATACAACTCTGGACTAGTGGGAAGCTTTTAAATGCCAGAAGAGACTCAGTTCTAAAAGAGGTACCCAGTGGTAAAGTATATAATTCCCCAAGATCTGGCATTTCCCAATTTTTCCCCCCTTTGGAAGAGCTTCTAGGAGTTGAGGGACATTTTAAATCAGAAGAAAGAGAAGAAAATAATATGTGAAATAATTAATTTCAAAAAATGAGCAAGTATACAGTATACATAAATTTACCCAGATCCCAATTATTCAGTTATCAGTAATAACCACAAGGGATTTTTAAAAAGGGGAAGGAAGAGACAGCCTAACACCCTGCCTAGAGTGAACAGTGGTGTAAATGCTTCGAAAAGGTTGGCTGATTTGATGAAAACCCAATCAGCCTCTCTAGGGAGATATTACTTTCCTCATTATTCTACTGATTGGCCTTATTTCATCTGAAGAATGCGGCACATTCTTTACGGGGCCTGGCAAACCTCTTTAACAATATCAAGGAAAAAAAATCTATCACCTCCTTAATCGAAACAACAAGGAAATTAACAAGAGTCATCTTCTCAAAAACTCTAGCTCATTCCTTAGGGAACTGTTGTGACATCTCCCCAGCCCCTTCTCTTTCCCCTTCTCCCCTCTTGCCCCACAAATATCATGGAATGAATTGCTTCAATTATATCAAAAAAAGAAAGGGGATGAGGGTGATATGTGCCTCTGATTTGGCAGGCTGTTTGGGCCTTCCAAGAGACTCAAGTGGATGTGTCTACATAAGGGAAATGGCAGCCATTGGGATTTGTTGGTAGCCACCAAACCCTAACTAGGAATAATTGAATTTACTGGGGATGGTTTGTTCTGATAATAATAAAAAAAAATCCCCTACACTTCTACCTACTACCCAGCAGGGCTTAGATACTAAGTAAAAACAATTGCAAGCAAAGTACAAAACAGAGTTGTGAAATTCAGTCTGAGAACACTGTTATCAATGGCCTGAAGCCGGCAATAACTGTTAATTAAGTGCATTTTTTCATTATTCTTTAGCAAAGAGGCAAGATTTAATGATGTAAGTTAACAATGGATGATAATTTAAAGTAGTGACAATAGTTTAATTATTCACACACATATAAAAGTTAACTTCATAACTTATTTCTTTGTAAGAACAAGTTCATTTAAAATATTTTGAACTGTGCATACAATTACCACATACAGTCTCTTCCTTCATGGCTCTGTAGATACAAAGAGTCAATTCTCCCTGTAAATTTCTCACCAGGCAACAAGGAATTCATCACCTTTTTTTTTTTTTTTTTAAATCTTGCCATTGGATTTTAAACAGCATATTCCTGAGGACAGATAGGGATGGCATTAGGTTGGGCCAGTGGTCTACTCAGTGCCTTCACTTCTTCCAACAGTGGAAACCAGATTTGCCTAGGCTAGAATTGAATGTCTTACAAACACCCCCACAAATGCTTTGAGCAGCAGCATAGGGGAACTGATGACATCCTTTAAAAGAAGAAAAATAACCATGTACTATAATGCTGACTTTGGAGTTAGAAGACTTAGATTCAGATTCTGACTGCCACTTTGCATGTTTGAGCAAGTCAATTAAATTTTCTGAGCCTAAGTTTCTCATCTTGAAAGAGATGACTTTTGTGATCCCTGCCAGCTTTAGAGCCTCCTGAGCCTTTGAGCCTATAAAAACAGGAAAGACAGAATTGCGTTTTGAAATCCACTTTGGTGCCATGATCTAAAACCATCCACTATTTTGATTTATCCAGGATCAACTTCTTCCTCGTGACCATCCATAGCCAGTGATCTGCCTACAGAAATTCCTGGGGTTATCGCAAAGGTGGAGACTACGAGAAGAAGAAAGAGATTTGTCAGAAATAGAAAGTGAAGTCAACTTGGGTTCAGGGCTTACAGATGGTTCCAGGAAAATATAATCTTAACAAACCAGACTACCGAAACAATTTGAGTGAGACCCATAAGAAGCAAGATACATAACCTTATGTCACTCAAGGATGCCATAAAATCAGTCTAGTGCACTGATCCACATTAGGTCCCTTCACCTTGTGTTTTTAGGAAGAGCTTTGTAAATTTTATAGAACTCATAAACATGAATTCTTATTGTAATTATTTAGCTATCTCTCTCTTTTATGATCAAGGAAAAGAAATGAGATTTTTCTATGTCCACGCAATAACAAAACTCTGTTTGGAAAAAACTGAAAAATTCTATCAGATATTTGTGCATCATGTTTAAGTGACACCAAGTTATGTTGCTGCCATGTTTGTGAATTTCATTTCAGGCATATATAAACATGGTGAAACTGAGAGATAATAGTCAAGGACAAATATTCTTTCAAGTACAATCTATTGCTTTACTAGTTTTAACAAATACAGTTTAGGTGTGGAGCTCTTAATAAGGATAGCAATCATTAAATAAATATTAAGCAGAAACAGTGGTATGAAGTTACCCATAATTTCAATTCAATTCAGTGTTTATTGAATTAACATCTTATATAACACATTGTGTTGTATACTTTGATGACTAGGAAAATAACGAGACACTGACCTTGCCTTTAAGGAATCTACAATCTATGTGTGTGGGAATTTGATTAATTTAATGATATTTAATAGACATAAGCCTATAACTAATTTAAGTTTAGTTGGCTTTTAGTCCTATTTTCAGCTGCACTGGTCATTGTGTATATTTTTCTCATGATTCTACTACCTTCTCTGCAATATTTCATTGAAGTCTTTCCATGTTTCCCTGAATTTCTAGTTGTCATACTTTCTTTTTTTAAAATTTATTTACTTATTTTTACTTTTCGGCATTCATTTCCACGAGATTTTGAGTTCCAAATTTTCTCCTCATCTCTCCCCTCCCCAACCCCAAAAAACTGTACATTCTGATTATCCCTTCCCCCAATCTGCCCTCCCTTCTATCACACACCTCCCTTCCCTTATCCCCATCCTCTCTCTTTTCTTGCATGGCAAGATGGATTTCTATACCCCGTTACTTGTATTTCTTAATTCCCAGTTGCATGCAAAAACAATTCTCAACATTCATTCCTAAAACTTTGAGTTCCAACTTCTCTCCCATCCTCCCCTCCCACACTTCCCCACTGAGAAGGCAAGCAATTCAATATAGGCTATATATATATATAGTTTTGCAAAAGACTTCCTAACAGTCATATTGTGAAAGACTAACTATATTTCCCTCCATCCTATCTTGCCCCCCATTTTTTCTATTCTCTCTTTTGACCTTGTCCTTCCCCTAAATTATTTACTTCTAATTATTCCAAACTCCCATTTGCCCTCCCTTCTGTCATCCCCTCCACCCCACTTATCCCCTTTTCCCCCACCTTCCTGTAGTGTAAGATAGATTTTCATATCAAATTGAGTGTGCATGTTATTCCCTTAAGTCAAGTCAAACGTGATGGGAGTAAGCTTCACCTTTTTCTTCTCACCTTTGCCCTTTCCCCTCCATTGAAAAAACTTTTTCTTGATTCTTTTATGAGAGATAATTTGCCTCATTCCATTTCTCCAATTCTCCTCCCAATATATTCCTCTCTCATCTCTTAATTTTATTTTTTTAGATATCATACTTTCCCATTCAACTCAACTTGTGCTCTCTGTCTATGTGTGTGTGTGTGTCTGTGTGTGTGTGTATGTGTGTGTATAATCCTTCCAACTACCCAAATATTGAGAAAAGTTTCAAGAATTACAAATATTGTCTTTCCATGTAGGAATGTAACAGTTCAACTTCAGTAAGTCCCTTATGATTTTTCTTTCCTCTTTAACTTTTCATACTTGTCTTGATTCTTGTGTTTGAAAGTCAAATTTTCTATTCAGTTCTGGTCTTTTCATCAAGAATGCTTTAAAGTCCCTTATTTCATTGAATGACCATGTTTTACCCTGAAGTATTATACTCAGTTTTGCTGGGGAGGTGACTCTTGGTTTTAATCCTAGTTCCTTTGATTTCTGGAATATCATATTCCAATCCCTTCGATCCCTTAATGTAGAAGCTGCTAGATCTGTGCTATCCTGGTTTTATTTCCACAACACTCGAATTGTTTCTTTCTGGCTGCTTGCAATATTTTCTCCTTGACCTGGGAACTCTGGAATTTTGCTACAATATTCCTAGGAGTTTTTATTTTGGGATCTCTTTCAGGAGGTGATGGGTGGATTCTTTCAATGTTATTTTACCCTTTGGTTCTAGAATATCATGGCAGTTTTCCTTGATAATTTCATGCAAGATGATATCTAGGCTTTTCTTTTGATCATGGTTTTCAAGTAGTCCCATAGTTTTTAAATTGTCTCTCCTGGATCTATTTTCCAGGTCAGTTGTTTTACCAATGAGATATTTCACATTGTCTTCTATTTTTTCATTCTTTTGCTTTTATTTTGTAATTTCTTGGTTTCTCATAAAGTCATTAGTTTCTATCTGCTCCATTCTAATTTTTAAAGAACTATTTTCTTCAGTGAGCTTTTGAACCTCCTTTTCCATTTGGCTAATGCTGCTTTTTAAAGCTTTCTACTGCTCATTGACTTTTTGGACCTCTTTTGCCATTGGAGTTAGTCTACTTTCAAAGGTGGTATTTTCTTCAGCATTTTTTTGGGACTCTTTTAGCAAGTTGTTGACTTGCTTTTCGTGAATGTCTTACATTGCTCTCATTTTTCTTCCCAATTTTTGCTACACCTCTCTTAACTGATTTTCAAAATCCTTTTTGAGCTCTTCCATGGCCTGAGACCATTGTGTATTTATTTTGGAGGTTTTGGATGTAGAAGCCTTGACTTTGATGTCTTCCTCTGATGGTATGTTTTGTTCTTCCTCATCCATAAGGATGAAAGAAAATGCTTATTCACTAAGAAAGTAACCTAAAGTCTTATTTTTTCCCCTTTCAGGGGCATTTTCCCCTGCCAGTTACTTGACTTTTGAGTCCTTTGTCATGAGGAGTGTATACTCTAGGACCCTGTAAGTTCTCAGTTCCTCCAAAGTGGCACAATCACAAGAGAGGAGTTTACTCCTCTCTTGGTCTGTACTCTGGTCTGGGAGCAACCATAAACTTTTCTGCCCAGGATCTGAGAGTAGAATTCCCTCTCCAGAGTCTCTCCCAGCTCCACTAGGCCAGAGTTCTTCCTTTCCCCAGGACCGCCACTTAGGGCTGAGATCCAAATTGGCTGCTCACTTCTCCCAGGGTCTTTAGCCTGAGGGCTTCAAAAAATCCATGCTTCTGCTGCTACCTAGGGCTGGGGCTAGTGTAGGACCCTGCTCCTTTTCCGCCCAAGTGAAAAAGCTTTCTCACTGACCTTTGAAGCTTTCTTTGGAGTTTGTGGTTTGAGAAATCTGGGAATCACAGCTGATGCCCAGGATTCTGCACCCTAAAGCCTGCTCTGGTCCAGTCCATGAGGCACTGAATGGCCAAGGCTGGTCTGTGCTCTGTGGGCTGTGCTGTGCTCTGAGGCCAGAGTCATAAACCTTTCCTGTTAGCCTTCCAGGCTGCCTTGGGCTGGAAATCTCTTTCATTCTGTTGTTTTGTAGCTTCTGCTGCTTTAAAATTTGTTTACAGGTATTTTATGGGTGGTGGGGGGAGGGTTTCACCAGTCCATCCTTCTACTCTGCCATTTTGGCTCTGTCCCTCTGACATATTTTCTTATAGCCTAAAAATATTCCTTTATGTTCTTACACCACAATTTGTTCACCACTGAATTTTTTAAACTTAATTCATATTATTTATCATTGCTAGTGTACAGTATGTATATAGCATTCCATATTCTAGTCATACTAGTCTACTTACTCTTCTTTAAACTTAAACTTCCATTTCTTGCCTCTGTGACTTTCCATATAGTCAATCAACTACCAAATCTTTTCATTTTCATCAGCACATCATTAACATATATACTCTTCTCTCTACTCACATAGATACCCCCTTAATTCAGGCCCGCATCACTTTTTGCCTGGCTTATTACAATAGCTTTGATATACATGCCTTCCTTCTGTAATTCATCACAAAGCTGCCAAAATAATTTTCCCAAATTGCAGATCTGACCCTATTACCTTCTTGCCTCCTGACACATAACCAACAAACTTCAGTGTCTCTTTATTACTTCAACCTTCAATTTCCTTTTCTTCTCTTATTTCCATAGTTAGCATTTCCAGTGCACAATACTGAATAATAGTGGTGATAATGGGCATCCTTGTTTCACTCCTGATCTTATTGGAAAGGCTTCTAGCTTACCCCCATTATTGATAATGCTTGCTGATTGTTTTAGATAGACAATGCTTATTAATGTAAAGAAATCTCCATTTATTTCTATGTTTTCTAGAATTTTTATAGAAATGAGTATTGTATTTAATCAAAAACTTTTTTTGCATCCATTTAGATAATCATATGATTTTTGTTGTTTTTCTCATTGATATGGTCAGCTATGCTGGTATTTTTCATGAACCAGCCCTGCATTTCTGATATAAATTCCATCTGGTCATAGTGTATGATATTTGTTATATTTTGCTATAATCACCTTGCTAATATTTTATTTAAAATTTTTGCATCAATAGTCATTACTGAAATTGGCCTATAGTTTTCTTTCTCCGTTTTTACTTTTCCTGGTTTAGGCATCTGTATCATGTTGGCATTATAAAAGGAATTTGGTAGGACTCCTTAGTTGCTTATTTTTAAAAAATAACTTATATAATATTGGGATTGATTGAACTCATTGAATTCATTGATTGAATGAACATTTGGTAGAATTTGCTTGTGAATATGTCTGGTCCTGGAGATTTTTTCTTAGGGACATCATTTTATTGCTTGTTGTCCTTATTACTTCTAAGATCAAATATGTCCTCCTCTGTTTGGCATTTAAAGTTCTTCCCAACCAAGTTTCTTTCTACCTCTCAGGTGAGTGTATGTGTATATGTGTATGTAGGTATATATGTTATATACATATATACACATATTAGATATATGTGTATACATACACATATGTATGTGTGTATATATATATGTGTGTGTATATATGCACACACATACATAATATCTTCTCCACATATTCTATGACCCAGTCATCCTGGCCTATTTGCCATTCCTCACATGCAACACTTTTCTTCTCATCTCCATGCATTTACATTGGCTATCCCCCAAACTTGGAATGCTCCCCAACTCCATCAATGCTTCTTAGAATTTCTCACTTCCTTGAAGAATCAGCTCAAGTGTCACCTTCCTTAGGGGATGTTTTCTGATGTCCCCAGCTGCTAAGGCCTCCCCATCCAAGATTACCTTGAATCTGCTTCTTATGTGTCTTGTATATACACATAGACATCCTTCCCCCGCCCCCCACCCCATTTGAGTTCAAACACCTTGAAGGGTAGAACTGGGTAGAACTGTTGTTTTTTTTTTTTTTTTCATTTCCTTGTATTACTAACACTTAGCACAGTATCCTATGCATAGTAAATGCTCAAAATAAACACTTGGTGGTTGATTGACTGATTAAATGAAATCTAACTTCAGTGAACATTAATTTCGTTCCACGCTTGGAATTCACTCCCTCTTTGCCTCTGCTCCTTGTACTTTGCTTCCAAGATCCAACTTGGGTGTCATCTTTTATGGTAAACCTTTTCTGATTCCCTAACGTGCATCTCTTCTTCAAATGATCTTGTACATATTTATATGTGGATATATTGTATCACCCCCAATAGGGCAAAGGCTGTTTTGTTTTAACTTTGTATACTCAGTACATAATTCAGTGATTTGCACATAGAACTTAATAAATGCTTATTGAATGAATAAATGAATGAATAATGACCAACATTAACCAGAACCCATTGTTACTCAGCTGTATAACAGTATGTGATTATTTGGATTTGAATAACCCATGGCCCAAATCACATTTCTTTCCCTAACTTTCATAAGCTTTATTTACTGGAAATCTCCCTATTAATTGACATCACTTTCTTTGCTAAAACAGTATAATATGTTCTAAGACTGGACCAGACCACACAAAAGTACTATTATGCTCAATGAGGGGATCATTTAGACCCTAAGCAACTAACCAAGTTGCCTGTATAAAGAGAAGAGGTCTTTATCCTTGGGTCATTATCTACAGACAAAGGTATAAATATCTTTGTGGAAGTACCATCTTTTGGAGATAATACCTTGGGAAATGATGTTATAAGGCCAGAAAATTGATTTCCTGGCATTGCAAAATCATTCCTGAGGTTATCAGTGTCAAAGCTTAGTGGTTCATGGATTCTTTTTTTATTGTAAGATAAGGTGCAATATGTTTTGTGAGTTAAGCCTAATGAGATCTGATGAAATTACAGTTCATCAGTTGAATAAGTATTGTGGCCTAACCCAAGCATCCAACCCAAGCCCCTTGCATCAGTCATGAGCCAGAAAATGAAGCATCCCAGCTGGAGGGCAGAAGAGGCAGTAGAAAAAGACAGTTTGGTGTGTGGTCATCAGTATATCTCCAAACGAAAATGAAGAAGGTGCAAGACATTGAGTTAAGCCTTAGTTTCTAAGACTTGTGTGTATGTGATAGCTAAACATGAAAATGAGGCCAAAGTTGGCCATGGGAAAAAAAATGAGCAAGTTCATGAATCAGAATTCTGTTTGTAGTTCTATTGTGAAGGATATTTGTTCATTTAACTAAGTAAGGTCCTGGGCCTGAATTAAAAGGATCAGTATATAAAAATATAGACTGAGGCTAGGTCCTGGCTATAAAATTTAAAATATATGAATATTTAGAGAAACTTAAACACATGATCCTTTATTGACAGGCATGGAGCCCAAAGAGCATAGTTCAAACAAATTATTTGAGATAACGAACTGTAAACAGGACCCTAAGCTATGAGTTTATTAATGATTCTTCCCCATGACAGATGCTGAACCTTAACACCCCTGTCACTGTACTAATTGAAATAAAAAACTGTTTTGCAGCTGGGTTATAAGAGGAGAAGATGACAAGGCATCCACCTTCACTATGACAAAAGGTCCCATAAAATCGTTACCATTTTGACTTAAATGATAATCTAGATATTAGTACTTTCCTGGGAGATGGTGTTTTCTTAAGTCTCTGCCAAAGGAAATAGAAATACACCTCCACCTCATGCAGTACGTCTAAGTACTGGTTAATGTAAACTGATGAATTAATGAATAAAAAAAGCATTTAGTATGAGCTTCATATTAAGTGGGCAATATGTTGAGCACTGGGTATACAAATACAGTAAGCAAGACAATTCCTATCCTCAAGGAGCTTACATTTCAACACTGAGAGAAGACAAAAGAAGGATATTGCAGGTAGAGTGAGTGGAGACATAATGTAGTTAACTGACCCATCATTTCAGGAATGATACTGTTGATTTGATTACTATTCTTAGATAACTTGTCAAATGGTCAAAGTTAGGTATAAAGGGAGAAGTCATCCTTCTCCACCAGTGTTATGGCATGAAGATAGTGTGGTAAGTCTGAGTCAGGTTATTTAAGGTGAATACTCACCAATAAGAGCCCAGAGGTCCAGGAGCCCAGGGATCCAGGGCAGAACTGGAGCTGAGGAGCCAACTTGAAGGTTAGAGGCTGGAGGGAAAGAACATAACATGAAGATGGCAAGGGGTATTGAATTTCAGTGTTGAATTTCAGTGGCCAAACTAAGCAGACAGAATGTAGTCAAATCTAAAAAAGATTGAGCAGAAGAAATAGTAACAACATAAAAGGAAAGATGATGTTCCTCCTTCTATTTGCTTCCCTGACCAAGTTGACAAAGTAATGCAGTAGAATAAGCCCTAGCAGTTGCAGTCCAAGACAGAACATCTGGATTCAAATCCTGCCTCTGACATTTACTATTTTGTGACCTTCAGCAAATCACTTAACCTCCTTGAGTCTCAGTTTCCTCACTTGTAAAATGAAATGGTTGGATTAGATGGCTTCCAATTCTAGAATTATGGTGCTATGATTTGTTTTTCTTAGGGGTTGGTCAATTTAATATTGATATTTAATTCCTTTGCCAAAAAAGCACCCTTTCCCCATTTTTTTCATGTAAGACCCCCAGATCTGGTGCGTGCACAAACAGTATCCTTTTGACTTTTAAAGATTCGGACATGACTCACTGCCGCCAAACAGCCAGAGCCTGCAAGGGAAAAATAAGAAATAATTTCAAGCTTTTAAAAAATGTTGAAAAAGAATATTTCCCCTCATCCCTATATGTGTACATATCCATATATATATGGACATATATGTTCTTTTATACATATATTGAGAGAGAGAAAATAGAGGATAAACAAAGAGAAACAAAGAAATAGAGATCAAGTGAGCACATGGGAGCATCATCTTTTCCTTTATGTGTGTATATGTATCTATATACTATATATGCTCACATAGGGGAGGGTAAAAATGTTCCATATTTATATAGGGAGTACTGTGTGAGTTACTTATTGTAATGTCTGGCTCCAAGGCATCAAATAAACATGCTTTTCTACAGTATATTTAACCAATAAATGCTCACACATACAGACACACACACAGGGATTGATATTTTATTCATTTTCCTGTCTTCTTAATTTTCCCATCTAATAGATTTCACTTAGTATGGAACACAAGAGGTTCATTGCAAAAGCTCTTTCTCAGAGCAATGTCTACTGCTGCTGAATCTCATCAAAACTTCTGGATCTTTTCTCCCTCCTGAGATTCTGACCCAGGGCTGGGGAAGCTGCAGCCTTGAGGTCACATGTGGCCCTCTAGGTCCTCAAGTGCAGCCCTTTGACTGAATCCAAACTTCACGGAACAAATCCCCTTAATAAAAGGATTTGTTCCGTAAAACTTGAACTCAGGGAGAAGGACGTACCCAAGGACCTAGAAGGCCACATGTGGCCTCAAGGCTGCAGGTTCCCCACACCTGAAGTCCTGACCTCTCTGTGGTTCCTTCTGTCCTTAATTAGCCACATCTTCATCCCGTAATCTCTTGAGAGCAGGGTTTAGCCACAAAGAGTTTTATCTAGACTCCAGGCATTCTGCTGACTTTTACTTGGCACAAGTGCAATTTTATTTTGCTATCTGCAAGCATGGTTCACTTGTGTTCATGTCAATATTTTCATCTTTGGCAGTAAGGCAGGAGCAGTTAGGGACCATATCTTCTTTAATGCAACTTGGCACTTGATGAACACTATTTGGGGCAAGGGATAATGATAACAAGGAGCTCTGAAGATTCCAACATGGTTTGAGAAAGGGGAAATGGAACCAGTTACAAGGTACCTCTGATTGAGAGTGTTAAGGACATTTTTACTTCAAGTGAACCATTTGGAAGGTGGTAGATTTAGGCTCAGTTATAGCCACATGACAGCTGTCTAATGGAATGACAGCACATGTTTTCCCTGTAAGTGGGCTCAAAGACATCTCCTGACCCATCAAAATGTTGGCTGCTTTGCAAAGTGTTCATTCATTCATCACATATTTGGTGAATGACTAAATGAATGTTCACCTGCTTCTGTCATACTTTTGAATTTCACATCCTCTATAACTCTAGCCTCTCCTTCCAAACCTCCCAAAGCAGTAAGGGATCCCAGATGTCATAGAATCCAACCTCTTCATTTTACAGTTAAAGAATATAAAAAGGGTAAAGTGACTCATCTAAGGACCAGCACAGCCAAGACATAAACTTAGGTCATCTGACTCCAGGTCCATGATAGATATGTTCCCTAGTCCCTACTACCTCCCAACCTGGGCATGCTACCAGATTAATCTTGCTAATGCAGAGGTCTTGCATGCTTCTACTCTCCTCTCCATTCCACCCAAACCCATTCAAAAACTTTAGCTGTTTATACAATAAATTTTAAGTTAGCCCTGATTTTCTATAGAATAAAATCTGAATTCCTCAACCTTGCTTTCATGAGTCTTCATAATTTATCTCCACTCTACACAACCAATGGTGTCTCCCATAAGTCCTCTCCCTTTAATCACACTAATCTCAATATCTATCTCCCAAACATTCCATATTTTTTCATATTTCATAAAGTTTCATTCTAATGTTCTTTTCTCTTAGTCCAAACCCTAGCCCTCTTCTGGGCCTTAACTGAAGACCCACTTCCCCTATGAGTCCTTTTTTGACTGCTTCAGTCCTTCTGGATTTCTCTCTTATAGCCTCTACCTCACAATTCAGCACTAAACTACATATTCTTCAATATTAATCACTATTATTTCATGTGTCTTATCTCTTCGACTAGACTGTTGGCTCATTGAGGGTAAGAAGAGTGCTTTATGCTTCCCTTATGTTCCCCATATTACCTAGGAAAGGACTGAAGAGAGGTTCAATAAATACTTATTTATTTTTAAATGTTGTCTTGGATCTAAATGTTCTGAGTAAGGAAATACAACCAACATTAGAGTACATAGCTTTTTTCATCTTTAGAGTATTTTCACTTAGATTCACCCTTGGCCTGGAGTCTCTTAATGAGTGCAACTGTGGGCAACTCATTTCTTCCTTCACCTATGATTTTAGACAAATACTTCATCTCTCTAGATTACTTGTGTGAAAAGCAAGGGAGCTAGACTATGGGACCTCCAAAATCTCCAATTCTAAATAATGATCCTGTAAGTTCTTCTAGGTATCTATGGTTTTCTCTCTTGTGGTATTGGTTATTGGACAAAAGGTTAGACTCAGAGTCAGGAAGACTTGAATTTGAATCCTACCTCAGATAGGAGCTTTGAGACCTTGAACAAGTCATATAGATTCTCTCTGCCTCAGTTACTTCTTCTGTAAAAGGGAGATAACAATAATACCTGACTCACAGTATTATTGAGAGGATAGAATGAGGTCAAGTGAGATAACATAAAGTGCTTTGCAAAACTTAAAGCAATGCATAAATACTAGCTATCGTTACCATCATCATCATTATCATAAAACATTATCTATACTTCTGTTTCTGGCCTGAGTATTTATATTGTCATTAGGGATGTAACTCATAGCCTCCCTTTTTCCCTTCTCACTCCACTAAAGACTCTGGGCTCACATGAACCAATTCGAGTCAATGAGGATCATTTTTTCTCTTTGGCTCATGGAACTATGTGGAGTGGTTCCAGAAAATTCTTTTACTATATTCATGGTCTAGTTTTCCCAGAAAGTAGGTAACATGGTCTCCAGCTCTTACACAAACACTCAACTACACTACTGGTGTTGGCATGTTCCCCATAAAACTTCAGGGCATTCAAAGGGCTCACAAGAGCTTATAAACACACATAGAAACAAAACAACCAAATATCTTATCAACTCCTACAACAAGGGTAAATTGAAATTATCATCAGGGCAACACCTTGATATTCAGGTAAAACTCTCTGAACTCCCATAAGGTTACACAGAGTCCCTTCTAGACTCATAGTACCACACTATGGTTTAGACTTTTTCCAAAATAAATATACTTTGAGAACTGGTGAACAAACAGTCTCCTTTTCATTGAATCTACCCTGATTTACTGACTGGCTTTGTTCTTTACGTAGAATATTGGACAGGAAATATGTGGACAATCCTTTTCCTTCTCCAAATAGGTGGCGCAGTGGATCAAACGCTGGATCTGGAATCAGAAAGACCTGCATTCAAAACTAACTGTGTGCGAGTCATTTAACTTTTACATGCCTCAGTTTCCTCATCTGGGAAGTAGAGATATCAACAGTTTCCTGCCTCCTAGAGTTGGGAGAATAAAATGCAATGATATTTATAAGTACTTTGCAAACCTTAATGCACTTTATAAATCTTACCCATTATTATCTAGGAACATGTTCTCTTAAGAAATTTTCTTTTTTTCTAGAAGATTCAGTGCTAAAACTCTCAAACTTAGGAAGTCTATAGCTTGCTTTTACCCAAAAGACAACTTCCAAAACTGATTAAGTCCTACATAGAAATTCTCCTTTCTCTGTCTAGTAGGAGACATTTTTTGGATAATGCTACCTAGAAAATTTAAAATCTCCCTTCTTATGCAAAGGAGATTGGAATTTAAAAATAGTGTTCTTGCAATTCCTTCCAGACCTCCTAATCAATACCCCCACTTCCCCCAAAATTCACCTTGTCATGCACTTCTGCAATAAATTTTGTTAATCTGCTGTTGGGGAAGAAAGAAAGGATGAAGTCCTCTCTGCACTCTGTAGGTATTCTGGAAGAAGCACAAGGGGGAAAAGTCAATAAGATATACAGAAGGAAGGGAAAAGAGGTCAACTAGCAAGTCCTCATTTTTAGACTGAGGAGAAGGAGCTAATTCTCAGTCATCAGGAAGCTGTCTTATTCTCTAAAACCCAATCAGTACAATGCTAGTGGGCATGCTCACATTCCATTAGGACAGGGGCCCTCCTCAAGTGCAGCCCTTTGACTGAATCCAAACTTCACAGAACAAATCCCCTTCATGAAAGGATTTGCTCTGTAAAACTTGGATTAAGTCAAAAGGCCACACTCAAGGACCTAGAAGGCCACATGTGGGCTCAAGGTTGCAAGATCCCCACCCTTACATTAGGAAGTATTCTTCAGCTACCTACACCCAAAGGTCCTTGTCTTGTAGTCTTGTCAAGTTGAAATCTTGCATTTATGGCTGGCCCTCGATAAAACCCCCTTAGCAGGGGAAATCATCCAAAGCAATTCCATTTTTCTCACTAGAGCTTTTTAAGTTGAAAGGGACCTTAGGGATTAGAAAGCTAAGATGGCAATGACATTGAAACCCAGGGTCATGAAAGTATTCAGGAAGAGAGGGAGGTCAACAATTAAAACATAATAGAGAAGTCAAGAAAATTGAGAAAAAACATCATTGGATTCATCAGTTCAGAGATCACTGATTAGTTCAAAGAGAGAAGTTTCAGAGAAGTTATGGGTTGGAAGCCAGATTGCAAGGTGTTAAAAAAGAAGAGGTGAAGAAATGAAAACAATGAATGTGGATGTGTTTTCTCTAAGTTTGTGTTAAAGAGTTAAAAAATGATAACTTGCAGGAGTGGGTAGAGTCAAGTGATAGTTTCTTTAAGGTTAAAGTAGACATAGGCACGCTTACGGGCAGAAGTGAAGGAGCAAATACATAACAAAAGACTGCAGATTATAGAGGGAGAATGTTGGAAGAGGTATTCTCCTGGAGAAGACAGGAGGTAAGATCAAAGGCACATATGGAAGGGTTAGTTTGGGCCAGGAGAAAAAACTACCTTCTTCTTAAAGAGGAGGGCAAAGAAGAAGAGAGAGCTGGGGTAAATGGGCTGAACATAGGAGGATTCAAACATGTTATAGAAAGTATGATAGAGAATCAATCAGGGAGGTGTTGGAAGATTGCCATGGAGGGGTGAGGGCCCAGTCAGTATGGCTGTATGATATCCTCCAGTGTCAGTCACTACACATTTATTAAACACAAGAATCATTCATTCATTCATTCATTCTTTCATACATATTATCAGTAAATGAGTAGTCAATAAGCTTAATAAGCATTTATTAAGCACCTACTATATTAGGCATTGTGCTAATGTATGAAATAATGTATATGGTAATGAAGATACAAAAAAGGCAAAAGACATTCCCTGCTCTCAAGGAACACACAATCTAACTGAGGGAGACAACATGCAAACAACCTTGTACAAACAAGCTATACATAAAGGAAAAATCAGAGATAATTGATGGAGAGAAAGTATCAGACTTAAGAAGCATCAGGAAGGGCTTCTCATAAAAGATGAGATTTTAGCTGAGATTTGAAGGAAGCCAGAGAAGCCAGGAGGTGGAGATGAGGAGAGAAAGTATTTCAGGCATGGGAAATACTCAATAAAAACTCCCTGAGTCAGGATATAGAGTGTCTTGTGTGAGGAACAGAAAATAGGCCAATGTCACTGGGTCACAAATATAAGGAGGATAGTAAGGTATAAGAAGACTGAAAAGGCCGAAAGGAGCTAGGTTGTGAAGAGCTTTGAATACCAAATAGAGGATTTTATATTTGATCTTGGATTATGCTCCTGGAGTTTATCGAATAAGGAGGGGTGGTATGGTCAGTACTTTTAGGAAAATTAGTTTGACAGTAATTTGAGTGAATGATGGACTTGAGTGGAGAGAGATTTGAGGAGAGAGATCAATCAGTAGGGTATTGAAATGGTCCAGGTGTGTGGTGCTGTATCAGGGTCACGGCAACATCAGAGGAGAGAAGGGGGCACATTCAAAAGATGAATAGGAGTAGAGAACGTGGGTAATGCTGTAATCTAGGGTTTTGGTTTGCAAAGTTTTGATCTGTAATAGGTCAAAGGAACAAGGAATTCTTGGGTAGAGAAGAGTATAAATTTGATCCTGTTTAACAATAGTGGCAATATTGCAAATATAAAAGAAAGTGAAGGCAGGAAAAGAATGGAGAAGAATGTTTTGAAAGAGTGAGTCACAGGACCAGATGGAAGGATAGAAGATGATAGTTGGATAGTGGTATTTTGGAATTGTGGAACGTAGACATAGAACCCTGGGATGAAGATGGTATTTAGAGTATGATGATTCCTGTAGGTGACTGAATTAGAGTAAAGGTTCAGGTCATGTAAATGAAGGAAATTGATTATCAGAGAGAGGACCAAAGGGTGTATTTTGAAGTCTCAACATATAAGGACAGGATTTGGCATAGAAAGTCTGTGATCCAGCTACTGAATTCCTTGAGAATAGAGAATGACTGACAAAAACTGTCACCAGAATACATATAATAGCTGGATGGAATGATTTGCAAAGGAGGAAAAGTTGTTGAGTGATGATAGCAAAGTTGGGTTTTCATTTCTCACACTTGAAAAATGGATTGAAACTGGGGATTATGATTTTTCAATTTTGTTCTAAAGGCTCTCACTCCAATCTTTTCTTTTCAGTTTAAGCAAAATGTGTATTGGGATGGTAAAGGGAAAAGTTGAAAGAGGTTCTTTCAGACTCCAGATTCAGATCTCTTTATAACCTGTCTACAGACATTTATGTAGTTCATTAAAGTTTGTAAAGTTCTTTGCATATATCTCATCTGATCTTCACAATAGCCCTGTGAGATAGATATTATCATTATCTTCATTTATCAGGTGAGGAAACTGAGGGTAACTTAAAGGACTTGACTATCACACAAGTATCTAAGGCAGGATTTTGAACTGAAGGCAATATATGATGTCTTTGTAAACCAGAATGGATCATGTGCTGTTTTTCACTTGGTGTCACCAAGCTTCTCTCTCTTCTTCCCTCTCCCTCTCCTTTCTTTACACTTTGTCAGTGGATCCTAGGAAAAGCATGGAGGTGTACATGCTGACCTCAGTGGCAGGGACCATGTGGAGACACCTTTCAGAACAGTCCCTTGAATTAGTTATGGAGTCAGAGATATCTCTCTCATTGGGGGAGACAAAGCGAACTTGTAAAATGAGGTAAGCAATTCTCAGAATGGAAAAAAAAAAGTCAAATTAACCCAAAGTTATGTAGTATTTGAAACCAGAGGAAACTCTGAGAGCTATGTCTGCATCATCAAGGATTGAAAAAAGCAAGAAAGGCAGTTTCTGTCTCTAAGCAGGCTCTGGTTTGTGAAACCATAACTATCAAAATCAGGCAGTGGGTTCCCTGGAGTGGCCTGGATAGCTTTCACCTACTCTCTGACTCTCTTGCCTTGTTAATTCTAAGAGCTAGTCTTTGTCTGAAGAAGAAGATGTGTTTTCTCCTCTTGTCTGGAACCAGCCAATCAAACAATCAATAAGTATTTATGAAGCACTTACCAAGTGTCAGTGTGCTTAAGCACTGGTGCTACAAAAAGAGGCAAAAGATAGCTCTTGCTCTCAAGGAGATTACAATCTAACGTCAGGAATAATTTTCAAATAAATTTATACAAAGTAAGCTCTATATATGATAAACAGAAAATAATAAAAAGAGAGAAAGCAGTTGGAATTAAGAGGGGTTGAGAACTTTAAGGTTCAACTTGCAGAAGCAGTGACTTTCAGGCAGTGAATGTAGTAGCCATAAGTAGTGGTAGGCAGTCAGTTGTTGTCATCATAGCAATAGTAGATGTAATAGTAGTAGTAGCGGCAATAGTAGTATCAGTAGTAGTAGTAGTAGTAGCACTAGTAGTAGTAGTAGCAGCAGCAGCATTAGTAGTTGCAGTAGGAGTAATAATAGTAGCCTAGCAGTAATGGTAGCCATAGTAATAATAGTGAACATTTAAATAGAGCTTCTACTTTGCCTACTTTATCTCGTTTTCTCCTTACTGCTCTTCCATAGGTCTTTAGCTGCTCATTTCTTATCTGAAGTCTGTCTCCCCATCTATCCTGAGGGCAAGTACAGGGGCTTATATTTCTTCCTACCTAGATCATGACTTTAAGAATTAGAGAAGATTTGACTGGATGATGTCCAAGTTCCCTTCATATGCTAAATACAGGGAACCCTATGAAAATATGGTTGGTGCTAGATGAGTGCATTGTACGAATGAAAGATAAGCATTGGATAGAGAGGAGGGGCAGGGTTTGGTGTTACAGGTTCTAATCCAGGTTCTTCTATTAAGTAGCCTTGTGACAAGTATAAGCCTCTGGGATTCAGTTTTCTTCTCTGTAAAATGGGGATAATAACCCCTGACCTGCCTTATCTCACAGAGTTGCTATGAGCAATAAGAAAGATAAGGTATGTGGAAGCACTTTGAAAAATTACAAACCATTATACATATATGAGATTTTATTATTATCTCATGTATCATTTTGGAAACTTACCCAGCAGAGCTGTGGGCAGCTGCTTGGGGCTGTTTGATTAAGGACTGTATGGAATGAATCAACATCTCCCTTCCTTTTCCCTCCTTTTCCCCCCTTTCCCTAGTAGGGCATTAAATGGTTAATGTTCCATCCTCTTTGATTTATTTATTAAGACTATTTTAGCAGGAAACACAACAGAGACAGACCTTCTCACTTGCAGTGGGAGACCCTAGAGAGCAGTAAATTTACATACACAAAGGCTAGCAACACCCCCTGAACCTGTAGTGTTTATTTGGAGAGCCCACCCTGCTGGCCAGACCTTTTGTTCCCATGCCAGGTACAACAAGGTGCTGGGCCAGGCTGGCCACACTGGAGGCTTTGTTAGCTGATCAGCTGATGGCCAGTGGACCCTGGACCTTTGGCCGCACACCCTTTGCCCTGAGAAAAATGAAGTTCAACCCCTGCTCCCGGTTGTAATTTTAGCATTTCCCTTTTCAGGGGTCTGCCAATCTATCAAGATTCAGCTACCGCTGTGAAACCCATCAACTTCAGTGGGGGAAAAAAAAAAAAGGACCCCTTCACCATAGACAATTATTTATCCAGGCCTGAACTTTAGGTGACCTTTGCAGGCAGGAGTAGAAGTTGCAGAAGGGAAGGGAGCACCTTAGTGGATAGGGTTTTTTTTTCTTCTCCCCCAAAGGACAACATTTTTTTTTCTATAATTTTTAGATTCACACACACATATGTGTAGGTGCAATACATTATATACGCATTGTGTATATGTATAGAGCTAGATGCATATACATATACATGCAATGTGTCTATGTGTGTAACATTTATATATGAATATATTTATATAAAACTATAGATATATAGATATAGATATAAAACTATACATATATAGATAAATATGTGTGTGTACATACATGCATACACACACACACAAACACTCATATTTTTTAATGGTTTGCAAGGAGATAGAGGATGCAAGGTAAAATTTAGGTCCCTGAAACCTTTTTTCAACTCATGCAAAGACCTCTGTGAGAAGAGGAGGGTTTGGCATTTGTCTGCCCAGTTAACAGATCCTATGTAAGGAAGTAATCAAAACAAGTAGGTTCAGTTCTACAGGATTTATGGGGGAGTTCTGCATTCACTAAATGAGCCAGGTGGGAACTTTCCCCACAAAAGCAAAAAACTGGCCAAACACATGCTCCCATCCAGGATAAGAGGACCTGGTAGTATGTGAAATAAGCAGAATGCATGTGTGTGTCTTTTTCCACCCCTCCCCAAGTGGGAGGAAAATTTAGACTGCAATAAGGGTTATACAGGGTGTAACTCCCTGTGTAAATTTAAAGTGACCTAAGGGACATAATTACATAAATCTCATCATGAGACAATATACTTTTTATTTGTTTGAATTTTATTTGTATTGGTAAAACTGACCTGGAACTGACACAAGTTTATTAGAAAAAGGACTCTCTAAAACAGTGTGGGCTGGCCTTCTTACTTAAGATGGATGTGCCAACTTCTAGTATGATTAGAGAAATGGATAACTCACTAACATCTGTGCAAACTACAATAAAAAGGGATTTAGTGTTACCCCAAGGAAGGCAAAAGAGGCTGTCTGTCCATTAAACGCTTTATTACAGTGCCGGCAGCTTTTTTCTAATTCAGTTATTCCTACACAGCGCTCAGCATTCTGACTGCCTGTCAACCTACCAGACAGTGCTTGGGGCTTCCTAAGTTTTTTGTGCAAGGTAGATGACAATCAGATGAGTCACTGAGCAGGGGAAGCGCCTGACCCTAGTGAAGAATTAACTACAGAAAGTGAGTGTGATCAAGTCGCACCATTACTTAGAATTTTCACAGTCAATTTCTGAAAATATGAGATAAGTCCTTAAAGAGGCAGCTCTTTCAAGAGCTACAAGGAGCTGGGCCAGTTTCCTTTCCTGCCTGGTGGGAGGCAGTGCCTGGAGGGGGAAAGAGGCCTGCTGGGGAGCGACGTAGGAGCCCCAGTTCACTCTGCGAGGTGATGCTGAAGCAGGCTTGCCTGGAGGTCTCCAGGTATCCACTGCTTTTATGCCCTCCCAGATAACAAGCATCCCAAACAGGCAGCAAAAAACATATTCCTCCTGGGAATTGACTAAGTCTCTTTCACTTTTCTCGTGGCTCTAGGTGGCTTCAGCTGGTAACGCAGCCAAAGCCAATCTCCTACGTCCTGTCTCTCCCTTCTCTTCCCCGCAGCACCCCACCCTCCCCCCAATACACTGAAATGCAGCTATGGGACTGTTCTCTTTCTCTTTGTTTTTTTGCCTTGGGAGAATTTATCCAAGTATTTCTCCCAAATGGAATGTCTAGTTATATACACATATGTGTGTAGTATGTATGTTTATGCATGTATAGGAATGTATGTATATATGCTGGTGTGTATATATGTGATACGTATATATACCTGATTATATGTACTTGCAAGACACCTGTGTGAATGTATACCATATGTGCAGGCATATGCACCGGTACACACACACACACACACACACACACACACACGCACACATATATATATACACTACATGATACACATGTACATACTTATGTGTGTAGCCATGACAAGGTTCATTCCATTGGTAGGGTTATAATTATGTGTGTATATACATGCACTTGCACATATACATATTTCCATGTATGTGTACACATAGATACACATATATGTATGTATATATGCCCAGAGTAATTACATTTATTGGACCATACTTAATAGTATATATACATTGTGTACACAATACATGTACACATATATATTAATATACTACCAGCATGCATATGTGTATGTGTATATGCCAATGGTTTTTCCATTGGTAAAGTTATAGTTATAGCATATATGTAAGGTGTCAGGTATAAGCATATGCATGCATACACATATGTACATATTCATACATGTATATATGTATTGCCATAATTATAACCTGACCAATAGAATTACCCTTGGCATACCATTTGAGTTAAATACTTAAGGAACATCTATGTCTGTCTGTCTGTCTGTCTCTCTCTCTCTCTCTCTCTCTCTCTCTCTCTCTATCTATCTAATGCTTTAGAAAAACAAGCCCTTTGCATATCAACTCAATTCAATAAACATTTTTTTCATAAGGTACCAATGTGTCAGAGACTGCTAAATGCTGAGGATATAAATAGAGCAAGAAACACAACGACTCCTGCTCAACTGGAACTTCCATTACACTCAATGGAAACAACATGAACATAAATAAGAAATATAAATCTATTCAAAGGTACCTTAGGAGATCAAGGGAGGAACAGCAAATCCTCTAACAATGTGATATGATGGAAATAATGTCAAATATGAATTCAGTTCTGCTCCCTACTACTGGTGTGACCTTGAACACATCCCTTCACTTCTCAGGTCTCATTTTTTTCCACTCTGAAATGGACTTGATGATCTCTAAGATTTCTGTCACTTTTATGACTGATTCTCACAGCAACTGTGCTGAAATTGATTCCATTTTACAGATGAGAAAACTGAGACTGAAAGAGATGAAATGTTTTTCTCAGTCTTACTCATGTCCAAATCATTTGGCTACCAGTCCAGTGCTCTTTCCATACAATTCAACAGTTTATTAAGTTCCTACTATGTATAAGGCATTATTCACTGGTACACATTTATAAAGTATCCACTGTGTCAATCATTGTACCTGGTATCGGGAGTATAAAAACAAAAATGAAATACTTTTCTCCCCCCAAGGAGTTTGCATATCCTACAGGGAGACAACATGTAGTCACATAAGATATACAAGGTAATTTGCAGGAATCAGCAAATATCTCATAAAGGAAAGACTTGTTACTTTAGTTGAGCTTTGAGGAGGCATGGAGTTCCAGACTTTGTGTATGCAAAGACATAATACAGGAGACAGTATGCCATGTAGAAGGAACAGTCAGAAGTTCAATAGGTTGTCTAGAATACAGAACGTGGGAAGGGTAGTAACATATAATAAAGTCAGAAAAGTAAACTTTAATCAAATGATGAAGGGTTTTAAGTGACAGAGGAATTTGTATTCAATTGCAGAGGCAATAGGGATCCAGAGAAGCTTTTTGTGGAAGGGAGTGACATTGCCAGATCAGTGTTTTGGAAATATGGCTGGTAGCTAAGTAAGAGGAATAGGGTTTTGCAGGGAGGATGAGTACCTCTGGTGTGATGGCTTGCTGAGTCCTTTTTAGGGCTGCTTATTTACTGTAGGCATCCACCTATCACCCAACTCTCACCTTCAAGAAGCTATTACACACGACTTTTTGTTACATAACTATGTAACATGTGTGCACATGACTATGTACTCAACACACCCTCTAAGGCCAAAATAACAATACGAATCAATTCTCTGCCACGTGTGAAAATTTTGGCCTAACAAGCAATACCAAGAAAACAGAGGTTCTCTACCAGCCATCATTACACCGTCTCATACGTGAAACCATTGGTCACAGTGAATGGAGAAATTTTGAATGCTGTGGATAAATTCACTTACCTTGGCATTATACTTTCCAGAGATGATCACCTAGGTGATGAGGCTAATGCACACATTGCCAGAGATGGCCCAGAATATAGGAGGCTCTGAAAGAAAATATGGGAGAGAAGGGGTATTATTAGACTCACTACCAAACCGAAGGGCTACAGAGTCATCGTGCTGACCTCATTGTAAACCTGTGGAATCTGGACAGTCTACTAGCAGCATGCCAGGAAACTGAATCACTTCCATTTGAATTGTCTTAGGAAGATTCTGAAGATCACCTGGTAGGATAAGGTGCCAGACACTGAGGTTCTTTCTCATTGTAAACCTGTGGAATCTGGACAGTCTACTAGCAGCATGCCAGGAAACTGAATCACTTCCATTTGAATTGTCTTAGGAAGATTCTGAAGATCACCTGGTAGGATAAGGTGCCAGACACTGAGGTTCTTTCTCTAGTCAAACTGCCAAGCATTCCAACTCTAGTGCAGAGAGTACAACCCCAATATGGTGATCATGTTGTTCAAATGACAAAAATATCTTTGTGTAAAAGACTATTTTACAGAGAAGTCACACAAGGAAAATGGAAAACATAGAAGTCAAAAGTGCCTCAAGGACACTGGTCTCTCTCAAGAGCTCTGGAATCAGTTGTGAGACACAGGAGGCACTGGCACAGGAGTATCCAGCATGGCATATCTGCATCAAAAAAGACATAGTACTTTATGAACAAAGCAGAATTGTAGTAGCTCAAAAAAGAAATGAAATTCACAAGTTTAGGGACATCTCCACTCCAAATGTTTATAAGGACTATTTGTGCCTGACATGTGGTAGAGTCTTCTGAGTTCATATTGGTCTCATCAGGCACAGTTGGATACTGTACGCTGACCCCAACAAAGTGTTGTCATTTAGGTCTTCATCAAGACAAAGAACAACAGCCAACCAACCAGCATGTACAGTGGCCATACTTGGGTAAAACCACTGAGATAGGCCAAATCAGGTTGAGGGTAACTGGAAGGCAGGCCTTAAACCCATTAGAGGGATGCCAACCCCAAGCATATGAAGACTTCCCCCAGTGGAATAGGTGGATGAGAACCATTTTTTACAACAGATATGAAGGTGGCTGATGCAAGTGCTGTGGAGAGCTTAGAGCTTGGTCAAACATCAAAGATGCCATAGTGATCCAATGCATCCCAGAACATCGCCCATCATTCTGAATTCTGTCTTGTCATTGCATTTTGATGTCTCTGGAAGAGAGAGTAAGGCTGATGATGTTGTGCAGCACTGTCTCACTTAAATCCAGTTCACAGGCAAGTCAAGATATCACCCCATGGTGCTACTGGGGTTCTTCAAAAATGAAAGATGAGCAACCATAAAGTGCAAGTTGAATTTGAAAAAGGAAAAACTGGAGGCACAGAGATCAGTTATTGCAACAAGTTAAGCAAGGAGCAATGAGAGCCTGATCTAGGATGGTGACTGACTGAGTGGATGAGAGATACAAGGACAACAAAGAACGGTTACTCAAGTCTTCAAGGAATTCAAATTCTAACATCACTGTTGGCAGAGATTTAGCATGGGCTCATGAAATACAAGGAAGTGGAGGATGTGGTTCATGTACTCAAAAGACTCAGAGTGGTTAGGATGGGTCTGGTTCTGTTGTTCATCAAAAAAATAGAAATCGTAGTAAGACATGCTCTGTTAAGTGAGTAAATGTTATGGAAGCAACAATAGGAACTGAGGCTTCCTGCTCCTGCTTCACTATTAATGATACTTTCTTCCTGCTTTCCAAAAACTAATCCAAGTTAAATCAAGCATTGAAGCCAATGTTTTCTCAGTTTTCATGTCACATGTTCAGTTTTCACCAAAGTAGAGTGGTACAATGGAAAGACTATTGGTTTAAGTCCCATTTGTGTGTGTGTGTGTGTGTGTGTGTGTGTGTGTGTGTGTGTGTGTGTGTGTGCTTATCTTATTCCCTGAGTGACCTTGAGCAAGTCATCAAACCTTATGGAGGCAGCAAGACTGAGTTCAAACCTGGCTTCAGACACACGCACACACACACACACACACACACACACACACACACACATATATATATATATATATACATTTACTTAACCTTTGTTTAACTCAGTTTCTTCATCTGTAAAGTGTGAACAATAATATCCTTACAGAGTTATTGTGAGGATCAAGTGAGATAGTATTTGTAAAAAGTGTGTCAGCATAATAAGAACTGCTATACATACTTTAGGACATATAGGTTCTTTTCCTTTTCTCCTAATCATCTTTGGAAATAGATCTAGTATTGGTACTGCTGGGTCAAATGGTATAGGCAGTTTAATAACGCTTGGGGCATAATTGCAGATTGCTCTCCAAAATGGTGAGATCAGTTCACAATTTCACCAAATGTGAAATAGTGCCCCAATTTTTCCACATCCCCTCCAACATTTGGCTTTCTCCTTCAATCATGTTAGCCAATCTGATAAGTGCAAAATGATATCTTAAGGTTGTCTTAATTTGCATTTCTCTAATCAATAATGATTTAGAACATTTTTTCACATGGCTATAAATTGTTTTGATTTATTACCTGGCACATGATAAAGGCTATATGAAGGATTATTCCTTCCTTCCCTGGCCCTCAGTTTTCTCATCTGTAAAATAAAGGGGTTGGACTAGGGCAGAGGTTTTTAATCTTTTTGTATTATGGACCCTTTAACAATTTGGTGAAGCCTTTGGATTGACTCATTTTCTCAGCATGCTGTTTTAAAATGTACAAAATAAAATGTGTAAGATTATAAAGCAAACCAGATATGCTGAAAAACAGTTTTAAAAACATTTAAAAATAACAAATGTTGAGATTCTAGGTTAAGAACCCCCAGTTTCTGAAATCTTTTCTAGTTTTAGATACTTTAGATATTTGAACCTAAAAAGATTGGGTGCCATGTTGGTTCACATTTCTCTCTCACTGTCTCTCCATGTATATATACACACATGGGCATATGCACATATATTATGTATGTATATGTGCATGTATTGTGTACTTATGTGAATGCAGACATATACACCTATATATGTGGATGTACACATGTATGTATATATGTATGTGTGCCTATGTATATGATGGTGAAAGAAAGGAGAAAGTGAATTATGCCCAAGACCTTTCAGGTTTGGTCTGACCAAAACCGGTGAACAATCTGTGCTACTTCCTGAATTAGACTGAGACAATTAGCATCGTAAATTTAGAGCTGGAAGGGATCTTAGAGGTAATCTAGTCCAGTTTCCTCCTTTTACAGATAAGGAAACTGAGTCTGAGAGAGTTTAAGTGATGTCCCAAATAACACAAGTGAAATGTTTAACGTTAAGTCCTCTGATTCTGGAGCAAAGGCTCTTTCCACTGAGCAGAGGTAACATGTAAATCTAGGTCTCCTGACTACAAACCTAGCCTCCCACTGCACCACACTGCCTTATTCTATCACAAAGTTAACTGATTAGGGCTTTTATATTTCTGTATCAAAATTGCCATGTTCATTAGTTAACCAGGGTAAACTATGCTTCCTTTTAAAACAGTCTTCTCTAACCTATTGTTCTAAAAGGGAAAGAAAAGACAGAAAGAAAGACAGAAAGAAAGACAGAAAGAAAGACAGACAGACAGAAAGAAAGAAAGAAAGAAAGAAAGAAGGAAGGAAGGAAGGAAGGAAGGAAGGAAGAAGAAAGAAAGAAAGAAAGAAAGAAAGAAAGAAAGAAAGAAAGAAAGAAAGAAAGAAAGAAAGAAAGAAAGAAAGAAAGAAAGAAAGAAAGAAAGAAAGAAAGAAAGAAGGAGGGAAAAGAGAAACAAAACAGAGGTTGAAAAGAAGAGCAATCATTTCTTTCTGACACTGTGTCTTTAATGTTTGTAGGGCTATTCTCTGTTAAAGAAATGCTTCATTGTCATTGAACAGGGAACCATTAAAGGCACCTTGGAAATTTGGACCCTTTGAGTAGAATCAGGGCTTAAATAGCAACTTAATTTATGACACTTCTCTAGGCTGATGGCATTTTTGTTCTCAGGTAAGGTCATCTCAATATATATCCCTTCCATAGTTTTCCATTTAGAGAAAGCCAATACAGGAGTCTTTTATTCCTTACTTTCAAGTAACTGATTATTCCGCTGCTAAAATGTAAGTCACATATGTATGCATGCACGTTTTGATTCTGTGGTGTGTTCCTAAAAGAGGGCTCCTTTATATCTATGTGTAAAAGAAAAAAGTAAAAAGAGATGGGGGGGAGGAGAACTACAAATAAGCATGTGAATAATTAGATCAGAGATAGATGCCACCTTTTCTCAGTGTTGAAACTGGGGGGTTGGGGGAGTGCTAGCGTGTAATTGACATAATTGATCTATTTTTTTCCCTTTTTTTGCTGCAGTAATTCTTTATGCATGCCATTGTTGCTGTTATTATCCAAGATGTGATCTTGTGTGGTTGATAATACTGACTAGATATGAATACTGGTAAGTACCAGCCAATCACAAATCTATAGTGTCTATTTCTGCATCACCAGGTGCTATCTCGTGGGAAATATCCTCTTTTTTGGCAGGCACACAGAGCGCTGCATTATCTGTCATTTTCATTAGATTCAAGCTACAGCTGAGCCAAAAAGACTTAGTTCTAGCATATGTGCTCAAAATGGCCAAGATGAGATTGTCCAAATTCACCCTTTCAGGATTGCATTAGGAAACAACTGGAGCTAAAGCTAAAAATTAGAGGGAGCAAAGCATCTGAATTCCATTTGGGGAAGCTGCAAACAACATAAGCTCCAAAGATCTGAGCTTATCTTAGTGATCACCTCTGAAGATCAGCAGAGACTCAGCAAATTCCATGTTTTTCAACACATCTTTTGTGTGGATTGATGGGGGATGTCAGCCTAAAGATCTAAGGGTATCAGGAGAGGGAAAATTCTATCCCATTCTGGGCACTCCACAAGTAGCATCCCATTGAGGTTTTTTGAGGGGAGAGTAGGAGTCAGAAGGAACAAGACCCCCAGGGTCCTATGAAAGGCTATCCTAGAATCCTATGGAAAGCAGTCTGGCAATGCTGGGTAATTAGATTGCTCCAGTGACATGAGCATCAAGGGGATCTATTGGGCTGCAATAAAGCAGTTGCATAAAATAGCCAGTTGCTAAAAGGTTGGATTTTCTGATGAAACTAAATTGAATTATTTCCTTGACTACTCTATAAAATCCAATACTGGGTCTAGGTGTGAGTGCACAGGGATGCATCTCAAAATTAAATCCAAAGAGAAATGAATCCTATGGCTCCAGGTCAGGCCATGCTTCGAGATTGAATATCTGTAGGACTAACAGTAGCTATTCATCCTGCTCAGTGGTCCAAGCAGCATCTTAATTGTTACTAAGGGAGATGAGAGGAAGCCTGGCATCATGACTAAAAGGCTGGCTTTGGAGTCATGTAGACCTGGGTTCAGGTTTCCGTATCTGATATAGACTAGTTATGCAACCCTAGTGAAGTTGCTTAACAGTTCACTGAGTCAAGTAACACTCTAACACAATACATTACAGGGAGGAAGGAAGGAAGGAAGGAAGGAAGGAAGGAAGGAAGGAAGGAAGGAAGGAAGGAAGGAAGGAAGGAAGGAAGGAAGGAAGGAAGGAAGGAAGGAAGGAAGGAAGGAAGGAAGGAAGGAAGGAAAGTTGGAGGGAAGGAGGAAGGGGAGACCAAGGAAGGAATGAACCAAGGAAACAAGAAATAAAGAATCCAAGGAAGGTAGTGTAGATTTGTGAAGTCTAATGACACTCTTTTGGACTCAATGGAATTGACTCAATTTCTCCATCTCCAGCCTACTACAATGCTGGGAATATAATGAGTCTATAGAGTATTTCCAAATTGTGCAAAATGAAAAAGAACACTGGATTTGGACTCAGAGGACTTGGTTTTGAATCCCACATCTTTTACTTCTCATCCATCTGTTCTTGGACCTTCAAAAAGCCATAAGCTTCCAAGGCTTCTCCTCTGTAAAAATCATTGGGGATGGGCATTGAGAGTGAAAGGAGGAAGTTGGTTATTTCTAAGTAGCTAAGGAAGTTACAGGTTAACTCTAAGGTTCCTGTCAGCACTGAATGCTGTGATCCTATGGTGCCCATTCCATGATACTATGCTGCGAGATTTGCCCCCAAACCTGCATCTTATGTTTCTAGGGAATGAAAGCGGGGAGTGAATAAATGCAATGTCAGGACAGACCTTTGAAAGAACAGATTCAATCAGCAGGCTTTTGTCCTGCAGAGGTTTTTAACATGAGGTCCATGAACTTGCAGGTTATTTTTAATATTTGCACAACTATTTCAACATAATTGACTTACTTTGTAATCCTGTAGATTCTTTTAATGCATTTGCAGCCATTATTCTGAGAAGGGGTCCACAGATTTCATCAGGTTGCCAGAGGCATTCATGATGTCAAAAAAGTTAAGAATCCTTGTTCGGTAGTTATTCATAGTGAATCATATTGACCTGAATCATGTTCTATAAGTTTTCAATGGGTAGAATCTAGCAGCTTGCTTGTGCATTCTAAATACAGGGGTAACATGATGCGTCTTAAACCTCCTCATTAAAAAAAATCACAACTATTTTTGAAAAGATTTTTTTGCCTCATATAATACTTTGCATTTGTCCACCTTATGCTGTTTTGATACACGCTAAAAATATTTTTTATTTAAAGATAAAAGGGAAAAAAAGACGTCATCTTGTATTTTGCTTTCATTTATCCCCATGTTAATGGAAACAAGGTAAGATGATCTGAAAACATTTGAGTGAAAGAACATACAAATAAACTTTCAAACTGTCTTTCAGCAAGTGAGTCTAAAGTTATTGAATATGCAAATTGCCTTATTAAAAGAAGAATGATGTCTTTTTCAGCAATCAGTTTAATTACAGTGAAACCCTTCAATAGAGAAATCAACTTGTTTCTCAGAGTAAAAATTCTTTAGAAAGGGAATTTAGGTATAACAGATCAAAATTAGAAAATTTACACTTTGTGAAAAAATACTTGCATAAATAGGCCGAGAGCCCCTGGGGGGTGTGTAGGCATAAAATGGGTAAGTACTGAAGAGAAATAAGAGGTAAGCTTTATAATTCCTTGACAGTCCCTTGTTTGCCCCCCCCACCCCCCCATCCCATGTGTCTCCCATTCCTCCATGTACTAAAACTCAAAGAGAGAACAGATGTAATGGTCTATGAAATGTATTTATCCTAAGTTTGTCAGGGTGCCCATAACTCAAGCCACCAGCTTCAGCTCCCAGGGTCTACAAGATGGGTAAAAGTGTAGGGAGGGCGCTGATTTGGGTTCTAAATATCATTTTCTCAAGGACTCTTGAACAGCATAGAGCTCATTGTTCTCCCATATTCCTTGAGGCCAGAGGAAAAGTGATTTATTTGTATAGAAAACCATCCCAGTAGGTCTGCCTTCCCCATTAGTGCCCCTAGTCACTAACATGCCCCTCTGTTCCCCTCCATTAAAACTTTCCTGTCCTATGTCCCATCCCCTTGAGGTCCTGCTCTGTGCTGGCCCATAACAAATGTGATGTTTTCTGGATGGTAATTCAATTCAACAAACAATAAATGCCTACTACGCGCAAGGTATTATGCCAAGCACCTGGACTATAAGGCCAAAGATGAAATATGTTCATATATGATCCCTCTCAGGTAACACGTGCATTTTAACAGAATTCTTTTGATCCTTATGACAGAAGATGAAAGTGTATTAATGAATGAGATTGATAAAAAAAAAAAAACTGTTTCCCCATTGTTCAAGAATCCAATTCTTCTGTTGCCACTCACTACCCATCAGCAGGAAGGAAAAGCCATGATCCCTCCACTTATTCCAGCTGTGATGTCTTTTTCTACTCTTCTCTGCACCCAGGAATATGGAGACTCTTACCATTTTGTAGCAGTGCAGGGCTTATCCTGTCCTGGCTGAGTGGAAGCCCACGGTTCCTGACTTCAAAATTACAGTATCTTATGGCTTTATTTTAAAAAGTGGTCCCAGATGTTGATTCTGCCTTTTTGTAACATGCAAGAAACAAGAGCTCAGCAAAGATGTTTCAATCATATATTTTCTATTGAGGATTTTGAGAGCCGCAGGGAGGTAACCCTTAGAGGTATGATTGAGTTATTCATAAAAACCTGTCTTTTGAAAACATATCTTACCATTAATTGTTTCCCTTCTTGTTTTCTCAGCCTCTATCTGTTAATAAGAACAACAATAACTAGTATTTATATAGAACTTTGAAATTTGTAAATGCTTTACATTGGCTCATTAGATTGTGAGCTACTTGAGGACAGGCAGGGATTCTCTTTTGCCTTTCTTTGTATCCCTGGCACTTAATACAGTGCCTGGCACATGGTAGGTGTTTAATAAATGCTTATTGACTGACACAAAAACCTTGGGAGGTGGGTGCTATCCTTATCTTCACGTTACAGATGAGGGAAACTGAGGCAGAGGCTAATGGACAAGTTCACGATCTAATAGCTAGTAAGTATCTGAAAGTGGATTTGAATTCATCTTTCTAACTCCAAGTCTGGTGCTCTATCCACTGTGCCACCTAACTGCTTCCATCACAAAGGCTGAAATCAACACATCCTCCGATCACTTGACCCCATTTGGGTCAATATAATAATATGCTCAATAATGATGTCCCAGTCAAGTCCTAGACAAACATACAATGAAGTGCTGCCATATTCTGAAGTCCTCAGCTTCCTAGGCCCCTTCTATCCTGAGCTCTAACCATTCAGCTGCTTCTCCTGGATTCTGCAACCCCTAATATAGGATTGATGGCTTTTCTGTTTCATTGTCAATGGCAAGGAGGTCACTCTATCTATGAATTATAGATAAGTCCTAGGCAACTGCTTGCAGCCCATAGGGGTGATGTGACTGGTCCAAAGTCACACAATGGGTGTCAGAGCTAAGATTTGAACCCAGGTCTTCTTGACTCCAAAGTTACCACTTTAACTACTGTATAAGTAGACCAGATGTGATATGTAATTTGTACAGAGCACAGAGTATATGCTCAAAATTATAGAGAAATATCTATGGGGTACAGATTATATGTGTGTATTTCATGCTGGCCAATGGCCACATCAAAGAAAAAACAAATATGAAATTGAGAAATTCTGCTTCCAAAATTTCAGCGTTTAAATTGTACTTCTTATGTCTTGATCCCAGATATTTCTTTGTGGAAGTGCTGACTGAACTTAGCTCACTAATAGGAAAGTTAATATGTGGAATTCAAATACACTTATGAAATACAAACATTGTCTCATACATTAATGATCCATAGTGATCTAGAATCAAAGTAATTGGTAAACAAATATTTTCTTGTTTGTTAGAAATGGCAATTCAATTCTCTTCTACAAATACATTAAATGTTCTTTCTATGTATGTCTAAGGCACTGAACTAGGTTTTGGGGGGTCCATAGTGTCCAGAGACCCTGGATGAGAGTCAGGAAGATTTGAATTCAAATCCAACCTCAGATACTTGTGTGACCCTCGCAGGTCATTTAACCTCTGTTTGCCTCAGTTTCTTTATCTGCAAAATGGTGATAATAATAGGACCTACCTCCCAGGGTTGTGAGAAGCAAATGAGATAATGATTGTCAAGCACTTAGCCCAGTGCCTGGCACAAAGTAAAGGCTATAAGCTATCAAAGTTATTATCATGAAATGGGACTTTGATCATACCATCAAGGAACTTACAAACTAAAAATAGGAGGTTGAGGCACATACATGAATAACCCTGATGCAAAGCAAGTTATAAATGCAGTGAGGAAATCCAGAAGAAGTGGTATTAGACATTAATAAAATAATGAATGGATTTGCTATGAGACATTCATCATGGTCTTTAGATATTTTGTTCTTGGGTACAGAAAATGTGTCATATTCAGAAAGCACAATCTCTAGAGCAGGGGTGGGGAACCTGCAGCCTTGAGATCACATGTGGCCCTCTAGGTCCTCAATGTGGCCCTTTGACTGAATCTGATTCAGTCATACTTGAGGACCTAGAGGACCACATGTGGCCTCGAGGCCATAAATTCCCCACCCCTGCACTAGACTACATGAAGAAAATTCTTCTTTGAAAGAAGTTTGTGCATGCATCTGAATTGGCCACTTCTGTGGCCTAAATGGAAAAAATCCCCTCATGAACTGGGCTTTCAATTTGTTAGGCTTTGATGACAGTGAGAAATGGACATTTTATCAGAAAGGAAAGAAGAGAAAGAAGACTGAGAGAAGAGAAGAGAATCTTGGAAGAGAACTGCGAAGGCCAATGGTAGAGAATGAAAAGTTTCTGAAAAGGAGTGACAGTGGAGAATTGCTGGTGGAGGAGGCTCACAGATTTACCGTGTGGACTGCTCTGATGGAAATCTGTAACTACCAGTCAAACACCTGCCCAACCCTGCATGCATTGTGGCTTTTATTTTTAAACTAGAATGAATTATCCTCCTCCCTTATCCCCACCAAGCCACAGTAATAACGCAAAATCCGGACCATCGTGAGATTCCAATACTTGGCTCTCCCCGAGAAACGATGGGGTTGGCATGAGTAAAAATGAGGCTAGTGGAGTCATCCCTGTCCAAAGTGGCCATTTGTCTACATAACAAAGGGACCAAACAATTTGGCCCTGTTCATCTTGATTGGCAGCGCATGCTCAGGAGAGGTGCTGGGCTGGAATGATGTCGAAAAGTTCTATTACGGAACACAGACAAGGTCAGCTTCCTGCAGAGATTAGCAACAAGGAGCCCTGGTCCCCAGTGTCTTAGCTGGTTGGCATGTTGGGCTTTGTGCTTTGTTGATCGACTTTAATAAAAAAACAAAACAAAACAAAAAAAACTGTTTTTCAAGTGTTAAATGTTATGTGTATAAATGTTATCAAAACTGTGAAGAAAAATGCCCCATGTATGACTTAAGCTAAAATAATCTCTCCCAAGCTGTCATGGATATTTTTACAATATTTTAGATAGAATGATTGGTTTTAGAGGAATTGTTTGGATTATCTCCCTCAGGGAATATATCTGTAGAGCAGTTACTAAGCATAACAGTTATGTAGTCAGAGTTATGTCAGATCTTTAGAAGCCCACCTGCAAAATGTTTTAAAGGACCAAGTTTTCCTTCAACAAAGGAATTCTTCAGGGGTAAAAAGAAAGGTTGGGAAGAGAGAGAGAGGGTCTTTCTCAGTTAATTCCATTTTTTCCTTACACACTAAATGGTTCATAGCAGGGTGTGTGTAGCATGTAGAGGATGGAGAAGGTTGGTGGGAGCTAAATGGTAGTCTTCCTGCTAAAGGAGGCCCTTCAGGGGCTCCTGGGCTCCAGGGAAAGGGAGGCTGTGTCTACAGCACCAAAATGTGAAGGTAACCACAGAATAGCAGCATTTTGGAGTTGGGAGGAAAGTATATTTTGGCATATTTCCTTCCTCAGTCCCTTTTGCCATGCAGGCCAACTGATGGGAAATTGGGAGACCTGGGCTAGTCTGTACTCAGTCCTGGCATGCTGGGTTCTCAGGCATAGGCCTGGTAGAATCTGACCCTTTGGATTAGACATTTCCCCAGACCAGAATAGGTTGTTTTGGTGGCTAAGCAAGTCTCATACTAGCCAATCAATGGGACTTTGCTGTGTGTCCAGTCCTGTGCTACATGCTGTGGAACATAAAAAAGATAGTCCCTACCTTTGAAGTGCTTATAACCATAATGGGATATGATCAGGGTAGAGTCATGGGGGTAGAGTAACTTTGTCCAACAACATCGACATAAGGGAGTGGAATTCCTCCCAGGGCAGCACGCCTCCAGTACTCACAGAGCTCCATCAGCATGCTCTTCCTGGGCTGAACACCCCCACTTCTTTATGCAGCTATCTCTAGGTTCCTAGCATGATAACATTCTTCCCTCATACTTCCTACCCGGCAACCTGCTACCTGCATCCTTCCCTTTGCAATACCACAGAAGCTGAGAGGTCAAAGCCCATCATCCATATAGTGGGGAAAAGGGCTCGATTCTTAGGGGAACTCAGATGGTAACCTTTGTAATATTACTGTATTTGAGACCTTCCTGGCTATATTTCATATTAATTCCATTTCACATACTGTAGTATTTAGTTAAAATGGAGTGTTAACTGGTCCTGATCTTAGCCTCCCTCACTTCCATGTACTCCCACGGGCTGACTCTTATGCCTAGAATTACCTTCTTTGAAATTCTCCTCTTCCTTATTGACCCAACGCAGATGTCTCTCTTCTAAAAGTCTTCCCTGATCCTCCCAACTCAAAATGATTTATCTTTCTCTCAAATTCTCCTAGAATACTTTTCATAAGATGACATTCTACCCAGTACCATACTGATTTGTATACATGTCCTCTTACCCCTCCATTTCCTTTCCCAAATAAATGGTAAGCTCCTTGAGGAAGGGATAGAAGGTGTGCTTTTTCCTTTTTGTATCCTTAATGAAGTGCTTTGAAGATAGTAGGTGTTGAATAAGTGTGTGTGGAATTAAATGTTTAACTGAATTCATGGTGGGCAAAACAACAGAAGGAGAAAAAATGGAAGTTAACCCAGAGTAGTAAAAATAGGAAGCAGTGGCCTGGTTGTAGTGGAAGACATGCTTGGAATAAGGAAGAGATAGAGTCTGACAGGAAAAGCAGAGATAGATAGTAGGGGACAATTCATGACAAATCTGGAATTTCATGACAAAGAATATGACCTAATCTAATATTGCCTGACATTAGAAGATAAGATCCTTGAGGACAGAAACTGACTTAGCTTTTTCTTTGTATCTTGACATACTGTGTTGTACGCAGTAAGTGCTTAATAGATACTTGGCAATTGGCTGGTTTGTTGATTGACATACCAGACTTGACGAAGGGTAGGAAGCAGACTGATGAATTTAGAGTCAGGGGAGGCTGGGCTCCCATCTCATTTCTCCCATTTATTTATAGTTGACCATCAATGAGACACTAACCTCAGTTTCTGAGATCACTTTTAGCTGCAGTACTATTATCTTATGCAGCATATTGGGGACATGGAGGTAAATAGCAATGAAGCATATTTTATTCTGGGAACCCAATATCTACCATGGAATTCCAGAGGTAACACCAGTGCCTTTAGGACCCATCACTGGGTAGAAATTTCCTTTCCTCATATAGTGACAAATTCTTTGAAGATTACCAAGTGTTAAGAATGGAACACATGCACAAATACATAAACCCACCCCTCCTATAGAACTGCCAAAACTGGTTTCCAATCCCTGTTTAGACTACCATTGGAAATGGATGTTTTAGACTGTCATAAGACATCATCAGCTTCATTGATGGGGACAGCTACCAAGGCAGGTGGGACCCAACTTCAAAGTGCCTCAATGGAGCACAGATCCAAATTGAAGTGTTGGGTTGATGACAGGTACCAGCTGCCTCAATCATAAGATGCTACTAATCTGTCATGCCTCCTCTTCCCTATGATGAGAGGTACTTTTCCCCCCAGGTTCCTCCCTCCCTACCCAAGCTCCCTTCTTATCCTAAGACTGGAACTCATGTTAATCTGTTTCCTAGCTACTCTCTGTAGATACCAGGCTATCAATGGGGTTCCAGTCTGACACATGGCTTGGAGGGGAAACTCCAAGCCAAAAGGAAGCCCTATTCATTCATTCAAGCCAGAAGCATTTATCAAGCACCTTTTGTTTACAGAACACAGTTCCTGGTTTTTAGTCCATCATTATGCTAAGCACCAGGAATAAAAATACAAAGAATAAAATACTTCCCAAAGAGCTTATAGTCTATAAGGAGAGACAAGAAATATCTGCTAAGGAAATACAGAGAATAACTACATGGTAGGGGACAACTGAGTGCTAGCTATTGAGAGGATCAGGAAAGACATGATTAACGTACTAATTTTATGAGGGTATCCTCTCCTTTCCCCTAACAAAATTACCTCTGTCTCACTCTACCTTATTCCAACCTTGCACCAAGGTTTTCTGCCTGCAAACAACCTCCTCTCCAAAAATTACCTGTATAATTTAGCTACTGGAAGTCCCCCTACAGGTGTCCAGAAGCTGCACATGGAGGCATGTGGCCTCTGGATAGAGGCCTAGGACTAAGTCAACCACCTATTTCAAACCCTGATTGCATTTAAAAGTCTGAGGCATATACCTTAACTCGCAATCAAATGTTTCAATCTCTATTTCTTTGCTATAGGACAATCTCTGTTCTCTTTCACTCTAAGTAGAGGAGGAGTGGTGCAATGACTAAAGTATATTTAATCAGATATTTAAAATGGTTTAATCTCAGAAAAATGTAGAAAGTTACCTATTCTACTGCAGAAATTGGGAGTGTTATAGTACTCAAAGATGGTAATGAGAAGCTGGAGTGATGATACATGATATAGATAAATATTGTCTGCAAAAAGAAAAATTCACAAGACATAGTTATTTATACACACACACTCCTCCTATCCCAACATACATCATAATCTCCTCAAAATTGAGGACTGTATCACTACCAAATAATATATGCTAAATAATCCAAAGAAGCATAGTGCAAAAGTGTAGGGGAACTCAAAGAAAGAAAAGAAATCCCTTCTGACTGGAAGCAATCCAGGAAGACACCATAAATGAGGTTGACTTGGCCTTGCTTCTTTGGGGCTATGTAAGATTGCCTCGGACAGATGCAAAGATGTAGGCTCCTCCTAACTGAAGCATCTCTATCTGACACTTAGAGTAAGCAGATAATGCTTGTTGATGCCTTTGTAGGATAGATCAGAACCAATGAGCTTTACCACTAGTTACTATTTACTTTTGCAAGTCAGTTAGAGGATTAATTTTTTTTTTCAAAACAGTCTTTTAATGAAATAGCACAGAAAGAAAAGTACCAGTAAAATGTTCCCCATGTAAAACTGGGATATGCTTTGCCATAAATACACCTTCCTTCAGTGGGATCATTTTCCAAGTTAGAAGAGAATCTTAATAGTCATCCAGTCCAACTGCCACATTTTACAGATAAAGAACACTTAAGCTCACAGACATTAAATTTTTAAAGTCACATTAGTAGGAAGAGACAGAGATGAGATTTGAACCCGGGTCCTTGGATTCAAAATCTACCATGCTTTCCACTGTATCATGCTGCCTCACTTGGAAGGTCACTAATACTCAGGGAACATGTATGGAAGACAGACACAGAGAATATAAATTGCCAGGGAATACATGCAGAAGGATACAAATGCTCAAGACACACATACCCAAGAGATAACTCATGCTTGTGATATAGTAGGACTGCTGATACTAATGTAACTCTTCCTATTGAGCATATTTCTTGAGCGGGATACAGTCTTTGCCCTCAAGTAACCTGTGTGCTGTTCTTAAGTGATTGCTTCTGGGTGGTCTTCTGCTGGTTTCATGATTGCATAATTGCCAAGATTTTCTCTCTTAACAGATTTGGTGCTTTATGTCTTTAGGCATTGATGGTCATTTTCACTCCTGTGTGCTAGAATACATTGTGAGAAAAACCTCTTCCTGATAAAGGCAGGATGATGTCTGGTTATAGAGAAGACTATCAGCCACTGTATCCCAACAGGGCCAAAGCCTTACAGAGTGACTCTATTGTCTAGGTTTTTAGAGTTGAGACTGAATGTCAATTCTTTGTTTCTGACAACCCTCTGACTTAGAGCTAGAAATTCTAAGGATCTGTTGGTCTCACATGTACATGAAAGGAAAGGGAAATCAAGAATAAAATTCCAATCTTTTATTATAAATTCCAGACTTCATTGTTTGTACATGTCCAAGGAGAAGTCTCCCTGGTTGGAGCCATCCCACATATTGATTAGTTCTCCAAGGTATAGCATGCAGGTATCCCTTCTAATAATTGCCTTGATTCCCTTGTGATATATTATAACTATATGACCAGGATAACTTCCATATAATTAAGCTTTTAAGATTTCCTTAGTTTACCAGCAATACTTTTCAATGTGTATTTCTCTTCTTGCTCTATGATCTAGAATAATGCCAACAAGAACACAGAAATAGAGGCAGGGCAACCATTCCCCAAGTGGCTCCTTGATCAGGGCATTTTATGTATATCATACTATTATAGAACAGGATCCCCAGGGCCGGGACCATACCTCACACCTGCTTAGTGCAAAGCCTGGCACATGGCGGGCATTTAATAAATATTAAACAAGAAAAACTACAACTCTGTTTCTGTCCTTTCCAAACATATTTATTTTCTCATGTCTAAACAGTGCCTGAAAAACATCCAAGCTTTAAAAGCCCATTTGGTTTCCTGTGGTTTATTCCAGTCCAAGTTAAGGTTGGGAATATTTGTTCCCTGCCTGAAGACATACAAGGAAAATCATCCCACCCAACCCCCCAGAGAAAAACATTTTGCTTTAGAATTGCTAATCACCTAGGGACTGTTGTGTTAATAAGTGACAATACAGAGAAACACAAACCTGTCCTACTGTTAATGTTAATTTTGGGTCCCTTAAAAACGTTGCTAAAAACATATTGTCGGCTTGCCGCAGATGTTTGTTTTCTCAGGAGAGCAGGAGAGTAGAAATGAGAGCTGGAGGCCCAGTACTGGATATTCCTATGTTCGATGGCAATTGTCCAATAGGTCACTTCTCAGTCACTTTATCTGGTCTCTGTCTACCCCCTCCCTCTTTCCATGGTGGCTGACATTGCCAATAATATAGCATTTGGTAAACACTTGAACTCTCCTTTCAATAGAGCAATTAAAGAAATAAGCTAGCAATATCACCTTGTAGCTACTAATGTCACTCTTATGTAGACTGCACCTAATGAATTGCTTAGTAAAGTCCAGTGTACAATTTCTGGTAACCCTTCCTCTATACTCATTATATACGCAAAGGCGAAATCAGATTACAACCCTATAGCCTGATATTAAGGATTCAACTTAACTGGGCAGAATAGATTTGAAACTACTTATCATCACATAAAGAACCAAGTAGAACAGCCTTACATCTATTCATTCTTTTCTGATTCTTCTTTCTGTGCTATGGCCATTGAGACAGCAACACTGTACATGATTCTTTAAAAAAGTAAAGTGAATAAAGGTCTCTGTTTTACTTTTACCACCTCACAGTGTGCTGGATGATGATTTGCAATGACTTTGACCATGGGAGAGGCTACATGTCTTAGGTGTATTTTGTGGCACCTGGACTGGCCTGTTTTTTCCAGAAAGCTTTGCCCTGATGACTTTGAAGAGTGGAATGCCTCCTGAAGGGCTGAACACTCTTTCATTAGGATTTCCCTACTGCTTTTGGAATCTATAAAAGAAACATACCCTATTTGGGAGAAAATAGGGAGCTGGTGGGGAAAGATGTCAGCTGCTGGACAAAGTGCTGTGCTGGGACAGTAAGACAGAAGGAGGAGGCAAATGGAAAGGAGAGAGATATGAAAATAGCCAAAGGTGGAGAATTTGGATCCTTAAATGCCAGATCCTTTATTTTGGGTTGGAAAAAATATTCCCCCAAAGTTCATGGACAAATCCTTCTGAAGAGAATTACAGGGAAACAGAAACAGGGGATGAGCTAGCTAAGTTCTCCATGTGAAGACCAGGCTTAAGTGTTGTCTTTGTTGTTTTTATCACATTTAGGGACAGTTATACATTGGTATAAAATACCCACTTCATTGTGGGTTAAAAAACAAATTATTTAAGCAAATTAAAAACAAATTCAGTAATGATGAACCTGCCATTCTAGGCCTGAAGAAACAAACTCCATTCTCTGACAGGAAGTAGAAAAGAGAGAGAGAGAAGAAGGGAGGGAGATGGAGGGAGGAGAGGGAGAAAAGAGCATAGGAAAGGAAAGGAAAGTGAGAAAGACAGAGGAGGGAGAGGGAAAAGGCAAGAAGGAGAGGAAAAAGAAAAAGAGGGAGAGAGAGAGAGAGAGAGAGAGAGAGAGAGAGAGAGAGAGAGAGAGGTGTTACAGCAAATGCAGGGCCAAAATATGCATCCCATCCTCTTTAAACTCCCTAGATTATAAACTAATTCAATGTATGTCATTAGGGTTTTAGATTCTTATTGCTATTGTATAGATTAGAGGAGTCTTGATAGCCTCATGCTCTAAATAAAGATAAAATAATTTTTATTATTTATTGAGTGCTGAATATAGACTTGGCAATATACCAAACTGGAGAGCAGTTACAGTTTCTGTCCTGAGTATCTGCTCAGACGCCAGAATTGTATCATTCAGGAACTGCATAGGATCCTTGCATTCTTCGGGACAGACATTTGGAAAACCTGGGACTCAGACTGTGTGGTTCCATATAAATGAGGGAAGGAAGGAGAAGTGGAGGAAGGAGTACAAGGAAAAGAGCATTTATCCTCATCCCCAGGTAATTGTCAATAATAAAAATCTAAATATTCCAAATAATTGTCCTTTTTTGTGATGTCATCTTTTGTCTTTATCCATAGAATTCTCTCCATTCCCCTACTTGGCTCTGCTCATCTGGAACACATCACGGAGAAGGCTGCAGGAATTCTTTCACACAGAAATGTTTTTCTGAGTAGCAGTATTAATATGTTGTGGTTTAAAGATCAGTAGACTGGACTTAGAATTTGAAAACCTGAGTTCAAGTCTTCATTTCTGCCACATTTGTGACCCTGAGCAAAACACTTCCCCACAGAACCTTGGTGCAAGATGAATGGGTTAGAATAAGTGATCACTAAGATCCTGTCCATCTCTGTTCGCATTCTCTCACATGTTGTCATTGGGAACACAAGGTTCTGTGAAACACATAGAAAAGGAGGACTCAGTTCAACAAAAAAGACTCTAAAGTTTCTTTCCCTCTCCCTCTCCCAACAACAACAAAAAACCCACAGGCTTTCATACCACAGCAACCATCAAATGTCCTTTTTCAGGGAGAATAGAAGTCTGACTGGGTAGACTCTAAAAGGTTTTTGACATAAAAGTTTGCAGTGGGAAGGCATGAGGTAATAGGACCATTGACTGTGGAGTCAAATTACATGAATTCAAGTCCTATTTATTGCCCCTGTTATATCTAGAAAGTCATATAGCCTACCTGGGTCTCAGTTTCTTCCTCTGTTAAATGAAAGGGGTTGAATAATCTAAGTTCCATTTTAGCTTCAGATTTAAGAGGATTTAAGTAAGTCATCTCTCCTCTAGAATGATATTCTTTTACAGATGGGGAATCTTTTTGTCATTTTCACCCCAAAACCCAAACTACAATGTGGATAGGAGTTGAAGGCTGTGGTAAAGGAGACTTGATTTATATATAACAAATACTAGATTTACAAGAAACTGCTTCAGTAAGGGGTAGAGAAATAATGATAGAACTACTGGGAACACACATCTCTTTTATCTGAGAAAGGACCCTGGAATGGGTGAAAATTGCCATGCTTGCTCTGAGGGAAGGAAATTCCATCTACAGAGAATGATATTAGAGGGTAAGATCAGTCGCTTCTATGGTGAGGGCATGTGCAGCTGTCAGGGCCCATTGGATATTTAACAAATCCCCTCCACTTACCTGCCCTGAAGTGAAGCCTTGAGACTGTGGGAGACAGATTCTCCCACCCAGACCCTCTACCTCAAGGGAGGTAAACTGTTCACATCTTTGGAAATCGATTTC
>JAJHZJ010000198.1:6840455-7031719 GCA_023548195.1 Bettongia penicillata ogilbyi | reverse complement strand
ACCCATGGATAAGTTTTTTTTTATTTCACTCTGGGATTTTACCTGTTCCACAGGTTCTGTTTGTAGACAGAAGCAGTATATTCAACAAATCCAGTAGTGTATACCTATTAGTTCAAGAAGACCAAAAGAAATTGTTCCAATTTGACCTTTAGATTCAAACTCAAATTGTTCAGTTTCTATATTTCCTTGGTATACATTAAAACTTTTTCATTTACTGAGACCCAGTGCCATTTTGTTATCATTGGGGGAAATTCTAAATGATAAAAAAGTTTTTCATACAGTGTGTGTGTGTGTGTATGTGTGTAGCCATATAACTCAATGTCACTTTTGTATATCAAATGATTAACAAAATGCTTTGATGCCCTTTCCTCTTTAACTTAGAAGACATACTTTGTTCTGTTTAGGAAAGATATGTGTTTAAGACTTATGATGAACTTTAAGAGATTTAAAATGCCTCCCTGAATGATGCCACATTTTATATCAATTTTTCTTGATATCATTATCTCAGTGGAATGCTTAAAAAATAGAATTTATAGATATCTTCTGTTTTTACCGTTCCTAGATTTCCTTTTTATTCTCTTTATTGCCCTCCTGGAGAGTAAAAAAAAATCAGAGTAAGAGAAAAAAACTTTCAGCAAAATCAACTAACATATTCAAAAAAATCTGACATAATATTCAATCTTCCACATTTGTTGAGGCTGTGGAAATGTCAATAAAGCTGCAAATGGAAATGTCTTCTGATATCTCTTCTTGAGGACAATTTTGTCCTTTATAATTTTATTGCAGTTTGTGGTGGTTATTCTTTCCATTTACATTGTTAAAGTCATTTTGTATGTTCATTTGCTATCACTGCTTACTTCACTTAACATCAGTTCATTTGAGACTTCCCTTGGTTAGAGAATATAGAGATATTCATCATCTTGTTTCTTATAACACATTAATATTCCATTACTGTGGATTCCATATATTGCAGTGTGTTTAACCACTCCCTGAACAATGAACATCAACTTTGCTTGTAGTTCTTTATTACCACAAAAATGTGTTGATATATTTCATTATATGTGGAAGTTTTCTTTTTACTAATGACCTCCTTGAAATATACCTAGCAATGTAATCTATGGGTCAAAGGATATGATTGCCTTTCATGTTATTTACATAATAGTAAATTGCTTTCCAGAATGATGTTATCAATTCATAGTTCCATCAACAATGAATTAATGTGAGTCCTGTATTTCAAATGGAGAAAATTTTCTATGTGCAAATGAAAGACTCTAGCATTCTCACAAAACTTGTATTTATTTCATTTATTTTCAGTACTTGAATAAGTCATGAGTACAGAATTGAGTCAAAGGCTTTGCAAGAATCAACAAAGGTAGTACAAAAAGTACTTTGTTAAATTGCTGAATCAGTAAGATGTTCCATGTACCCACTGAAACATTATGTCACATTGTTTTTATTTTTGCTCTTCAGCCAATATATAGTTTCTTATAAGCATTTATAGATTATTTTTAGTAATATAAATTATGAATGCTTTATGTAAAGTACATAAATATGTGATTGGACTATATTTAGAGAGGTTTCCAATATTCTCATTTTTATAGTTTATATGTGATGTCTTCTGTTAAGAAAAATGGGATTAGACTTGAGAATGACAGGGAGCTGGTAAATTGCTTTGCTAATGATCCATGTGGAACTGTGAAACATTTAAGCCAATAGTTACGGTGTTTACATTGTCCTGACCCTTTTTAGTTTTGCAGAGGAGTTCATTGATCATTTCCCTGGACATAAACATTGTGTCATTCATTAAATCATAGATGTATAATCATTCTATTTCTTGTTTAACTAAATTTGCATTTTTGTTGCGCTGAATTTCTTCTGACCATGTAACTAGAAATTTTCCATTCTCCTTTCTGAGTTCTCTTTCTCTTATTTCCTTGATTCTCAACACTGAATAGCAATGTTTTAAAATTATTGGTGAATGGTCTACACTGTTCTTTATGCTTCTTTGTCTCCTGGTATTACATTAAATTTGACTTTTGCTTTCCATCATTGATAAAGGGAATCTAGAATGTCTGACACATTTTTGTTTTCTGGATTCCATTCTGCATGTTTCTCTTTTCCTTCCTTCCTTCCTTCCTTCCTTCCTTCCTTCCTTCCTTCCTTCCTTCCTTCCTTCCTTCCTTCCTTCCTTCCTTCCTTCCTTCCTTCCTTTCTTCCTTCTTTCCCTTCTCAGAAGCACAATGAAATAAACAGAACTCAATGGTTCTATGAAACAATAAGAAATGGAGGAATAATGTCAAAAGTAAAAAAAAAAAATTAGAACATATAAAGTATCTATTACCAAAAACAACTAACTTGGAAAAGATATCAAGCAAAGAAAGTTTAACTGTTTTCGGACTCGGTCATAGAAAACTATGACCAAACAAAAAACCTGGATGCCATTTTTCAATACATCATAAAATAAATCACTTTAAATCTATTAGAATCATGGGACAAAGCAAAAATTAATAGAATCCACTAGTCACCTTCTAAAAGAAACCCTAAATTAAAAACACACAGAAATATCTTAACAAAAGTTCATAGCTTACAGGGCAAAAGAGAAATACTGCAACTAGCCAGGAATAAAAATATACTGTGAAACTACAGATAGTCAAGGAGTCAGTCAATAAACACTAATTAAGTGCCTACTTTGTTCCAGGCAACATACTAAGAGAGGGAAATAAAAACAAAGTTAGAAGTTCATTATATAGAGAGGGAAGAAAGCATGCAATAACTCTGTACAAACCATCTATATAAAGATTGGAAATAATGGGCAAACTAAAGCCCTTGTGTTCAGGGAAACTGGGGAAAGTTACCCATAGAAGGTGGAATTTAGCTGGGATTTGGAAGAAACCTGGGAAGTCAGGAGGCAGAGATGAGAAGAGAAAACATTCCTGGCATGGGATATAGACAGAGAAAATGTCTAGTCAGAAGATAGTGTCTTGCTTAAGGAATAATAAGGAAGCCAGTGTTACTGAATTGCAGAATATAGTGGGGACAAGACTGGGTATAAGATCTAAGGAAAGGAGGAAGAATCATGTTAAGAAGGGCTTTGAAAACCAAAGAGAGAACTGTATATTTAATCTAGTAATAGAGTATCACCGGAGTTTATAAAGTATATGTGTGTTGGGAGATGGGAGGCAATAAGGTTGGACATGCACTTTAGTCAGATTACTTTGACACCTTATTGAAAGACTGACTGGAGTGGAGGGAATTGTGGTAGGGAGACCAACCAGAAGATTATTTTAATAATTCAGGTATTAAGTGACATAGGTCTGAATCAGTGATTTCACATAAAACTAGTCTTCAAGTACTATAAAGAAAAGTAAATCTTGGAATCTAATGTTACAAAAGGTAAAAAATATTACAATAAAAAATTACTTATCTTGAAATCTGAATATAATCCTACAGTGGGGAAAATGGAATGAATCTTTACAAGAATGGAGGAATTTCACATAATCCTGATGAAAAGACAAGAGCTGGGTAGAATCTTTGAAACACAAGCACAATAGACAAGAGAAACCAAAAAAGATCAGATAAATACATTTAAATAATGGAAAAAAGCTAAATGATGATGAGGTACTTACAATGTAATAGGGAGAGGAGATAAAAATGTTTCTTCAGAATCCAGCACTGTTTAAAGATCATAGTCGGAATAAACAAAGATAAACATGAGGCCTTGAAGTGGTTTTGAGCCGTTTTAATGATTTTAAGAGATAAAGGAATGGAGAAAAGGGAATAAATAAAAAGAGAGGCAATTACTGTGTCATATCTAGAATGATTATGAAAATATAGAACCATGGCTGAGGGGCTGGTGAGTGTGTCCTTCTAAGAAAACTAATTCGTATCTGAACCAGGAAAAGAAGCACTAAATGTACAAAACTCACCAACACCCACACCTACAATGAGTTTGGTTTAGAAATATATTAAATTAAACAAGGAATGGAATTAAAAACAGGAAAAGGAAATTTGAGGTTTATCTGAGATGATAAAATTGGAGATCTTTAGAGGGTAGAGCATAAAGGGGGTAAAAGGAGAAAAACAAAATGTAAAAACTAGTGACTAGAATGTAGGCTAGGGCAGAGGAATAGGATCAGACCACTTCAATAACAGATAACCAATATTTATTATATTTCTTTTCTTTCATGTTCTTAAAGAAAGGAATAGGGAGCAGAGAGAAGGAAAAAATATAAGAGAATAAGATGAATGGAAAAATACAATTAGTAATCAGAACCATGATTATGAACAGGATGAATTGACTCACAATGTAAGAGAGTATCAGAATGGTGGGGTAAAGTAGATTTCAATAATTTTTTTTTTAATAAATTTATTTATTTAAATTTTTACATTCATTTTCACAAAATTTTGGATTCCAAATTTTTCCCCCCATTTGTCCCCTCCCCCCCACCCCCAATACACCAAGCATTCTAATTTTCCCCTATCACCAATCTGCCCTCTCTTCTATCATCCCTCCCTTCCCTTGTCCCCATCTTCTCTTTTGTCCTGTAGGGCCAGATAACTTCCTATTCCCCATTACCTGTATTTCTTATTTCCTAGTAGTAAGAATAATACTCAACAGTTGTTCCTAAAACTTTGAGTTCCAACTTCTCCCCATCTCTCCTGCCCCACCCATTCCCTGTAGGAAGGCAGGCAATTCAATATAGGCCATATCTGTGTAGTTTTGCAAATTACTTCCATAATAGTCGTGTTGTGTAAGAATAACTATATTTCCCTCCATCCTATCCTGCCCCCCATGGCTTCTATTCTCTATTTTGATCCTATCCCTCCCCAAGAGTGTTGATTTCAAATTTCTCCCTCCTCCCATTGTCTTCCCTTCCATCATCCCCCCAACTCTGCTTATCCCCTTCTCCCCCACTTTCCTGTATAGGTTTTCATACCAAAATGAGTGTGCATTTTATTCTTTCCTTTAGTCAAATGTGATAAGAGTAAACTTCATGTTTTTCTCTCAGCTCCTCTCTTTTTCCCTCTGCTAAAAAGTCTCCTGCCTGCCTCTTCTATGAGAGATAATTTGCCCCATTCCATTTCTCCCTCTCTCTTCCCAACACATTTCTCTCTCACCGTTTACCTTCATTTTTTAAAGATATAATCCCATGCTATTCAATTCGCTCTGTGCTCTCTGTCTCTGTGTGTGCATGCATGTGTGTATGTGTGTGTGTGTATGTGTGTAATCCCACCAACTACCCAGATACTGAAAAGTTTTAAGAGTTACAAATATTGTATTTCCATGTAGGAATGTAAACAGTTCAACTTTAGTAAGTCCCTTATGACTTCTCTTTGCTGTTTACTTTTTCATGCTTCTTCTCATTCTGGTGTTTGAAAGTCAAATTTTCTTTTCAGCTTGGTCTTTTCATCAAGAATGCCTGAAAGTCTTCTATTTCATTGAAAGACCATTTTTTCCCCTGAAGTATTATATTCAGTTTTGCTGGGTAGGTGATTCTTGGTTTTGGTCCTATTTCCTTTGACTTCTGGAATATCCTATTCCACGCCCTTCGATCCTTTAATGTAGAGCTGCTAGATCTTGAGTTATCCTGATTGTATTTCCACAATACTGGAATTGTTTCTTTCTAGCTGCTAGCAAGATTTTCTCCTAGATCTGGGAATTCTGGAATTTGGCCACAATGTTCCTAGGAGTTTCTCTTTTTGGGTGTCTTTCAGGCAGTGATGGATGGATTCCTTGAATACTTACTTTGCCCTCTGGTTCTAGAATATCAGGGCAGTTTTCCTTGATAATTTCATGGAAGATGATGTCTAGGCTCTTTTTTTGATCATGGCTTTCAGGTAAGTCCCATAATTTTTAAATTGTCTCTCCTGGATCTATTTTCAAGGTCAGTTGTTTTTCCAATGAGATATTTCACATTCTCTTCCATTTTTTCATTTTTTTGTTTTGTGATTTCTTGGTTTCTCAGAAAGTCATTGGCCTCCATCTGTTCCATTCTAATTTTGAAAGAACTATTTTCTTTAGTGAGCTTTTGAACCTCCTTTTCCATTTGGCTAATTCTGCTTTTGAAAGTATTCTTTTCCTCATTGGCTTTTTGAACCTCTTTTGGCAATCGAGTGAGCCTATTTTTCAAGCTGTTATTTTCTTCAGCATTTTTTTGGGTCTCCTTTAGCAAGGTGCTGACCCGTTTTTCATGCTTTTCTTGCATCTCTCTCATCTCTCTTCCCAGTTTTTCCTCCACTTCTCTAACTTTATTTTCAAAATCCTTTTTGAGCTCTTCCATGGCCTGAGCCCATTGAATATTTATTTTGGATGTTTGGGATTCAGAAACCTTGACTTCTATGTCTTTCCCTGATGGTAAGCATAGTTCTTCTGCATCAGAAAGGAAAGGAGGAAACATCTGTTCAACAAAGTAACCTTCTATAGTCTTACTTTTTTCCCTTTTCTGGGAATTTTCCCAGCCAGTTACTTGACTTCTGAGATTTCTTTCCACACTCACCTTGCCTCCAGATCCACCCAGCTAGTGCTTGGGGTCTGGGATTCAAATGCTGCTTCCCAGCCTCAGGGCTTTCAGAGGAGGCAGGGCTGCTATTCAATGTAAGATTAAATTCAGGTGCTCAGGTGGGGGCAGGGCTGCTATTCAGTGTGAGATTAAGTTCAGCTGCTATGGTGGGGGCAAGGCCACCTTCAGGGGGCTTAGTTCCCTCAGGGGGTTTATGTGGATATCTTCAACAATGGATCAGAGCTCCTGTCTGCTTTGAGAGCCCTGTCCACTGCTGCCTCCCAAGGGGGTCTGAGTTATGGAGACTCCCCACTCCCCTCTCAGCCAGCCAAACAGGCTCTCTCACTGACCTTTGCACCTGTGGGTGGAGGGAACTGTGCGACTGCTGGAGATTCTGTCCCTGAAGCCTGCTCTGATCTGCTCCTCTTGGGGCCACGTGACCAGGGCAGGGCTGGGCTCTGCTCTAGATCTGGTGTGTGACAGACTTTTGGTGTCGGTTTTTCTGGTCTCTCTGGAACAGAAATCTCCTCCACTCCCTTGTTTTGTGGCTTCTGCTGCTCCAGAATTTGTTGGGAGTTCTTCTTTACAGGTATTTTAGAGGCTGTGGGTTCAGAGCTAGCATATGTGTGTCTTTTACTCTGCCACCTTGGCTCCTCCTCAATAATATGTTATTTATAAGAAACACACTTAAAACATAAAGATTCACATAGAATTAAAATAAATGACTAAGCATGATTTATTATTCCTCAGCTGACTTTGACAAAGAAGTTATGATAATCACTATATCGAATAGCATAAGAGTAAAAAATAGGCATTTTCTAAAAATAGAATAAGCAGGAAAAAATATTATAATTAAAAACACTATAAATAATGAAATAATACTGGTATACAAACACACACACACACACACACACACACACACACACACACACACACCTCAAATGAAATAGCACCTAAAGAAAACCTAATCCGATGACAGGGATAATTAGACAATAACAATAATCACCAGGAACTTCAATATGCCTCTTTCACACCTACAAAAATCCAACAAATAGATAAATAAGAAAGAATGTAAAACCTGAATAGAATTTTAGGGGAAAATAGATATGGATTCACTAGTGATAAATAGATGGAAATCCAAAGGAGTATGCATTTTCTCAGTTGTGTACAGCACCTTCACAAAAATTGACCATGAGCTAATTTATAAAAATTTCTTAAATAACCACATAAAATGCAAAGTCTTGATGATTCCAACGTAATAAAAATTACAGAAAATGAAAGAATTTTTCAGAAAGTAATAAAATTTAAGAGGAGACCAAATAATCTAATTCTAAATAATCAGAGTAAAAAAAAGAAATAATCGATAATTTAATCAAAGATAGTAATTAAAATGAGCCAACATAGCAAAACTTTTACCATGTAGCCAAAACAATCAGGGAAAATTTATATTTTTATAACTCTTAATTAAACAGAGAGAGAGAAAAGAAAAGATAAATGCATTGGGTCATGAGAAATAGGAAAACAGCAAAAAAAAACCTAAACATAAAATTGAAAAAAAATTGTAAATCAAGAAGATAACAATAGAGTTTTAAAAAAATCAAAAAAACTAAAAGATTGTCTTGGGGAAATGATGAAACAGAAAGGACTATCAGTTAATTTGATTTAAAAAATATAGAAAAAAATGAAATTGCCAAAATAAAAACAGAAAAAAAGTGAATTCACAATAGATGAAGAGGAGAAAATGAAATTATTGGAAACTATTCAATTTTATATTCTACAACAATAATTTGAAAGAAATGGAATAATATTTACAGAAATGTAAAACACTCAAATTAATAGGACAAAAAAATGTATACCTTAGGTAGCTCAATCTCAGAAAATGAATATAATAAGTTATAAAAAAAGTTCAAAAGAAAAAATCTCAGGATCAGATAGATTTACAAATGAGTCATGTCAAAAATTCTGAAAATAAATAACTCTAATATTTAATATTTTAAAAAATTGGGAAGTGAGAGAGCATATCATACTTCTATGAGTTTTTATATAGTCCTCATACTTAATAGTCCTTAAATGTAAACCGGGGAAAGATAAAATAAGGGACAGAAAAACATCTATAATGAATATCAATGCAAAAATATTGAAAGAAATATTTACAGAGAGGTTGTGATAACACATTTAAAAGATTATATAGTATATCCAGGTGGCATTTACAGTAGGAATTGAAGAATTATTAGAAAAGTTATAACCACATAATACTAAAACAATAACAATAGTTATGGTCATATTAATAGATTCAGAAACAAAAGATTTTTAGAAAACATGCTAGATAAACATATTTAGAAAGCATAGGAATTACTAGAATAACTAGATCCTTCCTTAATTTGGTAAACTGCATTCAAAACCAATAGGAAAAATTATTTGTAATGGAAATGCTAAAAGGTTTTTCCGATAAGGTCAAGAGTAAATCATGGATGTTAACTGCTACCATTATCATTTGCTACACTTCTAGAAATCCTAGCTATAATAATGAAACTATAAATATGTATGTATGTATATATATATATATATATATGTATACATTGAATGAATAAGTAGAGGCAATAAAGCTAAATTACCTTTTTTGAAGGTGATACGATGCTTTACTTAGAAGAATCATACATATTCTTTTTTTTAAAATTTATTTATTTATTTAACTTTTTACATTCATTTTTACAAAATTTTGGGTTAAAATTTTCTCCCCATTTATCCCCTCCCCCCACCCCAATACATCGAGCAATCTAATTTTCCCTATCACCTATCTGCCCTCTCTTCTATCATCCCTCCCTTCTCTTGTCCCCATCTTCTCTTTTGTCCTGTAGGGCCAGATGACTTTCTGTTCCCTATTAACTGTATTTCTTATTTCCTAGTAGCAAGAACAATACTCAACAGTTGTTCCTAAAACTTTGAGTTCCAAATTCTCCCCATCCCTCCCTCCACACCCATTCCCTTTGGGAAGGCAGGCAATTCAATATAGGCCCTATCTGTGTAGTTTTGCAAATGACTTGGATAATAGTCATGTTGTGTAAGACTAACTCTTATTTCCCTCCATCCTATCCTGCCCCCCATTGTTTCTATTCTGTCTTTTGATCCTGTCCCTCCCCAAGAGTGTTGACCTCAAATTGCTCCCTTCTTCCATTGCCCTCCCTTCCAACATCCCTCCCTCCCTGATTATCTCCTTCTTCCCCATTTTTCTGTACTGTAAGATAGGTTTTCATACCAAAAAAATGTGCATTTTACTCCTTCCTTTAATTGAATGAGATGAGGGTAAACTTCATGATTTTTTCTCAGCTCTCCTCTTTTTCCCTCCACTAAAAAGTTTCCTGCTTGCCTCTTGAATGAGATATAATTAACCTCATTCCATTTCACCCACTCTCCTCCCACTACATTTCTCTTTCACCATTTACCTTAATTTCTTTTAAGATATGGTCCCATCCTATTGAATTCACTCTGTGCTCTCTGTCTCTGTGTAAGCATGCTTGTATGTATGTGTGTGGGTGCATGCATGTACATGTGTGTGTATGCGCATGTGAGTTTACATCTGTGTGTGGTCCCACCAACTACCCAGATACTGAAACATTTTAAGAGTTACAAATATTGATTTTCCATGTAAGAATGTAAACAGTTCACCTTTGGTAAGTCCCTTATATGACTTCTCTTTGCTGTTTACTTTTTCATGCTTCTTCTCATTCTTGTGTTTGAAAGTCAAGTTTTCTTTTCAGCTTGATCTTTTCATCCAGAATGCTTGAAAGCAAGGGGTGGAGCCAAGATGGCGGAGTAGAAAGATTCACTTATGCTAGCTCTGAACCCACAGCCCATATAATTCCTACAAGAAGAACTCTCCACAAATTCTAGATCACTGCAAGGCGCGCACAAACACAGTGGAAAAGATTTCCATTCCAGAGAGCCCTGGAGAGCCGTCCCCAGGGTCCATCACTCCCCAGAAAGCGGAGTCCACCCCCGTGCTGCCCTGGCCACAGCCCCAGAGGAGCAGATCCGAGCAGGCTTCAGGGAGGGAACCTCCAGTGGCTGGGAAGGTCCCTCTGCCCACAGACGCTACAGGTCAGTGAGAGAGACATCTGGGCTGCCCGAGAGGGAAGCGGGGTGTATCCGTGGCTCAGGCCCCCTCAGGAGGAAGAGGCAGAGGCAGAGACAGGGGCAGGGGCAGCGGTGGAGGCAGCGGCGGCGGCCCCCGGGGCTCTACCAGTAGGCAGGATCTTCATTACTGAAGGTCTCTGCATAAACCACGTGAAGGAGCTGAGACTGGCAGGTGGCCCTGCCCCAACCTGCTCCATAACTGAAGGTCTCTGCATAAAGCCCCTGAGGGAACTGAGCCTGGGAGACGGCCCTGCCCCCACCCCAGCACCAGAACTTAACCTCACATTGAATAGCAGCCGCTCCCACCGTGGATAGCCCTGAGACTGGAAAGCAGCATTTGAATCTCAGGCAACAAGCACTAGCTGGGCAGATCTAGGCGGGGATGCAGAGGAATCTCAGAAGTCAAGTAACTGGCTGGGAAAATGCCCAGAAAAAGGAAGCAAAATAAGACCATAGAGAGCTATTTTGATGGGGTGCAGATGTTCCCTCCTTTCAATTCTGATGATGAGGAAATATTCTTACCATCAGGGAAGGATGTGGAGGTCGGGGCCTCGGTATCCCAGACACCCCAGGTGGATGTCCGATGGACTCAGACCATGGAAGAGCTCAAAAAGAATTTTGAAAAGCAAATTAGACAGGTGGAGGAAAAACTGGGAAGAGAAATAAGAGAGATGCAAGAAAAGCATGAAAAATCGGTCAATATTTTGGTAAAGGAGACCCAAAAAAATGCTGAAGAAGATAACACTGAAAAATAGGCTCACTCAATTGGCAAAAGAGGTTCAAAAAGCCAATGAGGAGAAGAATGCTTTCAAAAGCAGAATTAGCCAAATGGAAAAAGAGGTTCAAAAGCTCACTGAAGATAACAGTTCTCTCCAAATTAGAATGGAACAGATGGAGTCTAATGACTTTCTGAGAAACCAAGAAATCATAAAACAAAACCAAAATAATGAAAAAATGGAAGAGAATGTGAAATATCTCATTGGAAAAAACAACTGACCTGGAAAATAGATCCAGGAGAAATAATTTAAAAATTATGGGACTACCTGAAAGCCATGATCAAAAAAAGAGCCTAGACATCATCTTCCATGAAATTATCAAGGAAAACTGCCCTGAGATTCTAGAACCAGAGGGCAAAATAAGTATTGAAAGAATCTATCGATCACCACCTGAAAGAGATCCAAAAAGAGAAACTCCTGGGAACATTGTGGCAAAATTCCAGAATTCCCAGGTCAAGGAGAAAATCTTACAAGCAGCTAGAAAGAAACAATTCCAGTATTGTGGAAATACAATCAGAATAACTCAAGATCTAGCAGCTTCTACATTAAGGGATCGAAGGGAGTGGAATAGGATATTTCAGAAGTCAAAGGAACTAGGACTCAAACCAAGAATCACCTACCCAGCAAAACTGAGTATAATACTTCAGGGGAAAATATGGTCTTTCAATGAAACAGAGGACTTTCAAGCATTCTTGATGAAAAGAACAGAGCTGAAAAGAAAATTTGACTTTCAAACACAAGAATGAGAAGAAGCATGAAAAGTAAACAGCAAGGAGAAGTCATAAGGGACTTACCAAAAGTGAACTGTTTACATTCCTACATAGAAAGACAATATTTGTAAATCTTAATATTTTTTAGTATCTGGGTAGTTGGTGGGATTATACACACAGACATACACACACATGTATACATGTGCATGCACACACACATACACACACGTACACATGTGTGCGCACACACATACACACATGCACGCACACACAGAGACAGAGAGCACAGAGTGAATTGAATAGGATGGGACCATATCTTAAAAGAAATTAAGGTAAATGATGAGAGAGAAATGTAGTGGGAGGAAAAAGGGTGAAATGGAATGGGGTAAATTATCTCTCATTCAAGAGGCAAGCAGGGGACTTTTTAATGGAGGGTAAAAGAGGTGGGTGGAGAAAAAAAAACAAGAAGTTTACCCTTATCACATTCAATTAAAGGAAGGAATAAAATGCACACTCATTTTGGTATGAAAACATATTTTACAATACAGGAAAGTGGGGGAGGAGATAAGCAAGGGGGGGATGATGGTAGGGAGGGCAATGGGAGGAGGGAGCAATTTGAAGTCAACACTTGGGGAGGGACAGGATCAAAAGACAGAATAGAAACAATGGGGGACAGGATAGGATGGAGGGAAATAAGAGTTAGTCTTATACAACACAACTATTATCGAAGTCATTTGCAAAACTACACAGACAGGGCCTATATTGAATTGCCTGCCTTTCCAAAGGTAATGGGTGGGGAGGGAGGGATGGGGAGAATTTGGAACTCAAAGTTTTAGGAACAATTGTTTAGTATTGTTGTTGCTACTAGGAAATAAGAAATACAGTTAATGGGGAACAGAAAGTCATCTGGCCCTACAGGACAAAAGAGAAGATGGGGACAAGAGAAGGGAGTGATGATAGAAAAGAGGGCAGATTGGTGATAGGGAAAATTGGAATGCTTAGTGTATTGGGGTGGGGGGAGGGGAGAAAAGGTGAGAAAATTTTAACCCAAAATTTTGTGAAAATGAATGTAAAAAGTGAAAAAAAAGAATGCTTGAAAGTCCTCTGTTTCATTGAAAGACCATATTTTCCCCTGAAGTATTATACTCAGTTTTGCTGGGTAGGTGATTCTTGGTTTGAGCCCTAGTTCCTTTGACTTCTGGAATATCCTATTCCACGCCCTTCGATCCCTTAATGTAGAAGCTGCTAGATCCTGTGTTATCCTGATTGTATTTCCACAATACTGGAATTGTTTCTTTCTAGCTGCTTGCAATATTTTCTCCTTGACCTGGGAATTCTGGAATTTGGCCACAATGTTCCTAGGAGTTTCTCTTTTTGGTTCTCTTTCAGGTGCTGATCGATGGATTCCTTCAATACTTATTTTGCCCTCTGGTTCTAGAATCTCAAGGCAGTTTTCCTTGATAACTTCATGAAAGATGATGTCTAGGCTCTTTTTTTGATCATGGCTTTCAGGTAGTCCCATAATTTTTAAATTGTCTCTCCTGGGTTTATTTTCCAGGTCAGTTGTTTTTCCAATGAGATATTTCACATTCTCTTCCATTTTTTCATTCTTTTGGTTTTGTTTTATGATTTCTTGGTTTCTCAGAAAGTCATTAGACTCCATCTGTTCCATTCTAATCTTGAGAGATCTATCAACTTCAGTGAGCTTTTGAACCACTTTTTCCATTTGGCTAATTCTGCTTTTGAAAGCATTCTTCTCCTCATTGGCTTTTTGAACCTCTTTTGCCAATTGAGTGAGCCTATTTTTCAAGGTGATATCTTCTTCAGCATTTTTTTGAGTCTCCTTTACCAAGGTATTTACCCATTTTTCATGCTTTTCTTGCATCTCTCTCATTTCTCTTCCCAGCTTTTCCTCCACCTGTCTAACTTGATTTTCAAAATCTTTTTTGAGCTCTTCCATGGCCTGAGCCCACCTCAGACATCCACCTCAGATGTCTGGGATAGAGAGGCCCTGACCTCCACATCTTTCTCCGATGGCAGGCATTGTACTTCATCATCAGAAATGAAGGGGGGAAGGAACATCTCTTCCCCAATTAAGTAGCTCTCTATGGTCTTATTCTGCTTCCTTTTTCTTGGCATTTTCCCAGCCAGTTACCTGACTTCTGAGATTCCTCTCCACCCCTGCCTAGATCTGCCCAGCTAGTGCTTGTTGTCTGAGATTCAAATGCTGCTTCCCAGTCTCAGGGCTATCCACGGTGGGAGCGGCTGCTATTCAATGTGAGGTTAAGTTCTGGTGCTGGGATGGGAGCAGGGCTGGCTCCCAGGCTCAGTTCCCTCAGGGGCTTTATGCAGAGACCTTCAGTGGGTGGGCGCAGGGCAGCCTCCCAGGCTCAGCTCCCTCAGGGGGGTTTATGCAGAGACCTGAATTTCTGCCTGCTGCTCTGGGAGTTCTGGGCTGCTGCTGCTGCCTCCCCTGCTGCCTCCCGAGGGGGCCCAAGCCACGGAGACACCCTGCTTCCCTCTCGGCCAGCCTAGATGTCTCTCTCACTGACCTGTAGGTCTGTGGGAGGAGGGACCTTCCTGGCTGCCGGAGATTCCGTCCCTGAAGCCTGCTTGGATCTGCTCCTCTGGGGCCGTGGCCAGGGCAGCGCAGGGGTGGACTGTTTTCCAGGGTGCAACGGACCCCTGGGAATGGCTCTCCAGGGCTCTCTGGAATGGAAATCTCTTCCACTGTGTTTCTGTGCGCCTTGCAGTGATCCAGAATTTGTGGGAAGTTCTTCTTACAGGAAATGTATGGGCTGTGGATTCGGAGCTAGCATATGTGAGTCTTTCTACTCTGCCATCTTGGCTCCTCCCCCCAAGGATCATACATATTCGACTAAAAACTAAAGGATAGAATTAATTATTTTAGTAAAGTGACAGAATATAAAATATTTCCCCAAATACTTAGCCTGTCTGTATATTACTAATGAAATTCAACATATAGATGTAGAAAAAGAAATTCCATTCAAAATAACAACCAAATGTATAAATACCCAGGAGTTCATTTACCAAGATAGAAGCTGAAATTATGACTATAGCTATGAATTACTATTGAAGGAAATAAAACTGTAAATAATTAATTGTTAAATACTCATGTTGTGCCATGACAATATAATATAAATGACAATACTGCCAAAATTTAATTAGATTCACTGCTATATCAATTAAATTTCCAATGGATAATTTTTATTGAACTAGAAAAAATAATCACAAAATATATCTCAAGAAAGAAAAGGTTAAGGATCTCATGGGAAATAATAGAAAAAAATTGAAAGAAAGAGGGCCACATATCAAACTATCATAAAATAACATACTAATAGTAGTAATAATGATAATAATAATTGAAAGCATTGGCTACTGGTTAAAAAATTGGTCACTGGAACAAATTGGGTACACAAGACCCAGAAGCAATTGAATCGAGTAGCATGGTGTTCAATAAACCCCAAGTATAATAGTTACTAAGGTTAGGTTTCCTTATTTGACAAAAAAATCTATTAAGAAAATGTGAAGTGGCCTGGGGTACTGGGGGGTGGGGAAGGAGGAAATGAACTTAGATTCCCATCTTACACTGTATACCACAATAAATTGTAAGTGCTTACTTGACCTAGATATAAAAGATCATACAATATAATCGACAGATTAAAGGAGAAGAAAAAGAGAATTCTTTGACAACTATGGAAAAGGAGAAAATTCTTGACCAAACAAGAAATAAAGATGATCACAAAAGATAAAACAGACAATTTGATTACATAAATTGAAATGTTTTGGCATGTACAAATTTAAACAATTAAAATAGAAGTAGTTATGTAAAAAAAAATCTTTGCTGCAAAGCTTTCCAACAAAGATCTCAAACACAAGATGAACAGGAAAGCAACACTAATATGAAGAGATATTTCCTAATAGGTAAGTGAGAACAGAGTATGAATATATGGTTCTCAAAAAAAAAAAAAAAAAACCAGTCAACAACTATATGAAAAATGGTTTAGTTTACTAATAAAATAAAAATGATAACCAAAATATCTCTGAGGTTCCACCTCATACTGATAAGATTGACAAAGATAACAACTGATAGAGGGGTTATAGGAGGACAGATATGCTAGTAAACTATTGGAAGAGTTTTGAAGTAGTCTAACAATTCTGAAAAGTAATTGTGACTATGTCCCAAAGTCACTGAATTATGCATATCTTTGGACCCAGATATGCCACTGCTCCAAAGATATGAAAGGCAGAGAAAAAGGACTCACATGTACAAAAGAAAAAAATTAGAGCAACTCTTTTTATTGTAGCAAAAGAAACCCCACCAAAACAAAACAAAACTAGAAAGAATGAGTACCTAGCTGTTGAATAATGGTGAATAAATTTTATTATATGAATGTAATGGACTATTATTAAATTTTTTTTTTAAATGACAAAAGTTAAAGATTCAAAGAAACCTAGGAAGATATTATAACATAGACTGAAGGACAGAACCAAGATGAAGAGTACAGGCAACAATTCAGCTGAACTCTCCCAACATTCCCCTCCAAACAACTTTAAAATAATGCCTCAAATTGAATTCTGAATTAACAGTCAGCAAAAAATCAAATTGAGACATTTTTTGAGCCAAGACAACTAAAAAGGTTGGCTCCAAAGTATGTAATACCAGAGTAGGGGCTTGCCTGAAGCATAACACATGTGACAGTAAAACCAGCAGCAGGCTTTGGAGGCAGCAGCAACAGCTTCTGGAGGTCTTTGCCCAGAGATGGTAAGAGGATCAGACAAGTGATAAGAAAAAGATAGGGGAGACTTTGTGGGCACTAAGTGCAGGACCTTATTGCATTTCCCACAGGCAGCTCTAGATTGCAACTCCAAGGTGAAGAAGTTGAAATGACAGGGGAGCATGGTCCATGATCTCAGTTCCAAGGCAGGAAGGAGCCCTGGTTACAGTTTCATGGTGGAATAGAGAGCTTGTGGTCACTCACAAGAGTGCAGGGCCCTGATTGCAATTCCAAGGCAGAAAGCAGAAATAGCATTTGCAGTTACAGGAAATGAAGATATCTGGTCACAGTTCCAGGACCGAGAGGAGAGTTAAAGCTGCAGGGAAGCAAACTCTGTTCATGGGTGAAAACCAAAGCACAGACCAGAAGGACATCTCTCCTTGGATCATACCAACTTGGAGACACAGAAAATTTCTAGATCTCCAGAACTCGCTCTAAAAACAGCAATGCAAAAAGCTGAAGCTTAGGATAGTACCCAACTTTAACATAAAGTCAAAGGGCAAGAAATAGGCTGGGAAAAGGAATAAACAACTAAAAAGGAACTGACTGCAAAAAGCTACTATGATACACAAGGAAGATGAAGAGCCAAACTCAGAAGATATTTACATCAAAATGACCACAAGCAAAGGCTCAAAGGAAAAAAAATGTGAATTGGACACAAGCCTGAAAAAAAAATTCTGAAGAATATAAAAAAGACTTTTAAAATTCAAATAATAGAAGTATAGAGAAAAATTGTTAAAAAGAAATGAGGGTGATGCAAGACAATTATGAAAAAAGAGTCAAAAACCTGGTAAAAGAGGCATAAAATATTTAAGAAAATAACACTGTAAATAACAGAATTGGTCAAATGGTAAAAGAGGCACATAAGAAGTAGAAGTAGTCAAATGGAAAGAGAACAAAAAATTTACTGAGGAAACTAATTATTTTGCAATTAGAATTGGACAAGTGGAAGTTAATGACTCCATGAAACATCAAAAAACAATAGACCAAAGTCAATAGAGGGAAAAAATAGAACAAAATGTCAAATATCTCAGGGGAAAAACAACTGACTTGGAAAATAGATCAAAGAAAGATAATTTAACAATTATTGGACTACTTCAAAATCATGACTTTTTTAAACATCATATTTCACGAAACAATCAAGGAAAACTGTCCTGATATCCTAGAATGAGAATATAAAATTCCTTGAATGCATGCACCAATCATCTCCTGAAAGATGTCCCAAAATGAAATCTCCCAGGTATATTATAGTCAAATCCCAAAAGCCTCAGATGAAGGAGAAAATATTGGAAGTAGCCAGAAAGAAAGAATTCAAATACTGTGGAACCACAATCAGGATCTGACAAAATTTAGTAGTTTTCACATTAAACCAGAATCAAACAATTAGTTGTTACACACTTGAAACTGAAAAATACACAAAGAGTAAAAATAAGGAGCTGCAGCAAAGTCTATTATTCTTCAGTTGAGGTTTAAATAAAAGGCAGGGGTAGTTATTGTGGTCTCAGACAAAACAAAAGCAAAAATAGACCTAATTAAAAGGAATAAACAGGGGAAAATCTTGCAGGGAAATTTTGTATGTTAGAGAAAGAGCAGATCAATGAATTGGATATATGATTTTTAAAAAACTAGAAAAAGAATAAATTAAAAATGTCTAATTAAACAATGAATTAGAAATTCTCACAACAATTGGTTAATCTGATTTTTAAAAAAAAGGAAAGAAGAAAATCAAATTATCTGTATCCAAAATGAAAAATGTGAATACACTATCAATGAAGATAAAATTAAAGGAATTATTAGGAGCTATTTTGCCCAAGTATATGCCAATTACTCTGGCAATCTAGTGAAATGGATGAATATTTACAAAAATACAAATTGTCCAGATTAACAGAAGACAAAATAAAATATTTAAATAACTCTATCTTAGGAAAAGGTAATTGAACAAGTCATAAACTAGTTCCCTAAGGAAAAAACCCCCAGAACCAGATGGATTCACAAATGAATTCTACTGAACATTTAAAGAACAATTAATTTTAATACCATATAAACTATTTGGACAAATAGACAAGGAAAGAAAGGAAAATTCCTTTTAGCGTAGCTAAGCCAGGAAAAATGAAAACAAAGAAAAGAAAACTGTACACCATTTTCCCTAATGATTATTGATGCAAGAATTATAAACAAAATACTAGCAAGAATGCAACAATATATCACAAAAAAATCATGTACTATTACTAGGCAGGATTTATGCCAGGAATGAAGATTGGTTCAATCTTAAGAAAACTGTTAGCATGAATGACCACATCAGCAACAAAAAAGAGAGAATACAGTGGTCCAACCCCAGTCTCAGGGCACCTGAGGGAGGAGGGGACTGAGGATTCCACAGCAGCCACAGCAGCAGTAGAAAGAGGCAGCAATTGTTTCTGGAGCTCTGAGCCCACAGATTGATGGGGAATCCAGCAGCTAACAGTACATTTCTCATCCCCACTGGAAGCAGAGCTCAACTTGGTCAAAGAGCTCAGAAGTCAAGTAAATGACTGGGAAATGCAAAAACTGAAAAAAGAATCAAACTATAGAATCTTACTTTGGTGACGAGGAAGGCAAAAACATGGAAACAGAAGAAAATAAAGTCAAATCTCCTCTATCCAAAGCCTCCAAGAAAAATATGAATTGGTCTCAGGTCATGGAAGAGCTCAAAAAGAATTCTGAAAATCAAGAAAAATAGAGCAAAAATTGGGAAGAGAAATGAGAGTTATGCAAGAAAATCATGAAAAACGAGTCAAATGCTTGTTAAAGGAGATCCAAAAAATGCTGAAGAAAATAACACTTTAAAATATAGAGTAACTCAAATGGCAAAAGAGATCAAAAAAGCCAATGAGAAGAAGAATGCCCTAAAAAGCAAAATTGGCCAGATGGAAAAGGAGATCCAAAAGCTCGCTGAAGAAAATAATTCCTTAAATATTAGAATGGAGCAGATGGAAGCTAACTGACTTTATGAAAAAATCAAGAAACTATAAAAAAAAACCAAAGGAATGAAAAAATAATGGACAACATGAAATATCTCATTGGAAAACAACTGACCTAGGAAATAGATCCAGGAGAGACAATTTAAAAATTATGTGACTACCTGAAAGTCATGATCAAAAAAAGAGTCTAGATATCATCTTCATGAAATTATCAAGGAAAATTGCCCTGATATTCTAGAATCAGAAGGTAAAATAAATATTGAAAAAATCCATTGATCACTCCCTGCAAGAGATCCAAAAAGAATACCTTCTAGAAATATTGCAGCCAAATTCCAGAGTTCCCAGGTGAAGGAATCTTACAGCTAGTATGTGTCAGAGGTAGGACTTAGACTCAGGTCTCCTGATATCAGACTTTAAAAGTCATTATAATAGCCTTAGGTAGCATGAAGTCTCTGCTATACATCACCTTGGCTTATATACTCTTATTCTGCCATTGACCTCATCTCTCAGTGCCCTACCACAGTTACAATGAGTTGAACTTAAAGGGGATTATTATAATGGTTATTGTCACTGCTACTTACTATTGTTATCATTATTCTTTGGCCTGAACCTGTGATTTCTTCACCATGAGGAAGTCCTAATGAGAAAATTTCCTCCCCTGATACAGATCAACAATTGAATCTATAATTTCAGGGCAGAGCCAAGATAGAAGAGCAAAATCTTGGACTTCCCAGAGCTCTCCTCCAAAGCCTTCCAAATGTCCATAAAAAATGACTCTAAACAAATTCTAGAGCTACAGAACCCCAAAAATGACAGAGTAAAACAAATCCTCAGTCCAAGACAACCTGTAAACTTGACAGGAAGGGTCTTTAGCACCAGGCGGGAAGCACAGCTCAATCTGATTAGGGCACAGACAGGATGAAGCAGGCCTCAGGGAGCTGAATTACTGTGGCAGTTTTCAGACTTCTCAACCCATAAACATCAGAAAAAAATAAGTGGGAAAACTCTGTGGGACCTGAGTGAAAGAGGAGTGTGGTCTGGTCAGGTCCAGGCCCAGCCCTAGGGTGGTGGGGTGATGGCAGTGCCTGGCAGCAGCAGTAACAGTAGCAGCAGAAGTGGCAAAGGCTGCTTTCAGAGATCTTGCCCACAGATAATGAGAGATTGAGTGGCTGATAAAAAAATCCCTGAGGCCAGGAACAGTATACCTACCTCCTCTCCCACCCCCACTGGAAGCAGAGCTCCACCTTGACAAAGAGTTACAAAGTCAAGTGTTTGACTGGGAAGATGAGTAAACATCATAAAAGAACTCAGACTATGGAATCTTACTAAAGTGACAAGGAAGATCAGGGCACTCAACCAGAGGAGGACAACAGTGTCAAAGTCCCTACATCAAAATCCTCCAAGAGGAATATTAATTGGTTGCAGGCTATGGAGGAACTCAAAAAAGATTTTGAAAATCAAGTAAGAGAAGTAGAGGAAAAATTGAGAAGAGAAATGAGAGTGATGCAAGAAAATCATGAAAATCTAGTCAACAGCTTGCTGAAAGAACCCAAAAAAATACTGAAGAAAATAACACCTTGAAAGTTAGACTAACCCAAAATGGCAAAAGAGGTCCAAAAAGCCAATGAAGAGAAGAATGTCTTAAAAAGCAGAACTGATCTAATGGAAAGAGAGGTCCAAAAACTCACTGAAGAAAATAATTTCTTTAAAATTAGAATGGAGCAGTCAAGAAATGATAAAACAGAACCAAAAGAATGAAAAAAAAGATGAAAAATAATTGACCAGAAAAATGGATCCAGGAGAGAGAATTTTAAAATTATTAGACTACCTGAAAGCCATGATAAAAAAAAAAGGCCTAGATGTTATCTTTGAAGACATTATCAAGGAAAACTGCCCTGATATTCTAGAACCAGAGGGTAAAAAATAAAAATGGAAGAATTCACCAATCACCTCCTGAAAGAAATCCCAAAAGTAAAACTCCTAGGACAGTCAGAAAGAAACAATTCAAGTATTGTAGAAATAAGATTAGGATAACACAACATCAAGAAGCTTCTACATTAAGGGACTGAAGGACTTGGAATATATTCCAGAGGTCAAAGGAGATAGGATTAAAACCAAGAATCTCCTAACCAACAAAATTGAGTATAACCCTTCAGGGGAAAAAATGGATATTCAATGAAATAGAGGACTTTCAAGCATTCTTGATGAAAAGACCAGAGCTGAATAGAAAATTTGACTTTCAAATACAAGAGAATATGATCAAGAGAAGCATGAAAATGTAAACAGAAAACAGAAGTCGTAAGAGACTTATTAAGCTTGAACTGTTTACATTCCTACATGGAAAGATGATATTTGTAACTCATGACACCTTCCATTAGGGTAGTTGGAGGAAATAGATAGACAAGACAGACAGATCATAGATAGATAGATAGATAGATAGATAGATAGATAGATAGATAGATAGATAGATAGATAGATAGATAGATAGATAGATGGCACAGGGTGAGTTGAATATGAAGGGATGGTATGTAAAAAATAAAATTAAGGGGTGAAAGAGAATTGGGAGAATATTTAGAGAATATTGGGAGAAAAACAAAGGGAGAGATAGATTGGGGTAAATTATTTCACATAAAAGAGGCAAGAAAAATGGAGTGAAAGGGTGAGAAGGAATGAGTGAATGTTACTCTCATCCAATTTGGCTTAAGAAGGGAGTAATATACTCGCTTAACTGGGTAGCTTACCCTACAGGAAAGTAGGGGGAAAGGGAGTAAGAGGAGAAGATGATAGAAGGGAGGGCAGATTGGGGGAGGGGGTAGTCAGAAAATACACTTTAGCGAAGGGACAGGGTCAAAGGTAAAAATGGAATAATTAGGGGATGAGATAGGATGGAGGGAACTATAGTTAGTCTTTCACAATATGACCATTATGGAGGTATTTTGCACCTCCTATATTGAATTGGTTGTCTTCTCAATGGGTGTGGGTGGAGAGGGAAGAAGGGAGAGAACTTGGAACTCAAAGTTTTAAAGTCAGATGTTAAAATTTTTTTTAAATTGTTTTTTACATGCAAATGGGAAATAAAATATACAGGCAATGGAATATAGAAATCTATCTTGCCCTTCAAGAAAGTAAAGGGGAAGGGGATAAGGCATGGGGGATGATAAAAGGGAGAACACACTGGGGGAAGGGGTAATCAGAATGCATGCCATCTCAGGGTCTGGGAAGGGAAGAGATAGGGAGAAAGTTTGGAACTCAAAATCTTGAGGAAATGAATGTTGAAAACTAAAAATAAATTTAAATCTTAACAAAAACCAATTGCATGTATAATTTGTTTTCATAGAGTTTCCTAAGATACTAAATGCTTAGACATTCCAAGACTCCATATATGAAAGATAAAATGTGAGTTCAGGACTTCATTACCAGCAATAGCCCTCTTATTCACTACACCAACATTCTTCTCTGACAAGATTGTTATCCTAACTATTGCTCTTGTCCTTGTCTGTTGTTGGTCATAGTGAGTATAACCTAAGTTACCTAGATAATTAATTTCATTTTCTATATACAGGAGTACTAGGAAAGAATCACAAATCCCATTCAAAGTGAAAAACTATCTAAGGATATTGAGATTGGGATGCTTCCTATTTAAGTATATAAAGAGGAAAAATGTGGGTAGATAGATAAATATAGATACACACACATATGTTTATACACACACACACACACACACACACACACACAGAGAATCAAAGGAATTAAACAGCTGAGATGTGTACCTTGAAAAGTAATGAAAACCACAAAACAACCTCTTGGTTTTGGCCGTAATCATCAACATGTTATAAGTGTATAATTTGAAAGAACTATGAAAGTAAACAACCTTTAGCAAGAGCTATATTAGTTAGTGTAAATTCACATTTAAAAAAATATTATTTAACTAATTAAAATGGAATTAAATGAATGTAATGTTAACTGTGTCTACTGTTTAGCATAAAAAGTTGTTAAATATATCATACTCTGCATATTGAACCAGCAGCATATTTTAGCAATGCTTAATTGTAAGAAATAGCCATGTACTACTTAATTGCATAACTAGGTGGAACATAAAAATCACAATTACATGAATTATATTAAGTAAAATATGTTAAAATAGTTTTTTTTTAGATGGAATTTTATGGACACTATAATGAAACCAAAGTACATTTTTAATTACCTAATTATTGGTATTTTCAAAGTCCATTTACACCATAATTGTTCTTGTTTTCATAGTCCAAAGAGTCCTTGATGGAAAGACTTAGTAAGATCTGAAATAAGAATTCATTTTTCATGCAACCTTTTTCTCTGATCTGCTTTCAAAGATGTTATCACAATTATTTCTTCTTTCATGCATTCATGCATTCATTCATTCAAGAAGACCTAGCTCCATACTAGGCTTTGTCTTGAAAGGATGAACAACTTAGTTTGGAGAGAAAAACCACATATGCATGACATGAAAATTCCAACAGTAATACAAGTTAAGTTATGAGCTAAATGATCAACAAAGACTTGATGGATAAGGTGGGATGTGAGTTGGGCCTTTAGGTTCTGATGAGTACAGAGGAGAGGGTAGACATTTTAGGTAGGAGTGAGCAGCATAAGGAAACTGTTCATACATTAGGAGTAGGAAATGGTAGGAAGGCTAAAAGCCAAAAAGGTAGAGCAGCCTGATTGCAATAAAGGATTCATGTTCAAGATAAGTAGAAGGTAAGTTTGAGAAGGAATGGTGAGATCAGATTTTGAAGGTATTTGAAAAATTAGACATTTTCTCTTTATCCTGTGAAAGATGGAAAGCCATTGAGAATCTTTGAGGAGAGATGAAATCCACACCAAGAAGAGTGAAAAGGATACCTGAAGAACTAGTCATGGAATACCTTGAGCTACTCCCTTGCCTTTTTCTAAATTCTAATTTTTCTGTTCTCAATTCTAAGATGCTTAGCCCAAGGTGACTGCTATTCATGAAAGTTTGTATCAGAACTCAGATATATTCAAAAACAAGCTCTATAGCTTCAAATGTGAAATATCATTAGATTTATCTCCTGACTAGTTAGCTAAAACCATTTCCTCCCATTTTAGGGAATTGTTGATATTCACCAAAAAGAAACTGAAATGACCATGGAATCAGAGAATCTCAGAAGTAGAAGGGGATTCAGATCCCATCTTGTCCAATTCTTCTCTGCATAAAAGTTCCTTCTAAGTCATATTAAAGATGTGGTCATCAAGATTTATTTGAATATTTCTCATGAGAAAGATCCCATATGCCTGAGGCAGCCCATTCTACTTTGCATGGCACTGATTGTTACAAAGTCTCTCCTGACTTCAAGCCTAAATGCTGCTTATATGCTGCAACTTAGATCCACTACTATCCTCTGGAACTAAAGAGGACAAATCTAACCCCTCAGTCACATGGAAGTCATTAAAACATCTGAAAACAGCTATTATATCTCCCTTAACTTTCCTTTTCTATTGGCTAAACATCCAGAGTTCCTTCAAGTAGGCCTTACATAGCGAGAACCCAAGACCTTCATTCTTCTGGTTGCCTTTCTCTGGATGCTTGCCATGTTTTTAATGTCCTTGGCTCCTAGAATTGATCACAATAATACAGAGGTGGTCTGATCAGGAGTGAGTGTAGCAGGATTATCACTTTTCTACTCCTGGATATTGTGTCTTCCTTAGGGTAGTTCAAAATGGTATTACATTTTTTAGGCTACCATATCATACTGTTGAGCCATAGTTGAGCTTTTAGCCTCCTAAAATCTCTAGATAAAGATGGTTCCTTTAGAAATTTGAGTGAACAATGAGAGAAATTTCTGATGATAGGATCATAGATCTTTTTGGATTTGTCTGGCCTTGACTTCCCCAATTTGAACCCAAATAGAAGTCTTTATCACTAGCCCCACAACATTTCCTTTTGTTATATTTAGCCTAACATTCTAGCTTGATGATATCTTTTTAGATTCTATTTTATCATATAACGTGTAAAAAGAAGAAAGTATTATTCAAAGGATGCTAGATATTCAGCAAGGAGATCATTTGATTCTAAATCCACATCCTATGTGACCATGGGCAAATCGCTTAACCTCCTTCCAACTTTTAACATGATAGATCTAGATTTGAGAGAGAACTCATAGCTCATTTTTCAAATGATGAAACAAAGAGGTTAAGAGAGGTGCCCATAGTCATATAACTTGTAAATATGTATAGGATTCAAACCCAGATCCTCCTGATCCCAAGGAGAGTACCCTTCCCTCTACTGACCACTTTAGTTTCTTTATATGCAAGATGTGCTGGTGTCTTTAAAGTGTACCGTAAACATTAAAGCTGTATAAAAACACTAGCTACATTGTAATTTCCTAAGAGGTTTGGATCACCTGAAAATGTATGAGCATGCTTTTTATGCCTTTATCAAAATCTGATAAAAAAAATATTCAATACTTACAGATCAAGTATAGATCACTGGAGCACTCCATTAGAGACAGCCTTTCTAATTTGGTATTTAACCATTAATGACAATTCTTGGTTCCAGCTGCTTATCAGTTCCAAATCCACTTGTCTATGCTCTTCTCTAGCCCATTTACCTCTATTTTGGCTATAGGAATAGCATGAAAGACTGTCACTAAAATATAGGTAAACTCTATTTACCACATTTCCCTGATGTACCATTTGAGTAACTTTGTAAAAGAAGGAAATTAGTTTAGCCTGGTTTGATCTGTTCTTGATAAAAATAATGTTGACTCTTTTTGATCAGTACTTCTATTCAAGATACTCACTAACCATCCTTTTAATAAAATGTTCTAAAAATGAATGTACTTTTCATATTCCATTCTCTTTGGTTTTTAAGCAACATTTTCACTTCCTCAGTCCCGTAGGGCTCACATCCAATAATTCCTTCAGAGGAAGGGGAGGAAAGGAACAAGCACAAGCATTTATTAAGTGCCTGGTATGTTCCATACATTATATTAAGTGCTTTACAAATATCACCTTGTTTGATTGTCACAACAACCTGATGAGGTAGGTAGCACATACCTGTGTATTTCAGTACCTCCAGAATGTGAGTCTGGTGACTTGAACTCAACAAGAGGAGTTTGGTAGTATTCTGTTAACATCTTCTTCCTTATCTTGAGTATCAACTTTTTATTAACCATGTTTTCCTATCTTTTGCTATAATGTCATTTTCCTTAGCAGAGAAAACAGGAGCAAAATACAAGTTGATCAGATCCCATTGCCCAATATCATCATCCCATCCATCAGTTGTATTAGCCCTTTTTTGGTCTTATTTTTTCCCCTAATATGGGTTAAAAGTGTCCTTGTTGGTGTCCTTTCCTTTCCTCACCAACCCAAGATCATTCTGAACTTTACTCCAAGTCATTCTATTCTTTATCCCTCCTTATCTTCCTTATAAATCTAAGTTGGTTAATGAGTTTCCTGAATATCCACATTGCTTTTTTTTAATGACTACCCCATTTTCTCCTCATTGCAATTATTTTTATATCTTCAAAATATCATTTTCAAGAGCTTCCCAGAATTTCTAGATTGACTTTCTATAGAATTCTTTCTCTAGACTCTTTGAAACTTGTCCTCCTTTGACCTAGGATCTATGTCAGGCTGTGCCCAGCTTTTTTTTCTTCTCTATCAAAAATTCTAAGATGGAATGAATGCTTACTTTATCCAAGGTTCCAATCATTCTTATCCCAATAGCCAGTTCTTCCTTCTTAGTTAGAATCAAATCTGGATTAGAGTATGGGGAAAGCAGAGATACCTATTATGAGGCTATTGAAGTAGTACCACTTAAAAGTGATGAGACCTTGACTAGGGTGGTACCTATAAGGAATAGAAAGAAGGGAGCAGACAGAAGAGATACTGTGGAAGTAGAACGGGCAGGATTTTGCAAATGATTGAATGAGAAGAGTGAAAGGAAGGAAAAAGTCAAAGGTGATTTTGAGCTTACAAACTTAAGTGACTGGAATAATGGAGATACTCTCAACAGAAAAGGAGAAGTTTGGAAGAATGAGAAGGAAATTGAAAAAATATATAAAATGAAGTTTTTATTAGTTCCTTCAAAAAGTGAGATAACCAATGAAGTTAACTTTTTCTCAATAATAGGAAGAGATATAAGAGGTAAGGAAAAATGAACAATGTGAAATTGGAACAAACAGAAATAATAAATTTATCATTAGAACATTATGCTATATATTCTGTTATGTAGCGACAAAACAAAATTCAAAAGAGAACATTATCTACAAAAATATAAAATACTCAAGTGAATAGAATACCTAATCAATATCTTAAAAATCAAATTTCACAAAAGGAAATTGATCTAACTACCAGATAAAAGTAATAATAAACTGGTCCAAATGGATTTACAGAAGAATTCTATCAAACTTTTAAAGAACAAGTAATAGCCATACTATGCAAATTATTCTTTAAAAATTGAGATAAAAACATTATCAAATCACTTCTATGCAGAAATTATAGTCTTAATACATAAACCAGAAAAGAATAAAGCAAAATAAAACATTTTTTAAAAAATCTATAGACTAGTATCATTCAAGAAGTTTAAATAAAATCCTGGAAAAATATCATAATTTATCCCCCCAAATGAAGATCATTCACTATGGTCAAGTCAGATCTATACAAGTGAGAAAAGGATGCTCCAACATTAGAAAAACAATTGGCAAAATTATATTAGAAACCAAAAACATGCAGAAGCACCTCATTATATCAGTCAATGAGGGAAAAGCCTTTGATGGCACAATACACATTGGTGCTAAAAATCCCATAAAGCACAGATATAGAAATATCTTTTGTTGTGATATGGTAAAACATACCTACCTAAAATCAGTAACTCGATTAAATGCAACAGAGAAATCTCAGATTTCCCAATAAATAAAGCAGGGATGTTCCCTTCCCTAGGTAGCATACTTCTAGAAATACTCTAGCAATAGCAATAAGATAAGAGAAGTCACATTAAATACTTAATAATTGAGATAATACAATGGCGGTAGCTTCAGTAAAGTAGTACATTACAAAACAAAGCTATAACAATAACATTTCTACATTACAATAACAAAATTCAGTTGCAGAAAATGTATAGGGAAGTCTAACTCAAAATAACTCTAAAATGAATAAAAATCTGAGAGTTAATTTACCGAACCATACTCAGTATATGTATAGATATAATTATAAAATATTTCTTCAAGAAATTACGAACAACTTAAATGATTGAAGAGATATTTAGTGGCTATTTCTGGATCATACTAATATGATCAAAATGCTTACTATCAAAATTACTTTAATGTTATACTAAACTACCAAAGAGATACTTTACTGATCTAGACAAAATAGCAACAACATTCATTTGAAGAAACAAAAGAGCTAGAATATAAAGAGCAATAATAAAATCAAAGTAAGACCAAAGGGGAAAAAGCATTGCCAGATCACAAAAAACAGTAATCATCAAAACTTTCAACTATCACTTAAAATAGGCAACTAGAACAATTGGGAAGACAAGGAAGAAATAATTTAACTCAAAAAGCTGATATTTTAAAATTTTAGTAATATAAATTATCTAAGAGGTAAACTTTTTTATTTGACAAGAATTGTTTAGAAAATTACAAAATCTGGAAGAAATTAGGATTAGAACAACAACTTACACCATATACTGTAATAAACTCAAAGTGGATTGTGAATGGGAAAAAAAGATGATGCTATTTTTAAAAATTAGAGAGAGCCAGGTAACATAGATTCACAACTCTGGCTCTAGTGGGTGACTGTTTTTAACCAAACAAGGGATAGATACAATTACAAAAAATAATTTGGGGTAGACAAAAGTTTTCAAGAACAAAATTAATGCTACTATTATAGGAAGGGATGCAGTCCAGGGAAGAAGAAATACTTTGTGTGAAATATTTCTGATGTGGGTCTGATACCCAACATATAGGCAACTAAGAAAAATATAAGACCAAAAGCCATTCCTTAATGGTCAAATAATATCTTGCATTTAGAGTGCACTTAAAGTTTTGTGAATCGTTTCACATGTTATCTCAGATTTTCACAATAATACTTGAAGGTAGGCACTATTATTATTTTCTTTTTACAGACAAGGAAACTAATGGGAGACTTTAATGACTTGCCCAGGACCACACCTTATTAAGTCAGCGTCTGGCTCAGGATTTGAACTCAGTTCTCCAAGTCCAATCACCATCTATCTGTTTTATCAAAAAAATATAAATAAAATATTTTCAGGTGAAGAATTGGAAACAATTTACAACTATATCAAAGAATGCTCCAGAGCACTACTGATAAGAGAAGTGTAAGTCAAAACAACTGAGATTTCACTTCTCACCCAGGAAATTGAAAAAAAGATGTTTAAAAAATTAGAATAATCAACATTGGAGGAGTTATGGAAAGACAGGTACACTAATGCACAGTTGATGGAGTTGCAAATTGGTACAATTATCCTGAAAAGCAATTTGAAATTATGTGAAGAAAGTGAGTAAAAGTGATTTCGTAATTTTTTCCTCAATTTTTAAAGAATAATTTGCATAGTATAGCTATTACTTGTTCTTTAAAAATTTGATAGAATTATTCAGTCATTCCACTGCTAGGCATATATATCAAGGTGTTTAATGACAAAAAATGTTTGATATATACCAAAATATTTAGAGCTGTAATTTTTATAATAACAAAGAAAGGGAATCAAAGGAGATCAACTAGGAAATGGTTAAACCAGTCGTGATACAAGAATGTAATGGAACAATTTTGTAGTACAAGAAATTTTCATATCTGTGAAGAGAGAAGCACAAGAAGACTTACATGATATGACATGATGTCAAATAATCAAACCCATGAGAATAATACACATACAATGCCTACAAAAATATAAATGAAATGATGGCGTCAGTAAAACAGTAGAAACTAAATACCATGAAATTACAATGACCAAGCAGAGGCATGTGTACGGCACACTGCATATGATATCAGATTGTTTTTGTCATGTTTGCTAGTTTTGTTAATTTTTTTATTATAAGACTCATTGGGAAAGGAAAGAAAGAGAAGAGATACACTAGGAAAAAATGTTCATGAGAAACAATCCAAATATCAATAAAATTCATTTTGTAAAAATTCTTAAAATCCAGCCATAATCTCTTTTCCTTCCTTCATTCCCTCTGCCTCATTCCTCCAGACCAAGGGTTCTTAAGCATTTTTGTATCATGGACCCCTTTGGCAGTCTGATAAAGCTTATGGATACCTTGTCAGGATAATTTTTAACATACATAAAATAAAATACATAGGCTTACAAAAAAGTATATTGAAATATAATTATATTTTTTTAAGTTCATAGAGTTCAGGTTAAGAACTCTTATCTTCACTCTCACTGTGATCTTGTCTCTCTGCCTTTCAGTGTTTTCCTATGTCATCTCATCTCTCCACTTTCACTTTCCTCCCTTCTCATTTTTGATCCTATCATTAAGCAGTCCAATATCAACATCTTCTACTCTTAAAATTCTTGTCTCCTGGTCTTATCAACGTTGATCCCAGCCAGGCCCTCACTTAAGCAAGGCTTTACTTTTCTTTACTTTTCTCCAAACTGATTTTCTGTTCCAAGTAGCTGCGCCAAAGCTTCTTATCTTTCCTTGTCTCCCAAGGGACACTTTCCCCCTTCACTGCCTCAAGAGAAGACTCTGTCTCACTGAGAAAGAAATGATCCTTTGCTGTCCACTCCTAATACTCTACATCTAAAAACTTCCATGGCGTAATCCCCCATCTTCTTTCTCCTTACTTCTACTTCTAAAGAAGAAATGACCCTTTTCTTCACCAAGGCCAACCTCTTTACTTGTACTCTTAATCGCACCCTCACAATCATTGCCCCTTTCTAATAAAATCTCTCCTTACCGGGTACCGACTCCTTCCTGCTGTCTACCAACATTCCCAGGTCTCCCCCACCCTTTAAAAAAGAAAACCTCACTGACCTCGTAATCAATTCAGGCTATGTCTTTCTGCCTTTTATAGTCAAGGTCCTGGAAAACAACAATAATGACAAAACGCCAATTTACTCTCATCCTATTGCAATAGGGCTTCTGATCTCATCACTTAATTGAAACTGCTCTCTCTAAATTGTCAGTTATTTCTTCATCCCCCAAATTTGATAATTTTTCTTCTTTTATATATAAAATAAAAATTTTATTTTTTCAGTTCTGAATTCTCTCTTTTCTTATTCAGAAGGCAAGCTAAATTAAAATTATTACAAATATGTATGATCAAGCAAAACAAATTCCCACATTAGTCATGGCTATAGAGAAAAGAGTATGTTTCAGTCTGTGTACTCTGAGTCCATCGGCCCTCTATCAGGAAGTAACTTGCATGTTTCATCATGAGTCATTTGGAATTGTGGTTGGTCATGGTGCTGATCAGGCTGCTGGATTTTTCTCAATCCTCCTCCCGACTAGCTAAGGAGCTCAGTGTATAGAAAGTTGACCTTAGAGTTGAGACAATTACTTTCAAATCCTGCTTCAGGATTTATTTACTTACTGAGCAATCCTTGGCTAGTCACTTGAACACTCAGTTTCCATTTCCTAAGCTGTTCAATAAAGGGGTTTTTTTACCTTTCTGTTCAAAATCTATCTCAAAATCTATGATCCATTTAACGTTGTCAACAACCCTCTAGACCTGGTAACTTTGTTTTTTCTGGGTTTTCTAACACTGCTCTGTTTGGTTCTCCCTCTACCTGTCTGACAGCTATTACTAAGTCTCCTTTGCTAGATTATCTATCATTCCTATCTAACTCCACCTCTCATTTGTGAGCTTTCCCCAAAACCCTATCCTCTTCTCTTTTGTCTTCTCTATCTAGCACTCCTGGTGACCTTGTTTGGTCCCATGGGTTCAATGATCCCTTCTCCACATGTGACTCCCAGATCTATATATCCATTTCTGGTCTCTCTCCTGAGCTCCATTCCAACATCACCAACTGCCTGCGGAACGTTTTCCACCACATTTCCAACAGGCATCTCAAACTCAATATCTTCCAAACAAAACTCAATATCCTCTTTGCCTGGCCCCAAAAATCCTTCCTAGCTTCCTTATTTCCATTGAAGTCACCACTGACTTTCTAATCACTCAGGACCACAACCTTAGAGGAATCCTTAATTCCTCACTTTATGTCACAGACATTATCCACGTTCCACTCACGTCACCCACCCATTTAGGTGTTAAGTCAATTCTACTTCCACAACACCTTGTCCATTCATCTTCTTATCTCAACAAACATGGCTACTACCCCAGTTCAAGCTTACTCAGAGCATGAAGTCTCATCCTCTACCTAGCTGCCAAAATGACATGGCCCAAGCACAGGCCTGACCATGTTACTTCCCTGCTAAATAAACTACAGGGGCTTCCTGTTACTTGTAGAGTCAAATACAAACTCTCTTCCTATTCCCCAGCACATATCTGTGGTCTTTATTCATATATTCTATGGTAAAGCCAAACTGGACTTCCTGCTAGTCCTCAGATAACTCCTTGCCTTACGTAGGCTTTCTCCCATGGCTGGAATGTGCTCCTTTCTCCCCATTACCTGATAAGTTGTATAAATTCCTTCAGACTGCATCATGATTTCTTATATGAAGTTTTTCCTGATCAATCAGGCTTCCCCCTCCCTAGTCCTTTGTACTTTATGTATTTTGAATATAAATATAGACATACATATTGCCTTCTCCAGTAGATAAAAGCTACTTGAAGACTGGACCTATTCTATTTTTGTCCTTGTAACTCCAGGGCTTAGCACGGTGTCTAGAGATAATTGCTTGTCGATGAATTGACTTGATGATGCCAAAATGTGTTAAAGGTTTTAGCCCATGATAATTGGGAGAAGTATGGTGCCATTGTTTTTTCATCTCTAAAATATGAGAGTTGGACTGATCAGTCATTTTATACATGTGTGTATATGAATGTATGCATCTATATTTGTGTTCATATGTGTATATGTATGTATGTATGCATATATAAATATATATACATATATGTATAGATATATATTTAGTATATTTTTAATTTCAAACACTTTTGCACACTCCCCATTATGATTAAAGTAACATTATTTGTGTCCAACAAAAAACCAGAGTACTTTGAATTTAGTATTGCCTTTAAATAAATTTGCATTTAAATAATCATAACACTTGCATTTCAGAAAATAGCGATCCAAGATATGTGAAATATAATATTTATTCAGGTTATAGAATGAATGTCTACTTATTGATTGATTTGCGGTTGCTTCATAATAATTCTCTCCTCTCTTTCCAGGCCATGCAAGAGGTCTGCAACGCTCAGGTTGGGATGCACTAATTTTCGATGACAAATTTATGATATTATGAAATAGAGTATCCCTAGAACTCATTCCTCTCCCTCTTTTTTTAATGTGGCATTTGGATTAAATTCGATGCAAGATCTCTTCCCATTCTAACAGTCCAAAACTCCTTATGTCAGCCAGGGGACCCAGTTCTGACTAGAAGACATTTAGTTTTGCTTTTGACCTGTTGAATTTTGGCATTGTATCAAGACACTAAGTAAAAATATCCCTCAGTCATACAAGCCTTCATTAAAATTCAAAAATCTTCCTGTTTTTAAAAGTTAATTTTTAAATGTTATAACAGCATTCTACTAGTGTTGCTCATGACAGGTCAGTACAGAATATGACAGTCTCTGAAAAATTAAAAATGAGTATCATCCAGAGAGTAATTATGTGTGAGCAGGCTGCATCATATAACCAATGAGCATCTTTAAAAAACAGAGGTTAAAAATGTCATTGAGAAGATGTCTGATAAAAGGAGAAGATGGTCTGGTCCCATGCTAAGGACACTGGGAAGTCTGAGTGTTCCTCTGGTACCTTGGCAATGTCAGGAGAAATCAAGAAAGGCTTCTAGACTACTGGGTAAACTCCCAACATACTGGAAGCCCTGCTCCTTTCCCTCCACCACCAATTCACTATGGACTTATAGGAAGACAAAGACAAGTTATATAGCGTGAGTGGACATTTATGGATTGCCATTTGCGTCACATGAGGGAATTCCCAAGTCCATGAAATCACAGATTTATCTATACTCGTATTTGTTTACATATTAGATTCATTTCCAGTTAAGCCTCCTCTATTTTATTCCCCGCCTTATAACAAAGGGGCAGCACAGCCTAATTGAGAGAGTGTTAGATTTGATATCAGGAAGATCAGAATTCAAATGCTGCCTCAGATACTTATTAGCCATGTGACTCTGAGAAAGTGATTAAATTTCTCTTGGCTTCAGTTCTTCATGTTAAATTGAGGAGAGTTGACTTAGTTGGTCCCTTCAGCTCAATGTCTATGATCCTACGGGGGAAATATCCCCAGGATTCTTATTTTAATTAAATAGCTATATATAGGCTAAGGAAAACACGAAGGTGTATAAAGTAATTGTTGTTCAGTTGTGACCTCCTGGACCATCTTTTCTATGGGGTTTTCTTGGCAAAGCTACTAGAGTGGTTTGCCATTTCCTTCTCCAATGGGTTAAGGCAAATAAATATCTGAGCAAATATCTGAGGTTACACTTGAACTCAGGTCTTCCTGACTCCAGGCCTAGCACTTTATCCACTAAGCCACCTAAGTGCCTATAAAGTATATCAGAAACCTTAAAAAAATACAAAAGTATTATGTATTATTTCCCTTGGTAGAATACAAGTTCTTAAGAACTATGTACTCTTTAAATTTAAATCTTCATTCTGTATCCTATAATTGGTATTAATGTTTTTTTTAATTAAATTGTATTTAGATTCCTCAGAATGGTGGGACAATTCTTTAGAATCAATTGTATTATGAAATATCATAAAGACTGATAAGTGACTTGAACTTTCAACCTCAAGATCTCACTAAATGATCTGTCCTTAAGAGTCTGAGAAAGCTGTTTGAACCTCTGGAGATATTCTTCGGGTTTTAAATTTCTCACCCTTTGGAATTTTCTTCTTGCACCTGGTGTCTGTAACATTTGCTAAGCATTTTCTGGTGGTAATTACTAGAGGGACCCAAACCAAAAATTCTTGGCAATCCTTTGAGAAAGCTGGATCCTGAAAGGTCCCTTCCCAATTTTCAGACAAAATGGGGTCATTTAAGTTTGGATAAGCTTCTGAACTTTTGGTCGGTTATTCCAAGTGCATCAAAAGCCTGGGCCTCCTGAGAACTCCCTGTCACTCATCAATCCACTTAAAATGTGTCTTCCTTCCTGGAAAACCGAGCCTGCCACAGAACAACTGGAATTTGCTCAATTCACTATAGTTAAATCATGAAATTCTCAGTCAATATAATTTCTGAATTATAGGGCTCTTTCTCCTCCTTTGCCTTTTTATTAATGATTATAAACTAAATTTATTTTAATGTTATTTTATTTATTTGTTATCCATTTATATATAAATAATAATTATAACCTAATTTTATAAAGTATTTTAAGACGTACAAACACTGGCTGTACATTATTTCACTTTGTCGTCAGAACAACTCTGAGTTAAGTAGCTTCACTATTAAGATACCTGTTTCACAAATTACAGACTTAAGAATCAGAGAAACAGTGACTTTTCCAAGATTATTATCAGCTGGTAAATGGTTAAATTATGATTCAAATCCAAACCTTCTAACTTCAAGTCTGCTATTTCTTATTGTTCACCATAGTTGTTTGCCCAAACTTAAAATTGCAATTATCTCCCAGTTTATTGAACACTAGCCAAATAGGTTCATTTGCTTCAGCATGTTGTGTACCTAATCTGATCCACTGATCAAACACTCTATTTTTTAAACAGAAATAAATTGTTTGGAGAATTACTTCTTTGTAGTATAGTTTGAAATCTGATATTGCCAGGCTCCCTTTGGTCCCACCTTTTTGCATTATTTCCCTAGATATTCTTAACCTTTTGTACCTTCATATGAATCTCATTATTATTTTCTAGTTTTATGAGAGATTTTTTTGGTAGCTTGATTGGTGTGGCTTTGAATAAGAAAAATTAATTTAGATAGTATTGCTGTTTTTATTATAATAGGTCAGCTTGCCCATGAGCAATTATTATTTTTCCAATTATTTAGGTCTGACTTTATTCTGTAAACCTTGGTTTGTATTTGTATTTCTATAGCTCCTGTGTCTACCTAGCTAGGTAGACTCCTAGGTATCTTATATATTCACTAGTTTTGCAATAGAATTTCTCTAGCTCTTATTTCTGAGTTTTATGTTATTATGCAGAACTGCTATAACATAAAGTTATAAAACAGTGCATTCCCAGCTATATCATTACTAAGCCTATACCTAAAGAAATCAGAGAAAGAAGAAAGGGTGTTATACATACAAAAATGTTTGTAGACACTCATTTTCTGCATTATAGCAAAAACCTGCAAGCTAGCAGGATGTCCAACAAGAGGGGCTGGAAAGGGGATGGCCAGATAAATTATAGTGTGTGGTGAATCACTACCAATGAAATCAGGAAGACTCATCTTCCTGAGCTGAAATCTGGCCTCAGACACCAGCTATGTGACCCTGAGCAAGTCACTTCACTCTGTTTGCCTCAGTTTCCTCATCTAGAAAATGAGTTTGAGAAGAAAATGATAAACTACTTCAGCATCTTTGCCAAGAAAACCCCAACTGGGGTCACAAAAAGGTGGATGACTTAAACAACCCAATAACAAAAAATATTAATGTAGAGGAATATCTTTATCCTATAAGAAACGAAGGGAAAGATGACTTCAAAGACACATGGAAAGACTCGTATGGACTCAGGAGAAAATTTTATAACATCAATTTAAAAAAAAAAACAATCAAAAAAAGACTTGAAGACTCTGATGGACTAAATCATCAGACATGATTTCAGAGAATTAATAAAGAAGGCAAACAAGGAATGGGTATGCCTGACATCAGAGGACCATCCTAGCCAAACTGAGGGAGAGGCTCATTACCAGGTTGGAGTAGGGTAATGAGTTGGCCATTCTCAGAGATCATTCACCACAGAGGTCAGCAAAGTATGGCCCAATAGGCAAATTTGACTTTGCTATCTGTTTTTCTAGGTCCTATAGTTTTTACACTTTAAAATCTTTTATGATCTGAAATGTTAAAGTCATGCCAAAAACAAGTAGCTGGGCCAGACTTGGTCCCAGACTGTAGTTTGCAGTCCTCTGATTCTACCAGTTCTTGGCATACATTAAGGAAATTTGTGTCTATTGATTGAGTAATGACAAGTCATGGATTAGTTATGATCAGTAGCAGTCGAAGGAAGTGTACACACTGATAAAACCACTGAAGTTTTGAAATCTCTAAATACTTGGATATTGGGCACATCATCCTGAAAGAAGGGTAAAATTAGAAAGTTAGAAATAAAATTTTGCAAAAGTTCCTTTCCCTCCCATATGATCAGGAAACAACTTTTAGTGCCATCCTGGCATTTTGGGAAGAGGAAAATGTCACTGTGTTTATATAAGCCATTCTAGTACAAGCAAAAATCTTGAGACCCATCATTGAGCAAACCCCTGAAAAGGTACAGCAGGATACATATGTTTGTCATCTCTATAGAAGAACTATTGTCACGTGAAATCAGAAACTGAAACAGAAAGAAAAATCAGCATATGGATCCCTAATGTAATCTAAATGCCCCTATTAGCAGTATAATTGTACAATTAAGTTGTATTAATGTTTTGTTATGAAAACAATGAATTAGCTTTGAAAGTTTAAATATGGGGCATGCCACTCACTGTAAAGAGAAAAAGAAAATGTTCCATCTTTCTCACAACTGCATTATTCTCTAGAATTCTTATGATGGCAAGCCAGTCAACAGTGTCCCATGACACTTGGTAGGGAGACCATGGTATTATCTCACTGGATCTATTTTGCATATGGTAGCTATGTTTCTGGAAGACAAGACACATATATTTAAGGGTTAAATAAGGGATTCTTAATACTCTGTGCTACCTCCATTGAGCCCATAACAGCAAGTGCTACTGTGACCTTCTTCATTTAAGAGATATAAAGAAGTGAATGAGAAGGTATAGAGAGGGCAGCAGGGCAGCCTGTCCATGTGGGCTTCTCTGCTAAGAGGAAGGCACCATGCATTATTGGAATTTCTTTATGGTAATACTCAGAGAATCCTTTTATCACTGTCAGTTCTTATAAGCTATGGAGTCAAAACCCAAATGTGTCTGATGTTCCTTTGATTATGTAATAAGGATAAAAATTGATACTATAAACAAATTAGGGGAGCAAGGAATAATATATTTGTCAGATTTATGGAGAATGGAGAAATTTTTGACCAAACAAGTGACAGAGAACATTATGAAGTGCAAAATGGATAATTCTGATTACATTAAATTGAAAAGTTTTTGCACAAACAAACCCAAAGTAACCAAGATTAGGAGGGAAGCAGTACACTGGGAAAGAATTTTTGAAACTAGTGTCTGTGATAAAGGTCTCATTTCTAAAATATATAGAGAACTGAGTCAAATTTACAAGAATACAAGTCATTCCCCAATTGATAAATGGTCAAAGGACATGAACAGGCAGTTTTCAGAGGAAGAAATTAAACCTATCTATAGTCATATGAAAAAATGCTCTACATCACTATTGATTAGAGAGATGCAAATCAAAACAACTCTGAGATTCCACATCACACCTATCAGATTGGCTAACATGACAAAACAGGAAGATGATAAATGTCAGAGAAGATGTGGGAGAGTTGGAACACTAATTCATTGTTGTTAGTAGAGCTATGAGCTGATCCAACCATTCTGGAGAGCAGTTTGGAAGGGCTACATAAATGTGCATACCCTTTAACCCAGCAATATCACTTGTAGGACTATATCTCCAAGAGATCATAGAAATGGGAAAGGGTTCCATACGTACAAAAATACTAATAGCAGCACTCTTTGTGGTGGCCAAAAACTGAAAATCAAGGGGATGCCCATCAACTGGGGAATGGTTGAACAAGTTGTGGTATATGAATGTAATGGAATACTATTGTGCTATAAGAAATAATGAACAGGAAGACTTCAGAGAGGCCTGGAAGGACTTATACGAACTGATGCTAAGTGAAAGGAGCAGAACCAGGAGAACTTTGTACACAGCAACAACCACAGTGTGTGAGGAATTTTTCTGGTAGACTTAGTCCTTCACAGCAATGCAAGGACCTAAAAAATTCCCAATGGACTTTTGAGACAAAATGCCTTCCACATCCAGAGAAAGAATTATCACAGAATTAAGCAGATCATTTACTTTTGTACTATGTTTTTTATTGTTTTATGGCTTCTCCTATTCATTTTAATTCTTCTATTAAACATGACTAAAGTGAAAATGTATTTAATAGGAACTTAAATAAGATGGCATGCTGTCTTGGGGAGAGAGTGGAAAGGGAGGAGAGAAGGAGGGGTGGAGAGGAGAAAAAATCTAAGATATATGCAAGTGATGGTAGAACACTGAAAACAAATAAAATAATTATAGAACTCTTAAAAAGAATATTTAATAAGGAAAGGCACTAATCTGATGGGAGAATTATTAATTTCTCAAGAAAAATCTCAAAACTAACCTAATTTTTAATCCATTTTAATTCAAGAAGGTCTATGTATAAGATCTCTCTATAGGCTAGGTAGCATTTTTGTTGGCTTGGGGAGTGAAGATCCTTTAGATGAAAAACTCTGGTCAGGTTTCTGAACTGACCAAGGTTTGGAAGCAGATTAGAACAGAGGTAGGACCCCCAGGAGAAGTTTTTTGGCCTAGTTAACTTCTGACCATCAAGAAACAAGAGATACTGAACTATGTATCCTACTAGACCCAGTCACATGTGTGAATACCATGGAGAGACCTTTTCAGGATCCCTTTTCTGTAATGTGGGCTTGATTTCAAAGGTGCCTAAATACAAAATACTTTTTAGATGCTTGCACAGTTTTTTTTAATTTTCAAATTTCATGGAAGCAAAGAAGTGATATATGTCTGATTTACATTTGAATAGTGGGATGACCTGGCAGTTAGTGTGATAAACTTTGTGACCACAAGCAACTTGCAATCCTCTAGGTGGTATTTATAATGAATTTAGTAATAATAATTTCTCACCTTTGTATAGCACTTTATAACTTACGATAACCTTTCTAGTGTTCAAATGAGGCCTACTAGACTAGGGGGCTCAGGGCAGAGGTTATTAGCCACCCAACATCCCTGCCACTTCACAGATGGAGAAGGTGGGCCTCTGAGTAAACTCTCAGTAAATTGTAAATTACATTAAATTGTAAATTGTAGTAAAAAGTAAATTGGCTAGGGACATAGATTTGGTAAGTGATAAAACTAGGTTTCAAACTCAGAGTCTCTTACTCCAAGTCATATGCACTTTATGCACACCACACTAATGATATTTGTTTAAAATGTATCTGGGAGTCGTGTCACTGCTTTGAGGAAATTTTGGCAGATTCTGAGAACTCTGGCTCTCTTCCTGCTGAAGAAGAGGAGGATATGATGGGCACCATTGTGGAGTGGACATGCCAACAAGTGTTTCCATGAACATCTTCATTTAGAAGGTGCTAAGGGCTAAGGAAGAAGGTATAAAAATGATAGAAGAGCAGACATGTCTGTGTATGGTTCATATCCATTAGGTTGGGTTTGTTACCCAGTCTTCTCAATAAGGAAATTAATAGAATTTCAGTGATAGGGACATTCATTGCAATTAAGGGAAATTAGAGATTACCTTATTAAAATGTCCAATTCTACAGATAAGGAGACTGAGGCCAAGAGAAGGGAAGTAATTTTCCCAAAGTCATGCAGAGTCATGACTAAAACCCAATTCCCCAGACTGTGAATAAAATGTCTTTTCTATGGCACCACAGTCAAGGTCCTTTGGTTTGCTTATATGAAAACTACATAGTTGCCATTGGGCCTAAAAAGCTACCGTTCATGGACATGAGAAACATAGTGTATCTCTTCTTCAAGTTTCAAACTTTTGATCTTTTCAAATCTTTTGATCTTTTGTGTCATTCCCATGGTAATTCCCCAAAGCGAAATTTGTTGGGAGAACTTATGTTGTCTTTGTCCCTTGTCAGCTAACGAAATTTAGTTCTTTCTGAATTAATTTTCCCTTAATTGACTGACACTCTGTGATCTATTGCTGAAAAGAAAGATAGTAGGATACAGTGGAATGAGTGCCAAGTTTCTAGTCAGAGGAACTGGTTTAAAATCCCAGCTTTGTCCCTTACTACCTGTGTGATCTTGGGCATGTTACCCTCTGGCTGATTGAAGCGCTTTCATCTGTAAAATGGGGAAGGTTTAGACCAGATGAATTCAAAGTTCTCTCCCAGCTCCATATCTATTCTCCCCTGATCCTACATACCTCCAGTTCCCCCATGGGCCAATATCACTGGGTGGATTACTAGATTGAAACCGCACCCCCCGCTCAAAGACATGACAGGGTTACAGCAGACAGATAAGCCATTTTTAGGGAAGAATCAGGCCAATTTCAAAAGATTTTTTTATAACTTTGGGAACATTTTGCACAAGTTTTCAAACTATTTTTCCCTTGGCTGCAGCTCTTTTTCACTTTGAATTTCCCTTTGTAAAACAAGATATATGCATTTTTAAGGGCAAATATTGTACTGTCCCATTGTCAAACAAAGTTTATAAAGTACATATGTCATCTCTGATGTAAAAATCTTTATGGGGGGACCTCACACAGAAAGTTTCCTGTTGTGGAAGAGTTTCTGATCAAGTGTTAGATATGGGAAGCAAGTAGACATGTTACTGCCAGAAACAAGAACATGCCTGCCCCTTGCAACAAAGATGTTGTGGGCTTTATAGTCCCGTCCTGCTAGGCAGGGTTTTCTGTTAGGTCAGAAACAGGAATGAAGAAGAAAAGGGTAGCAAGGACCAAATAGATCCTGGACAGTGGTCAGCATGATGCCCAGCTTGACAGAGGGCTTGTTGTTCCCATGGGCATAGCAGCAGACATGCTGGTTCTCAAGAGCTGGGCTAGCAGGTGATAACAGTTCTGGAAACATTTAGATCTTAGGGTATGTAAGCTTGCAATCCTAAAGAAACAGGGCTACAATTTACAAGAAGCTGGGCCAGTGATAGAGCTTTCTGTTCCCCAGACAGGTTGGTGCCATCATGTTCTGCCACTGTGAAGAGCATTAAATAGAGCTTAGCATTTGTCTAAACTATGCCATATATGCTATACTTGAAGATATGGATTGCTTTCTCTGATGAGGAGTTTCACTGAAGTCCCTCCCTGGGGAACAGGAAGCAGGAGTTATAGTCAACCATGGTTAATTTGCGCTTTGTGCTTTGTTTATCTAAACCATATGTCTAGATTGTTGTAATTCTGTGTCATTGGCTGTATAATACTCTCTGTGCTAAGAAATCTGTAAATAGCAGCAGTTCAATGCATAATCATGTTGGCATTTTGAAGTAGAAGGAAAGGGAAGCTTCATGTGACGTTGGTTGAGTCAGCCATCACTGGAGAAGTCTCAATCACAGTCCTTTGGATCTTAATTTGCTCGTATCTTATTCATGGAGTAGAACATGAGGTGGTTGGGCTGTGCAGAAGTCAGAGGGTTTGGGAAATATGCTACCTTCCACTTCAAATCTCTAAAAGTTGCATTTATGAACACTCCAAATATTAAATCAGATCAAAGTTGCCAATACATTAAGCTCAAACCATCAAGAAGAAAGGTCTTGATTTTTACAAGTTGATATTCTAAGTGGCTAGAATAGGATATGATAGCGTTTTTTAATCCTTTTTTTTTCACTTAAAGTTTCCATGAATTAATCAGGTCCTTATTACACCTGTTATGAGCCAAGCACTCTGCTCAAAGATTGGGGAGTAAAGAATCCTTCTATACTTGGAAGGAGTAAGCCTTCCACATGCAGTAAAGCCAAGGTCTTCATCAAAAATAGAGCCCTTTGGGACTTCTGAAGGACTTCATTTCACTTTTCATTTCCCATCAGGTCTCCCTCAGGATACACTCATATCCTGAAATTTCATTATCATGGAGATTGAATCAGCTTTTGATAGTCCACCTTTTCTCAGTATCTTCAATTACCTCTCTCCTCTGATTGCAGGGCTGGAGGGTAGAGCTGTAAAACTCTCCCAAAACTTTCCTTTATAGAAGGCTCAAAACTTTCCAGGTAACCATTTTCCATCAGCATCTCTGATGGGTTTCCACTATTCAAACATTATATGCAGAATTATATGCACCCTCGGGTGCCCTTGTCCCCCCACCCCATTTTCAGCTTTCTTTTAAACATTTTCTTCCCCCATTGGATTGTAAGCTCCTTGAGGCCTGTGATTGTCTTCATTTTTCTTCTTTGTATCCCTAGAACTTAGCACAGTGCCTGGAATATAGTAGGTGCTTGATAAATGTGTATTGACTATTGAAAGGCAGGGGAAGTAGCTCAGTACTATTGGATATTTGAACCCATGAAGTCATCATTGTATTTCCTTAATGTCTCAGCTAGATAGATAGCTGTTAGCCATGGGAAAATTGGTAGGAGGACCAAAAGGGCAGCTCTTCTATTAATTCAGTCTTGGGCTCATTCCTGGCATCAGAGATGTGCTTATACTACTAAATCATTGGGTTGATCTTACATTTCTCTGTCCCTGGATTCTAGGATCCCTAGGGAGGGAAGTTACTCTTCCAGTGAGTACCCCTGCAAGCAGGTATACTGCTAGGTGTTCTGAGAGCACAGGCGTCAAGTATAGTCATAACTGTAAGTGAACATTGACCCTTCCTTAAACCAAAGGTAACACTCTACCTAGGGTATCATGACAGATGTGCTTAAGTGCTGTGCAGCTACCTGAGCAGGAACGGCTGTCTTTTGCAAAAAAGTCATATAAAGGTCCAGATTCTTTCTTTTTTGAGTGAATTCGTGAGCAGGATGGAGGTTACTCAGAGTTTCTTCAGTGTCCTGGTGAGTAGAGGAAAGCTTGTGTGGGAATGCAACTGTTCCTTTAGGGGTCAACACAATTTCTTTCATCCCCTTCCTCTGAAATATTTCATTTCCTTAGACAACTGCTCCAGATAAGAAATCTAAACAGTCCTCTCAGTCATCCAATTGACAGAAGAATCCAGAGGCCCTGCAGCTGCCCTCAGTCTAGTTGGAATGAGGATGTTAGATCCAGAAAAATAGGTGGGGGAGGGGGGAAGAATCTGGGACTAACTTGAAAGTTTTATCACCAGGCCTAGGGTCACTGTAGCCCAGCTGCACATTCCCCCCCACACTGTGATCATGCCCTCTGCATTCTTCCAAGCCTTAACTAAGATAGGAGCTAGATAGGAGACTGGAAGAAACAAGCAGTGGGTGATGCCTGTTTGATGAGAGAGAGATCAACATTTGTTTTTCAAACCCCCAAGATTCAGGGCAAGGGGAGATAGAAGAGAGAAAGTAGATGCACCTTGCTCACTAATGGGTACTTCAGTTTTCTGGGAGAAGCTTCTGGGCATGGGAAATCCAGTTAAGTAAGTCTAAAATTACAAAGTGACTACCTCTCACAAGTCCCCAGTACAAGATCTCAGAGTTCCTGGCCCTGTCTCAATTGGTTACATCCACTCCCCTTCCCAGAGACCCAGGCTATTGAACGACAAAGAGAGAGACAGAGGAAGGAGAGAAAACCAATCAGTAAAACTGATCAATAGATTTTTTTTTCAATCTGAAAATATATTCAATGCTTCATGCATGCATCAGACCTCTATAAAGGATTTGGAGGGTCTGGGGGAACAATCTTCTCATTTGTTTTCTTTAGGATTATATTTGTTCTTTTAAATTTTGCAATATTAATTTTTAAAAATTATTTTTTGTTTGTTCCTTCTAGTTACATTATTAGAGTCATTGTATATATTGTTTTCCTGGCTCTGCCTATTTCATTTTGCATCAATTCATTCAAGTCATTCCACATTTCTTCATACATTCCATATTTCATCATGTCCATTTTTATAGCGCAAAAATACTCCATTCCATTCACATATCATAATTTGTTTAATCATTTCCCCATTGATATTTCCAATTGTTTCCTATCATAAAAAGTGTGATTATACATACATACATATATATACATATATGTACATATATACACACACACACATTCTCTCTTCTAACCATGACTTCCTTGGCATATATACTTAGTAGTGAAATTTCTAGCTCAAAGGGTTTGGATATATCCACCCCTTTATTTGCATTAATTCCAATTTTCTTTCCAAACAGTTGCACCAATTCACAGATCCACCAAAAATGTATTACCATGCCTACCTTTTCACAATCTCTCCAACCATCCATTGAATTTTTTTTTTTTTTGGTTAAGAAGAATTTTCGAACTGAAAGTTCCTTTTCCCCTCTTCTCTATAGGATATTTAAATGAAGCAAGTAAAAGTAAACAAACAAAAAATTAACTGAACCCGTCCCCTTTCTTTAGGAGGCTTCCAGCAATGATGTCTATGTTTCTCACCGAAAGCGCTGCCGATACCTAGCAAGGCCTATTGCTTAAGTAGCTCCCAAATATAAGCAAATATCCTGGTTGGTGGATAGGAAGCTACTGGTTATAGAATCTTTTCTGTTAACAAATTAATCTAATGTGTCAGAAGTCTCAGAGAAGAAGGTATGATTTTACGTCACACTTGTGAAAGGAAATCCAACTGGTTTACCATCACCTAGAACTCTGATTCTATTTTCCTTACTCCCCAAACTCCAAGTTGTTGGATACTTTGACTTAGTTTGAGTTGACTGAATAACCAGGCTGACCAAATGGAGTCTAGAGACATTGTTCACATAGTCAAAGATATTCATCTGACTGCCAAATAGACAATTCAGTGAATCTATATAGAAATAGCACTTAGCCCCCAAAGTCTACTGGCAGTAAAAATGAGAAAAGAAAAATGAATAGCAGAGTTCCATAAGTCATGACCACTGGAGAACTGGTATCATTTATTAGAAGAAGCCCACATAATGGAGACCCTCCAATGATGTACTCAAGTCATTTTGTCAGAGAATTTGTCTATTCTTGCAAAATGAGTTCTACAAGAATCTTCCTGAAAATTATTTTCCTTCTTGAACCCAAAAAAGATAAAGCATAGCAAACCAGAGACAATGGAAGCAAGTTGATTCCTAAGCATCTGCTGATCAAATTCACTACTAAGTTCTGTTGTGTCCCACAGTCTCCAGTTTTCCTAGGGATACATGGTCGTCTCTTCAACAGGACTTGTTATGGCTCAGAGCTCCTTAGCAGAGAAAGCAAGTGAACTGACGTCGGTGGCTGGCTAGAACAGAGAGCAAACAGCTTTTGATTGCCACTATGCCCAGAATCCCTTTGCTGGTAAACATGACTCCCCTCACCACCACCCATTTTGCAATTTTTCTTTGCGATTCAGCTGAATGCTATATACCCTGACTCCGATGTTAAAAGATTTGTGGCAATTGCATGATGTATGAGATGTCATTTGTAAAAATATTATTTAGTGTAAAACATGATGTTTTTTCTGTTGATTTACAAGTTGGATTTATAAATCTGCACTTCTCACTGTTTGAGTTATATATCTTGCCTCTGATTTATAAAACTTACCAGTAAATCTTCCCAGCTAAGTTTTGATTCAGAAATCATTATTTTAAAAATTAGATTTAGTTAAAAAAACATTCAGCTGCTTTAAAAGGTAGGCAATGGATTTACTTACCCCCCCAATTGGCATTTACAAACCCAACAAGAGATTCACAAATCGTGTTGAGGAATTCCTAAATAAAATGCTTTGATTTAAGGAACCTTCCTTTGCACTTTGGATACAGCTGACTGATTTACACAACTGGTGCAATACAATAATCATCTACTTTATAAAATCCTACTTTTGCTCTAACTCCAGACCCTGATTTATAAACCCTGATTAAGTTTCCTGTAATGTGACCCAATAACCAAAGAGCCAGTTCCCCACCCCACCCCCATCTTACTTAGGAAGAAATACTTTGGGGAAATCTCAGGAATTATAGGGATGGGAGGAACCTCAAAAGTCTCCAGAAATTTGGGATAAGCTCTGTCTTTCTTATGAGTTACTCTTTGTGATCTGCCTTACACAAATAAAAGCCTTCTACCTAGACTAATCCATCCTAAGATTAAAGGAAGTACCTATGATGATAAGCTGTATTGAATACCTTCATCTGGAAAGATATTCAATAAAGGTACATGATCAAAATGAAGATAAGATAGGAAGTATAAAGAAAGTTTAAAAGAGTAAGAGTTAAAAGGAGGAGAGTAAAGGTCACATCAAGTCAGTCAATAAACATTTATTAAGCACCTATTATGTAACAGGTACTGTGTTAAGGTCTGGGAATAAGGGCCTTATCCCCAGGACTCAAGGAACCCACAGTCTAATAAAGGAAATGACATATAAATGAAAATAGCTATGTACCAAATAGCATTAAGGCAGAAAGAGAGAGAGAGAGAGAAAGCGAGAGACAGAGAAATAGAGAGACAGAACTGATAGAATTGGTTTCCTTTGTAATCCTACTTAATTTTATTCACTTAAAAATTTCTAAGAAGGAGCCCATAGGCTTCACCAGAAAAAATTTCTAAGGAGGAGCCCATAGGCTTCACCAGACTGCTAAAGAAGTCCATGACCCTCTCCAAAATGTCTTAAGATATAAATAGCACTTTGCTCCAAACAAGCCTACGAGACAGGGAGTTCAGGGGTCATTATTCCATTTTTCAAATTTGGAAACTGAGTCTCAGACAGCAGAAATGAATCCATGACATACATAGCAAATTTCAGAGCTAAGATTTCAAAACAGAATTCTCCTGACTCCAAACTCAGTGCTCTGCACACTATACCACAAATACCATCTACATCTAGTATATAGTTTTGGATATTATCAATGTGGGGATTTGTTTTCTTTAATTGTAGTAGTATAACACACACACATACACACACAAACACACACACAGTTTTCAAGTTTAGCTGTCTTTGTAGACTTGGTTCACTTGATAATTAATTCCTCATCTTAACATTTGTAGGGAGATGCTTCAGAACAGTGAGCCTCAACATATTGGAACAACTACTTGGAAACTTCACGCCAGAGATTTAATTCATTCATTCATTTGTCTGGGTTCATGCCACTCTTCGGCAGGTGTTAGATATCATTCAATTGGCCAGGGTCATACAATAGCTGGAAAATGAGAAACTCTTCAGTCAACTCTTCTTTTCCTTATAGTCTTCCACAAATTCCCTGTCTCCTACAACAGGTGGCTTTCTAGAGGCAGGCATACCAAACATATTGAAGTGCTGATAGGGAGGGAAGAGACAGGAAAAAAAAACACACATTAAAAAGTACAAATAAAACAATGGAATATTTACTATTCTAAGTTTTGGCTTGAACATGACATCTACAATATTCCCCATAGCCTTTAAACATTTATCGGGCTTTATGTGAGGCATTAGTAACCACAAAAACATGTTCCCTAAAGACCATGGAAGAGAAAGAAGAGCTCCATGCCCTGGGAGTGTGCAATATCTCTAGAAATTTTTCCAGAACTCATTTTTGCCTTCCAATATTCCCCAAAGAGAAACAAAAAACAATAACATAAGAAAATATTCTCACTTTACAAGCAAGAATTTTGCAGTATTGTTAATGCTATTATTAAAGACAGCATGTATAGAGACAACTTAAGGATCATAGGTCTGAAAGGTCTCCCAGAAGAACATGACAGGACAAAAAACTTTAACACTGTAATGCAGGAAAATGATAGAAGATAATTGCCCAGAACTTCTGAACATAGAAATTAAATACCAGTTGAAAGAAACCATAAGTCACCTCCAGAAGAAGAAAAAAAGGGGAGAGGGGTGCTACAAACTCCAAGACACATAGTCTTTAACAATTCAATTCAAAATCAACAAGTTCTATAAGGGATCAGGAAAAAGACCTTCAAATATAAAGGAAAAGAAATTTGAATAATGTACAACTAGTCTACATCCATCAGACAGCATAGGAAAGAATGGAACACTCTGTGCTGAAGATCAACAGAGCTCAGAACACAACCCAGGATGACCTAAAAATCTAAGCTTAAATATTACAACATTAAGGAAATTTGATGATCTTCCCTGCCCTTTAATAGACTCATGTGACCTGCTTTGAGCTTTGGTCCAGTTCCAGGCTTGAGTCACATGAAGCCCATGGTGGGAGGAGCTTGCTGAATGGGTGGAGGAGGAAGAGTAGAGCTGAGAGAGAGTGAGGCAGAGCTGTGGCAGAGCAACTAGCATAAATGAGAGTGGGAGGAATTTTGCCTAGGGGAGCTTTTTTGGGGGAGGCCTGATGGAGGGAAGATTTGAGGAGGGTAATACTCCCTGCATTGATAATGTGTCTAGATGTGTGTCCATGGTGGACTTGGCTTTCTGGTATCTGAATAAATATTTTGGCTTTGTCTTTGAGAAAGAGAGTTTATGTTTTGTGAATTTACCCTGGAAATATGTATGCATATCCATAGTAGCTACTGTGGATATCGCATTAGTGTTACAGATACAAATCTAAAAGGATGAATTTTTAATAATAAATAAGAGTTTGAAACATTTTAGAAAGAAACCAGAACTAAGATAATTTGCCTTTCAAATATCCAAACAACAGAAATGCAGGAGGAGTGAGTAAAGACAGAAGACAAGGATACCAACACCAACAGAGAGACCACTGAGAGACTTCTTTCTAAATGCTCCCAAAAACACAGGGTAAAGGCAAGAATCCAGTGACAGTAACAGTGAAAAGGCAGGCCTGGGGCATTATGGGCATACAGGTGAATCAGTGTTGTTTTGGGACTATATTAAAACATGGGTGGGTCATGAAAGAGAGGAGGGAAATAAGAGGATAGAAAGGAATATAAAATATGCTGGAGTCAAATGAAGGGCTAGCAATGAGTAGAAGAGGGGGGCAGGGGAAGTCATCATTCTACTTTTAATTTCAAGTATGTTTTCTTACATATGAATATACAGTCATATTAAACCTATTTTCACATTAGTCATATTGTAAAGAAGAATTAGAACCAATGGGAGAAACCACCAAAAAGGAGAAACAAACAAAAAGAGAGAGAGTAAGTAAATAATATGTATCAATCTGCATTCAGACTCCATAGTTCTTTTTTTTAACGTCTTTATTTCAGTGTCTTCCATCTTGAGTCTTTTGGAGTTGTCTTAGATCCTTACATTGCTATGAGATAAGTCCGTCAAAGTTAGTCATTGCACAATGTGGCTGTTATTGTGTACAGTGTTCTCCTAGTTCTGCTCATTTCACTCAGCATCAATTCATACATGTCTTTCCAGGTTTTTCTGACCTCTGCCTGCTTATCATTTCTTATAGCACAATAGTATTCCATTACATTGACACACCACAACTTCTTCAGTCATTCCCCAACTGACGGGCATCCCTTCAATTTCCAATTCTTGGTCAGCACAAAAAGAGCTACTATATTTTCATACATGTGGATCTTTCTCCCATTTGTATGGTCTCTTTGGAATATAGACCTAGAAGTGGTAATGCTGGGTTAAAGGGGAAAAGGTGACTTCTGATCTCAGAAAGGAAAAAAACCTGAAGGGGAGTGAGTAAAGAGAAGGGGAGCAGGAATACAAAGGGAAGCCTTGCTTTGGTGATAGAATGAGATTCTTCCTATGGGAAAGAAGAGATGATCTATGAAGGGGAAGTCTGAGAATTTTAGTGCTTGAAAAGTCTACTTGTCATACCTTTGGATGGGGGAAGTAGCGGGATTAGAACTCCTGGGGACAACAAGCAGCAGGGAGAGTGGGAGAGAATATGAACTCAGGAAAAAGGTTTTGAGGCAAATGGGGCAAAAGTAACTAGTGGAGGGTATAGATAAATGTTTGGCTAAATAATCAGAGATATAGTGTGAGAAGAATCATACAATGGGGCAGTGATCTTTCTAACATCAACAATAATTAGCATTGTTCTGAGAGGGAGGTACAATGGAATACAGGAAACCACAGGGCAAACTTTGCAAAGCAGTGGCAAAAAATTAACTAAAGAGAAAACACTAAAATGGATACTTTGGAAATTTTGATTGCTTAAGGAATATAGAGAATAGAGAGATGCCAGGCAATTATAGGAGTCTTGAATCAGAGAATGAAGAGCTATAGTAGACACAAAGAGAGGATGGATAATGAAGAGAATAAGAGAAATTCTTTTTGGAAAGGGGCACCAAAAAAAGAAATTAAAAAAAAAACCTAATGGGTGTGGAGCTAAGATGGTAAGTAGAAAGATGAACCTGCTCTAGCTCTCCCCCCATAGCCCATAAAATACCTGTAAAAAATGACTCTCAACAAATTCTAGAGCAGCAGAAGCCACAAAAGAACAGAGATAGCCTGGAGGGCCCACAGGAAAGGTCTATTACACAGGGCTCTGAGTGGAATGCAGCCCAGTCTTGGCAGGCATCAGGGCACAGACAGGACTAGAACAGGCTTCAGGACACGGAATCATGGGTAGCAGCTAAGGTTCTCAGATTTCTCAACCCACAAACACCAAAGACAACTTCAAAGGTCAGTGAGAAAGCTCTTTCATCTGGGTGAGAGGGGAGTGAGGTCTGAGCCTAAGGCCGGCCCCAGGATGGCAGCAGCATCCACTTTTGGATCCTCTGACTTAAAGACCCTGGGAGAATGGAGCAGCTGATCTGGGTCTCAGTTCTTAGTGGTAGTCTTGGGGTGAGGAGGAGTGCTAGTGTGGTGGAGCTGGTGGTGGTTGTGGAGAGGGAATCTTACTCACAGATCCTGAGCAGAAAAGAGTGCTTTTGGTTGTTCACAGACCACAGCACAAGCCAGGAGAGAAGTAAACTCTTCTCCCTTGATTATGCCATCTTGGAGGAATTGAGAACTTACAGGTCCCTAGAGAATACCTTCCACTTGACAAAGGACACAAAATTCAAGTAAGTGACTTGGAAAATACTCAAAAAGGGGGAAAAATAAGACTGTGGAAGGCAATTTTCTTGGTGAAAAGGTATTTTCTTCCAATAACAAAGCATACCATCAGAGAAAGACATAAAGGTCAAGGCTTCTATATCAAAAATCTCCAAAAAAAAAAATGCAATGGTCTCAGTCCATGGAAGAGCTCAAAAAGGATTTTGAAAATCAAGTAAGAGAGGTGGAGGAAAAACTGGGAAGAGAAATGAGAGTGATGCAAGAAAATCATGAAAAGCAAATCAACAGCTTGCTAAATGAGACCTGGAGATGACCCAAGATACACTTGGCTGTGAGGAATTCTGAGTCATCCTGAGAAATACCACTCACTGGATCAGATGGCTCTGGAGGAGAAGTGAGGCTGGTGACCTTGCACAGCCCTACCTCACTCAAAACAAAGTCAAGTGCAAGTCATGTCATCATTACTCTGATAGCATGGTCTTCTTTGGCAATGAAGGACAAATACAACTCTGTGAGTAAACTCAGCTCTTCCTCTCCTGTCTGTCTTCCCCTCCCCTTCCTTCTCCTCTCCAAAGGAAGGTAAATTTAGATGGCCAAAAGATGCCTAGTTGACTTGGGTTTTACTAGTTAGTCTCCCCTCCCTTCCCTTCTCTTCCCTGAACCTTGAGCCTAATGAGCTCAGAAGCTCAGACACCATGTCCTCCCTGCCCCCTGCCTAAAGGCTCCCTTCTGGAACCTCCTGGTTTCAGAGTGATTATCAATAGAAACTGTTGTTGTTTCCTTCCTAGCCTGATAGCTTTCTTTTCTTTGCCTCATTAAAGGGGCCATGCCCTGACTACTTCTTAAATAGGCCCATTCAATGAATGGGCATTACCTCATCCTAAGTGAGTACCTGCATACACATTTACCTAAAGGGGCCAAGATCTCCCAGTGCATCTTGGGTCATCTCCAGTCATCCTGAGGAATATCAGCTCAGTGGATCCAGATGGTTCTGGAGGAGAAGTGAGGATGGTGAACTTGCACAGCTCTCCCTCACTCAAAACAAAGTCAAATGCTAGTCGTGTCATTATTTCTCTGATGGCATGGTCTTCTTTGGCAAAGAAGGATGAACCCAAAGGAAACCCAAAAAAATGCTGAAGAAAATAACACTTTAAAAAATAGACTAACCCAAATGACAAGAGGTCTAAAAAGCCAATGAGGAAAAGAATGCCTTAAAAAGCAGAATTTGCCACATGGAAAAAGACATTCAAAAACTCACTGAAGAAAATAGTTCTTCATAAATTAGAATGGAGCACATGGAAGCTAATAACTTTATGAGAAACTATGAAATTATAAAACAAAACCAAAAGAATGAAAAAAATAGAAGTTAATGTAAAATATCTCATTTGAAAGACAACTGACCTGGAAAATACATCCAGGAGAGATAATTTAAAAATTTTCGATCTCCCTGAAATCATGATCTAAAAAAAGAGCCTAGACATGATCTTCCAGGAAATTATCAAGGAAAACTACCCTGATATTCTAGAACCAGAGAGTAAAATAAAAATGGAAAGAATTCACCAAACACCTCCTGAAAGAAATCCCAAAAGGAAAACTCCTAGGAATATTGTAGCCAGATTCAAGAGTTCCCAGGTCAAGGAGAAAATATTACAAGCAGCCAGAAAGAAACAATTCAAGTATTGTGAAAATATAATCAGGATAACACAGCATTTAGCAGCTTCTACACTAAGGAATTGTAGGACTTGGAATATGATATTCCAGAGGTCAAAGGAGCTAGGGTTAAAACCAAGAATACCCTCCCAGCAAAACTGAATTTAATAATTCAGGGGAAAAAATGGAATTTTGATGAAACAGAGGACTTCCAAGCATTCTTGTTGAAAAGACCAGAGCTGAATAGAAAATTTGACTGTCAAATACAAGAATCAAGAGAAACATGAAAAGATGAACAGGAAAGAGAACCCTTAAGGAACTCATTAAAGTTGTACTGTTTACATTCCTACATAGAAAGATGATATTTGTAACTTGTGAGACCTTTTTCAGTATTAGAATAGTTAGAGGGAATATGTGTGTGTGTGTATGTGTGTGTGTGTGTGTGTGCCTGTGTATGTATGTATGTGTATATTATATATGTGTAGGTATGTATATGTACATTTGTGTATATATGTGTGTGCACACACACATATAAATACACATAGACAGAGGGCACAGGGTGAGCTGAATATGAAGGGAGAATACCTAAAAAAATAAAATTTACTGTTGAATTGAGTGTACTAAGAGTAAGAGAAATGGAGACGTAGAATGTAGCAAATCATCTCACATAAAAGAGGGAAGCAAGAGCTTTTACAATGGAGGGGAAGGGGGGAAGATGAAAGGAAATAATTGAGTCTTACTCTCATGAAATTTGGCTTAAGGAAGGAATAACACACACTCCATTGGATATGAAAATCTATTTCACCCTTGCAGGAAGGCAAGGGGGAAGGGTGTAGGAGAGGGAAGATAATAGAAGGGACAGCAAATTGGGGAAAGTGATAATGAGGAGCAAATACCATTGTGGGAGGACACGTCAAGGGAGAGAATGGAATAAATGAAGTACAGAATAGGACAGAGGGAAATGTGATTAGTCTTTTACCACATAAATATTATGGAAGTGTTTTGCATTGTTACACATGTATGACCTACATTGAATTGCTTGTTTTCTCAGTGGGGAGGATGGAGAGAATATGGAACTCAAAGATTTAAGAATAAATGTTAAAAATTATTTTAGCATGCAACTGGAAATTAAGCTATTCAGGCAATGGAGTATAGAAATCTATTTTGCCCTACAGGAAAATAGAGGGGAAGGGGGATGGAAGAACGGTAATAGAAGGGAGGACAGACTAGAGAAAAGGGTGGATGGGGAACATGCTGTCATGGGGTATAGGGTAGGGAGAGATGGGGAGAAAATTTTGAGTTCAAATTCTCGTGGAAGTGAATGTTAAGAACTGAAAAATAAATAAATTATATATAAAATGGAAAAAAAAGCTATTGAACAGAACTAGCTGAAGGGGAGGAGAAGAAGAGGGAATGTACTTAGCTAACTATGAGAGGGAAAATGGGGTAGAGAAAATTGTGTTAGAGAAAAATATGAGAAACAAGAGAAGTAATATTAAGAATCCTAAAGGGAAATGATAACAAATGAGATCAAGTGTGAGGGGAGGAGAGGCAATGGATATAGGGCCATCTTTAAAAAAAATAATGTAAAGTAAATGAAGGATGGTAATACCACATAGTGCATAGGTGACAGAAGAGAGAAATAAATCATAATTTAAAAAATCCAATATTAGAGCCAAGATGGAGAAAAATATAAATCTAATTCATAACTTTAAATGTAAATGGATTCAACAATCCAATAAAAACAAAAAAAGTGACAGATTAGATAAGAAAGCAAGGTCCTACAATGTGTTGCTTACAAGAAATGCATTGAAACAATAAAGATATTCACAAAATGAAACTGAGGGGATGGAAAAAATTTACTATGTATCAATTAAATCCAAAAATGCATTAGTTGCAACCCTACTCTTTGATAAAGCAAAAATATTCAAAAAATAAAAAGGAATAAGAAGGAAACTATGTTATGCTGAAAGAAACCATAGACAACAAATCAATAACAATAATAAATTTATACATTCCAAATGCCTTGTAATTCATATTCATAAAGGAAACATTATCTGAGCTTCAAGAAAGCATCAATAATAACACTAAAGTGACAAGAGACTTCAATATCCCTTTCTGTTTTGGATAATTTTAAGAGAAAGGTAAATATAAGGGAAATGGAACTAAACAGATCACTGAAGAATTAGACTTAAAAGAATTATGACATCTTCTAAATGGGACTGCAAAAAGAATATATATGTTTCTCAGGACCACATAAAACTTTTACAAAAATAGACCATGTACTAAGGAACAGAAATACTGAAAACAAATGTAAAAAGGCAGAAATATGTAACACATTCTTTATAGTTCTTAGCAAAATAAAAATAGCAACCAAAAGATATATACTGTAATGAAGACTTAATAATAAAATCCTAGAGGATCAAAAAAAATCATAGAAACAAATAATAGTTATGTGAAAGAAAACAATAATGATGAAATAATATACTAAAATGTCTGGTATCCACAAAAAAAAAAAAAACATTCTTCAGGGGGAAAACTATATCCTTACATGATAACAAAATAGGGGGAGAGATAAATATGCATTTAAAAATAAGCAAATAAACTTAAAACAAGTATAAAAAGAAGATATTAAAAATCAGGGGGGAACTAAATAGAAAAAACATAAAAATAATACATAATACTAAAGGCTAGGCTTTTTTTTAAAAAAAAAACTAATAAAATTGACAAACCATTAGATCATCTGATTAAAAAAGAAGAGAGGACTCTATCAAATCAAATTTTTATAGTAGAAGCTTTAATATTAAGTCTAAATATCCATTTAGAATGTATTGTGGACTGTGGTATAAGGTATTGTTCTAAGTCTAATTTCTGCTAGACTGCATTACAATTTTCCCAACAGGTTTTATCAAATAAGGAGTTTATCCCCCTAGACAAATTATATTTTTCGCTTTATCACAGAGAATTACTATGGGAATAGAGAAGACCAGGGTTCACCTTCACAGGAGGATACTGAAGTAAAGAACCTTCCTCTACTTCAAAGAATAACACCAAATGGTCACCTGCCCAAAAAGAATTTATAGAATAAATTTAAAAAGACTTTAAAAACCAAAAGAGAGAGTTTGAGAAAAAAAACTAAAAAAAAATAGAACAATAAAAGAAAAAAAAGATTATGAAAAGAAAGTCAACCAATTATAAAATGAGATTCAGGATCTAAGGAAGAAAAAGACTCCTTGAAAATCAGAATTCGGTAAGGGGAAGCTAGTAAAGTTATAAGAGATCAAGAAAAAATAAAATAAAATATAATGAATGAAAATAAAGAGAATGTGAAACATTTCATGAGAGAAATAACTTATCTGGAAAACAGATCAAGAAGAGAAAGCATAAAAATAAACAGACTTCCTGAAAGCTATAACCAAAAAAAGAATCTGTGCATGTGGCAATGTTTTTCTTTCTTCTTTCTTTCTTTCTTTCTTTCTTTCTTTCTTTCTTTCTTTCTTTCTTTCTTTCTTTCTTTCTTTCTTTCTTTCTTTCTTTCTTTCTTTCTTTTGCATTATTTCAATTTTATTAGTGAAATTTGTTTCTTTTTTCTTTTCTTATTTTGTATTTAGTTTAAAATTTAAAAATTACAAAAAAAAGATAAAGGGAACAGCAATTAGGATGTTATTAGGAAAGCAATAAACATAATTATATTAAAAACTTAAACATCCCAAACCATATGACCATATTAATAGATGCAGAAGAATCCTTTGACCCTCTTTTATGCTAAAACTCTAACCAAGTATAGGTATAGAGAGACCTTTTTTAATATCACAAAAGGAATTTAACTAAAATCAAAAGCAAGCATCTTATGAAATGAGGATACACTAGAACCTTTTCCAATAAATATGGGAGTAAAGCAAGGATGCCCACTCTACCTGGTATTATTTAATATAGTTCTAGAAATGCTAGCAATATCAATAAGTAAAGAAAAAGAGACTAAAGGCATAAAGATAGGTATAAAGAGATTAAACAATGACTTACTTGAAAAATCTTAGGGAACCAATAAAGATACTTATTAAAACAATAGCTTCATAAAAGTTGGAGGCTACAAAATAAATCCTCAAAAATCAACAGCATCTCTATGGAAAAATAAAAAATCAAAAGAAATAATAATAAAAAGAGAAACTCCATTCCCCAAATCCATAAACTACCTGGAGATAAACCTACCAAAGTACACAAAAAAATTATATAGATTCAGTTACAGAGCTCTTCAAAGAAACAAAGAATAGCCTACATGGCTGGAGGAATATTTAGTGTTCATTTCTAGGTCACGCCAATGGAATAAAAATGACAATGCAACCAAAATTAATTACATTCTCAATGCTATACCAATCAAATTATCAATAAGATATTTTATAGAACTTGATAAAGTAATAATAGCATTCATTTAGAAAATCAAATTATATAGAATAGCAAGGGAAATTATGAAAATAAGTAGGAATGAAGGAGATAATAGAATTTCCAGACCTCAAATTCTATTATAAAGCAGCAGTCATCAGAAATATTTAACATTAGCAAAAAAAAAAAGATCAATGAAACAGACTAGACAAGAGAGAATCAGAAAGAATAGAACTCACTAACCTAGTGTTTGATAAAGCGAAAAATATAATTTGTCTAGGGGGATAAACTCCTTATTTGATAAAACCTGTTGGGAAAATTGTAATGCAGTCTAGCAGAAATTAGACTTAGAACAATACCTTATACCACAGTCCACAATACATTCTAAATGGATATTTAGACTTAATATTAAAGCTTCTACTATAAAAATTTGAAGAAAAATATCATATACCTCTTACAGCTCTTCTTAATCAAGCAAGAGATAGAGGCAATTATAAAAGACAAAATAAATAACCTTGATTTCATGAACTGAAAAATCTTCTGCATAGACAACACATCTAGGAAAAGAAGGGACAAGGTCAGGTGTGTGCTGGGGCAGGTGGGTGGGGGTGGGGGGAGGGAATCTTTGTATCAAATTTCTCTAAGAAGATTTTGGTATTCAAGATATTTAAACAATTAATAAATTGAAATCACTAATATTCATTCCTTAATAGATAAGGTCAAAGGATGTGAACTAAGTTCTTAAAAGAAGAGTTATAATGTATTTACAACTACATGAATGAATGTTCCAAATCATTAATAATAAGAGAGATGTAAATCAAAACAATTCACCTTATACCCTATAAACTGGCAAAAATTACCACAAAAATGGCAATAGTCAATTTTGGAGTTAATGTGGGAAGATAGACACATTGATATATGGTTGATGGCCCTGTAAAATGGTACAACTATTTTGGAAAGCAATTTGGAATTACACATATATAAAGTAAAAATGTCCATACCCAGAGAATTCCAGAGACTCCATTACTACATTTTTACTATCAAGAAGACCCAATATACACCAAAATATTTATAACAAAACTTTTTGTGATAGTAAAAAATTAGAAGTAAAGTAGATATCCACTAATTAGAGAATGGCTAAGCAAATTGTGGTACATTAGTGTAATGACATATTACTGTGCTATATGAAATGAGGTGTGTGATAAATACAGAGAAGCATGGAAAGATCTGTATAAAGTGATAAAGGGTGAAGTGAGTAGATCAAAGAAAATAATTTGCTCAATAACTACAATAATATAAATGGGGGAAAAAACAATTACACATCAAGAAATCAAAAGTGAACATAACAAAATTATACTGATCAAGCAGGAATTAAATAAAGAGCTATGAGAGAACATTTCCTAAAAATCCACCCCTTCCTGGAGGTAGGAGGTCCACAGTTGTTAAATCATTGAACACATTTTTGGACTTTTTCCATGTATTAGTCCACTGAGCTGATTTTTTTTATTTCTAAAAAAAAAAAAAACTTTTTGTTATATGGGATGATTCTCAGGGCAAGGTTGAAGGGAAAGGGATACTTGGTATAACTAAGATGATATAAGAAACAGAAGATATCAATAAAGGCTTATTTAATAATAATAATAATAATAATAATAATACTCTTCCTAACCTCAAAAAAGAGAGTATAGCCTCAACTTAGCCAAACATAATCTTCCAAAAAGTTAAGAGTAATCCAATCAGAAGGTTAAGTATATATATATACATTTTTGTAAAATAGGGTGAATTGATCCACTGGTTATCTGAAACTATCCGAGATGCCAGAAAAAAAACAAGTATGGGTGTAAATAAATAACTTAAAAGCTATTTTAACTCATGTGTTAATGTCCATCACCTCAATTCACAAGTAAAACTCTCATACTCTCTATACTTGAAACACTGGGACTTATTTTGCATGCTTTTCTAAACTTCTTTGATATCTAGTTTTTCAGGCTACACAGTATATTAGAACTAACAAGATTTTAAGTTCTTTAAGGGCAGGGCCCATGATTTGTAGCCCTGGTACCTAACATAATTCCCTGCCCACAATAAGCATTTAATAAATATTTGATAACATACTTATACAGAAAGAATTGCTGTGGGTAGAGAATGTATTGCTAGAGGCAACTAGTCTGAGAGTTTGATATTAAAAAAACAAGAAAACTCTAAAAGTAAATCCAATAACTCAGTAGAAAGTAAACTCTGTGAGGACAGGGACAATTAATTTTGAAACTATTTGGATCCAGAGTCCCTCATAGATCCATAGAGTCCCTCCCATTATATAGAAGTTCTACATTCTATAGTAATACTTGGGAGTAGTTTATGTTCATAATGATGATTAAAAGTCATGAAGGAAAAGGTAAATTATGTTTATCTTTCATTTCAGAGAACCCCAAGCTTAAAATTCCAAGATACACTGTGGTAAAACTTAACAATTTCAACTAATTTCTGTAAATGGCCAGGAGAAAAAAAAAACCTTCAAATGTGAGGGGAAGCAATTTGAGTAACAGAATTAATTCACTATTTTGAGAAATCATAGAAGAGAACAGAATAATATATTTGAAAAAAAAAAGAGCTCAGATTCAAGCCCAGAATGATATGACCTACAAATTTCAGCCTACTCATCAATGAATAAAAGATGGACATTCAAAAGAAGAAAGGCATTTGAGACATTCTTGAAAAAAAATCTACGTAGGTTATTTGACTCCCAAATACCTCCGATAATAAAAACACTAGAAAATTTAAATAAGTATAATTTTCAAGGAAATGGTAAATAATGAAAAAAGTTATCTCATATTCATAAGTTGTCTTCATTTTTAAATCAGAGGAAAGGAAATTTTAGACAGAAGTTAAAAAATTTTCATTGAGAAATTCAGCAAAATGTTGATAGAGTCTGGTACAAGCTAAGAAATAGAGTGGTGAATCAGTGGAGGAGATTTAGGTACACAAAACACAGTAATAAATGACCATAGTAATCTAATGCTTCATAAACCCAAAGACATAAGCTTTTGGAACAAGAACTCACTATTTGACAAAAATGGCTGGGAAAGCTGGAAAACAGTTTGACAGAAACTAAGTATAAACCAACATCTCATACCATATAGTAAGAGTAGGTCAAAATTGTAAAGGATTTAGACACAAAGGTGATGTCGTAAACAAATGAGGGAAGCATGGAATAGTGTACTATCAAATCTACAGATAAGGGAAGAATTTATGACCAAAGAAGGAATAGAGAGCATTGTGAGATGTAAAATGAATCATTTACATTAAATTTTTAAAAGTTTGTACAAACACCAATACAGCCAAGGATAGAGGAAAAGGAGATAACTGGGGGGAGGGCGAATTTAGAGCAAATTTCTGTAACAAATGCCTCATTTCTCAAATATGTAGAGAACTGAGTCAAATTTATAAGAATACAAGTTACTCCTCAATCAATAAATGGTCAAAGGATATTAACCGGCACTTTTCAGAAGAAGAAATCAAAGTTATCTATAGCCATATGAAAAAGTGCTCTAAATCACTGTTGATAAGAGAAATGCAAATTCAAACAACTCTGAGGTACCACTTCATACCTAACAGACTGGTTAATATGACAGAAAAGGAAAAGGACAAATATTGGAGGGGATGTGGGAAAATTGAGACACTAATGTATTGTTGAAGTTGTGAACTGATCCAACCACTCTGGGGAACAATTGGGAACTATACACATAGGGCTATAAAACTGTACATACCCTTTGACCCAGAAATACCACTAGTTGGTCTGTATCCCAAAGAATTTTTTTTAAGAAGAGGAAAAGGACCTGTAAGTACAAAAATATTTATAAAAGGTTTTTTTTGTAGTGGCAAAGAACTGGAAATTGAGGCGATGGCCAACAAATGACCAACAATGGAATTAGTTGAAAAACAATTGGTTGAATAAGTTGTAGTATTATATAACTGTAGTAGAATACTATCGTGTTATAAGAAATGATGAGCAGGATGCTTTCAGAAAAACTTGGAAAGACTTACATGAACTCATGCAAAATAAATTGTGTAGAACCAAGAGAATACTGTAAACAGTAACAACAATATTGTATGATGATTAACTGTGAATGACTTAGCTACTGTCAGCAATACAATGATCTAAGACAATACTGAGGGACTTTTGATGAAAATGCTATCCACCTCCAGAGAAAGAACTTATTGAGCCTGAATGTAGGTTAAAGAATTTTTTAAACTTACTTTCTTTTGCTTTTTCCCCCTTTGGCAGTGGGGGGGGGGGGAAACTGTGTCTATGTTTTTTCTTTCACAACATGACCAATATGGAAATACATTTTAGATATCTGTGCATATATAATCTATATCAAATTGCTTGCCTTCTTGATCGGGGGGAGAACACTTTTAAATGTTAAAAATTTTTTTACATGAGATTGGAAATGTGTGTGTATGTATATTAAAGATTGATGGAGGGTTTGTGGATAAATCCAGCTCCCTGTCACTACATCAAAACTGCTGGAAATGTATCAAATAAACTAAAAGTAACAATAGTAACTAATTCAAAGGGAAGAAAAAAAATTAACACAAGGAGACATTCACAGAGAAGCTGGAAGGAATGCTGAATACTTGAGAAAGCAAAGCTACTAATAAAAAGTAGAATTACTATGGGATAAGAGAATACAAGGAGAAAACTGCAGAATAAGAGATACGGATGGTAGCGGTAATCTAAGATTGTAATTCGGCAAGACATGAGTGGTGTCTTTACAAAAGGGAAGGAATTTTGAGAGTAGAGGACAATATAAGATTGACCAATTAGTTATAGGACCAAGATTGAGAAAGAAGAAAAATGAAGTCAAAAAAGGAATGATGGTCTGGAAGAGAACCGAGGCATGAAGGGACTAGAGGTCACAGTGAGAAAGAAGGAGCAAAATGAGATTGTAATAATATGAATACAATAAAATATTCAGATTGTAAGATCAAGGATCCCTAAATGGACCCAACGTAGAGCAGAGGACTAGGTTATGGGAGTTGAGTAGATCGAAGAACCAGGAAGTTAGGGTATTTGAGGAAACATCAATACATGTGTTGATGTCCACTAGTACCAAGGGATCTTCAGGTCTATAGAGTTCCGGGACTTCTGCCAATATTAACCACCAAGCTCAATTGGCTCATTATGTTTTTAAACACAATGCTAAATACTGGAGATATAAAGACAAAGCAATGCTTTCCCTCCAAGAGCTTACATGAAACAAGCATTAGAATCCATGTGAGAGTCTCTAAGTCTTTTTGCAGTAATATAACTTGAGGTTAGATTGCTTTTGTGTATAATAGACTCTGTTTCCTGTGTAGTTTTTTAAACAGTAGTTCTCACTTCATAATCAGCCTTGAAGATTTGGCAATTCTAACATTCCAGGGCAAATGTGGCTGAGTTCATGGACAGTTTTATCTGCAGTCATGATGTATCCATTTGGACCTCAATCCTGTCACACATTTAAGACTTTCAGCATCCTCAGATGGATGTGGCTGTTGTATGGGGGACAGGGTGAACAGATTCCCATTACTAGCCCAAGGAAAGCATATAGCCAGTAACCTTTACCTGCAGTTGTTATCTCAGTGGGCAGTCTGTACAGTTCAAGTACTAGTAATTATCCTAAGAATGACCCTGAAAAAAAGTTGCTGAAGAGCAGGGGAGTAAATTTCAAAAATTACAAAGAAAGAAAACAACTGTTGTACTTTTGGCATTAAAAACTATGAGTTTTGAAGTTGATGTGCTTCCAAGAAAACTATTAACTCTCAATGTGCAAAAAAAAAAGAGAGGGGGTGTAAAAATAAAACATACTTAATGCAAATTTTCTTCTGCTTAGACAAAGTGATTACCAAAATAGAGATTGCAATTACAATTTCAGTATGTAATAAATAATTATAATAATGACTTAGCTCATCGTTCACCTCTACCTCTACAGGTAGAAATGTTTTATCAGTAAAACCATGAACCATGAAGTAGATCATAGAAGTCAAAAAATTGACTTTACCCAGAACATAAAACCATGCCTTCTCATCTTATGTATCTTTTCTAAAATATTTCTATAAATCCTCCACTAGGGCTCTACATTAAATGCTAAGGAATTTCCTCCAGTTCTATAATATAGGAGGGATACCAATGAAGTATATGGTCTACAGATTATAGGTTTTTGTACTTGCTACATGATCAACTTGTCTCAACTATTTCAGAAGATTCAGCCTATTTTTTCACATGGAAAAAACCAAGTGGATGAAAAATGTTTAACATACAGATGCATTTAAATGGGAAACCCAAAGAATTGGAACATCATTATATCTGCAACTGAATAGTACACATATATATGATTGCCTGAGATTAGAATTGAACAGGAGTAAGAAAATAGTTTGGATTATCTTTGGGAAATTGCACAGTAATTTTAATACATCCTGGTTTCTCCTTGAAACAAAGACCTACCACCTTTTTTGAAAGTAATATTTTTCTGATGGTGTTGAAAGTCTAAAAGTTGCAAATAGTGCAATCTCCAAAACAACTAAAGTTGTGGGTCACACAAAAAGTAATGGTGGGAGTATGCTATAAAACATTACTAACCATGAATTGCATAAGAATTACTCTAAGACCTGTCACCAGAGAGAAGTAGGATGAAAAGAGCTATATGAATAATAGATACCGAAAAAGATGTTTTAAAAATGTCTAGGAATTACAGGTTTTGTTTTGCTTTTTTTGATTATTGAATGGAAATCCTAAGAAGTTTATCAATCTTTCAGTCCTCCATAGCACCATTACAAAAATTGATCTTATTCTAGAAGGACCAAAAATATGACTTTGAGCTCCATGTGGCTCACAACACTCACAAATACAGACCAAACTAGATTAAAATGTAAGGGGGAACTATTTGAAAAAACAAATAAAAATACACTAAGACATAGATAATAATATATTTTAAAACAAAGTAAAAATGTGGCTTATGGGAATCTTTATATATGAATTGATGGCACCATTCTTGAGTTTGATACCATTGTTCGAGACAGTAAAAAAAAAAACCTTATAAATCAGTATAAAAAATGCAAACATATTTAGTTTTTTTAAAGATTAAAATACAATAAATCATAATTAATAAAGGAATTTTGAAGAACACAAACAGGTAAAGAATGAGTGAGTCAAAGAATAAATCATAAATATCACTAGAAATTATGTTAAAGAAAATGATAACAATGAGATAATATTCCCCAAAATGTGGAATGCAGCTTAAGGATATTTTTAAGTTGATCACTGAGCACTTACATTAATAGAAGAAAGAGAAGACCAATAAGATGAGCATGTAACTTCAAAAATCTAGGAAATCAACAATGAATACTTTCAAAAACCTCACAGAATAGAAATCTTGAAAATCACAAAATAAGCAAAATTGAAAATGATAACATTATTGAGTTAAAAAAGTAAACTAAGAATTATTTTAGAACATCATTAAACATATTAGCTAATTTCTCTCCAAAAAGAGAACAAAATTTTCAAAATTAAAAAAAATGAGAAGGGGAAATTCACAACAAATGGAAAATAAAGGCATCAGAAACTTATATCTAACAATGTCACAATACTGGAAAAAATGAAATGGATAACTGTAAAATGCAAAATATTAAGATTAATATAAAGTGAACCAGCAAATCTAGACAATTTGATGTCATAAAGAGAAACCAAGGAAACCATAAATAAATTCTCAAAGGGGGAAATACCCGGAACCAGATGGATTTATGAGTGAATCTGATAAAACATTTAAAGAATAAATAGTTTCCAAATAAAGTTTGGCTCATAAACAGTTTGCCTTATAAACTGCCTCCAAAAAATAAGGAATAGTATATCTTCTCAAACTCCTTCAATGAGACAAAAACAGCCTTGATACCTAAGCTAGAAAGAGACAAAGTAAAAAGAAATCTATAGACCAATTTAAATAATAAATATTAACACAAAAATAGTAAGTAAAAAATTATCAAAGGGACCAGAACAATATATTAAAAAAATAAGTATTCATTATGAATGCCAGAAATTGAAGAATTATTAAATGTCAGAAAAAATATGAGAATATTATAATTCAATCATAACATGACAAAAAATTTTAAATAACATAATTCTAGCAATTGCTACAGAAAAAAGCCTTTGACACAATAATATAGTTGAATGGACAATCTACAGCAATGGTTCATCTGTGCTCATTTCTTATATTGACACTGCATATACATACATACATACATACACACACACACACACAGATATAGTGAGCTTGGCCAGCAACAGAAAGGAAGAGAATAGGCTTTTAAAACACAGCATAAAAACACAAAGAATTTTCCATAATTCTGTATGATCAAAAGAAAAATCTAAAAACATGAGCTATCGTTATTTTTAGCAAAGAAACACTGGAAGCATTTTCAATAAGATCAGAGGCAAAGGAAGGAAGTCCAATGTATTCATTTTTTTAAATACAGCAGTACTAACAAATTTTAAATAAAGCAAAACAAGAAAAATAATTTGGAGGAATAAATACAGGCAAATATGAAGCAAAATAAACTCTATGTACATATGGTGTGGTGATTTACTTAGAAAAAATAATCAATGAAAAAGAAAGAATAGTTTTAATCGTGTCAGAATACAAATCCTTAAAACCCATTAGCCTTCCTAATCAAATTCAAGAGAAAATGTGGTAAAATCACACACACACACAAAAATCAATATTTGGAAATTCATTTACCAAGATACCAGTTGTATATAAATACAACTATTATATATATTTGTAGGAATAAAAGAAAATCTATACCAAAGAAACTGTGAATACTCAAGGCAGGCCTGATCTAATATAACCAAATGATGAGACTCCTCAAACTACTCTATAAAATGTGAGACTATAACAACAAATTGCCAAAGGACACTTATAGACAAATAAAAAACAACAAAATTCATTTGAAAAGATAAAAGGTCAAGAAAGTCAAGGGATATAATACAAAATTAAGGCAGAAGAAGGATCTAGCATTATCAGATCTCTTATTATGCAATTTGGTAATGATTTCTAAAAACTACTTAATACTCAAGAAAAATTAGAAAAGTAAATTAATAGAAAATACCACATAAACGTGACCTAGAAGACAAATAGTAAGTTATTTGTGAATGAACTTTATGTTCCATAGAACTCCCAAGAAAACTAGAAAGTAAAATCATAAACAGTAGTGTAAGAAAAAATAATTAATGATAGAGCATCTCTCCAAAGAAGTAAAAGCCCTGAGAGAAAACATCAGATTTGGAACTCAAAAATATTGGTGGGGAATAAATGATAAAATAGAAGCAAAAGATAACAATGTTAAAAGAACACATAAATCCTATATAAGTAAAATGGACTAATTTTGAAAATAGATTTTGAAAATAAGCTAATGATTATGTCTCCTAGAATTTTAAAATCTTAATACCTTAGCATAGGGAAAATATAAGAGAACTGTACAGAATTTCTAAATGCAAACAAGCAAGCATTGGTTGAGATCATCCATAGAAATACCACCAACACACACACACACACACACACACACACACACACACACACTCTTCAAATTCTAAGGTCTATAATTGATGTCATAGTTTTTATAACAATTTTATAAACAGCCAGGAGAAAGTCCTTCAAATAATGAAGGATGGTAAATCCAATTACACAAGATTATTGAATATCCACAAGTAATGACAGGAAAGGATAGAATAATATATTCTGAAAAGTGAAGGCATTCCAGATGCAATCTAAGGTAAAGCATTCTGCAAACTTGAGTCTAATTTTCATTGGGGGGAAAAATGAATGCTCAACAAAATATTTGAGGCAATAGTACAAAAACAACAATGGAGATACATGGATATCAGAGATATCAAAAACAGAAGATGAAAGGTAAAGTAGTAAAATTATCAAGTTAAGATTAAGTAATAAAACCAATACTCTCAAAGTCATGAGGTTTTAGAGGAGAGAGACACATACAGAGAAAGAAATGAGACAGAGAGAGAGAGAGAAAGAGAGAGAGGGGGGCGGAGAGAGACAGACAGAGAGAGAAGGAGAGAGAGAGAGAGAGAGAGAGAGAGAGAGCTATAGGAACCTATTACTTCAGAAGTTTTATCTTTAGTACAGTTACAGAAAGAATAACGAATAAATAAGTAAGTAAGGCTTCCAAAACTTCCCAAGACCCTTCAATGAGACAAATATAGTCTTGGTAGCTAAGCTGAAAAGAGATAAGATGAAAAGAAATCTACAGAACAATATAAGTAAAAAATGTTGACACAAAAAATTTAAATAAAATATTATTAAATGGACCACAATATATTTTAAAAAAATACTTATAAAAAATTTGAATGCATACCATAAATTAAAGGATTATTCAGTATCAAGAAAATATGAATATTATTAAATCTTGTTATATCAAACAGAATATTTGAATAACATTATAGCAATTCCCTCAGAAACAATTTTTGACTCATGAAGCAGAAGATAAAACTCAGAATAAACTGTAGAGAAGAAAAATAATGAAGAGGAAAACATAAATCCTTCCAAAAGAGAGCAGGAAAAGAAAGTTACTTAAAAGTTTGGAAGGAAGATAAAGATTGAAGATTTTTAAACCATTGGCTTATCTGCATGAGAAAAGCAAAGGGTAAAAAAAGGTAGAGAAATAGATAAATAAATAAAATATATAGAAGATATCTAAACTTACACAAAATGGAGTCGAATCAAGAAAATAATACTAACTACTAACACAACTATGTAAATGGAAAAGACAATGAAAGGAAATTAAGTACTGTTATTATAGTGACCAAGCTTAGCATTGAAAAAGAAAGGATAAAAGATAACCCCTTCCTTTCTTTGCAGATGTGGGAGACTAAGAATGTAGCACAACATATATAGTGTAAAACATCGCAGATGTGTTGGTTAATTTTGTTCAACTGCTTTTTTTCTGTCTTTTTTCCCCTTTTACAAGGTAAGAAGGCAAGAGTTTTATTTGGAAATTAAAGCAATGTGAAGAGAAAAGTATTTATAAACTTTTTTTAATCATCCAATTCAAAAGTTTCCATAAGATAGTCTATTTTTTTAAAAAAAAATTAAACTTTAGATTCTTACACTTACTCTTCTATTAACCTTATATTCCCACTAATGTCTTTTCGCAGTTTACCTAGCTTCTCGTTTACCAACTATTATAGACCAAGTTGAGTTTATACCAATAACACAGGATTTATTTTTTAAAAAGATTATAAATAATATTAATAATATACAGACTTTAAATGTATAGACTATAAATAATATTAATAATATAAACAATATAAACCATGTTAGATCAATAGATACTGAGAAAGCTTTTGACAAAATCCTAAACTTTTTTCTATTAAACAAACTCTAGAAATCACAGGATGAATGTACATTGCCTTAATATAGTAAATAGAATTGATCCAAATCTAAGAAGAAAACATTATATGTAATGGAAAACCATTAGAGGTCTTTCCAATATGATCAATAGTAAAGCAACAGTGTCCATTAATCCTGCTACTATTTAACATAATGCTAGAAATGCTTACTATTGAAAAAAAGAGCAAGAAATTAAGAATTAATAAAATTATTGCCTTTTGCAAATGAGGTGATGGTGTTCTTAAAGAACTCTAGCTATTTAAAATTATTTAAAACAATAAATAATTTTGATAAAATTTCAGGATAAAAACTTAATCCACATAAGTCTCGGACATCCATATATAAAATCAATGAAATTCAGCAGAAGAGCTACAAGGAGAATTTCATTCAAAATAAATATAGAACATTTATAGTATTTGGAAGTGATTCAACCAAGAATCAGACAAGGACTATAAGACTCTAACTGTAAAACCTGCTTTTAAGAAATGGATCGAAATAATTGGAGAACACCCTTAGTTTGTGTCCAGGTTGAGCCAATAAAATAAAAGTGACAGTATTTTTTTACTTATTCAGTGCTATCCCAATCAAACCCTTCAAAGAATATTATATAGACCTAGAGAACAAAAACTAAAATCCTATGGAGAAAAAAAAAGTTCAAGAATCTCAATGGCAATAAAAAAAGAGAATCTATCAGTGCCAGATATCAAACTGTTCTAAAAAATAATGATCATTTAAACAAGGGAGAAAAAAGAGATCAAAACCCAAGAGAGAGAGAAAAAGACAGAGAGAGACAGAGAGATAGAGAAAGAGAGAGAGTGTTTACATTACATACAGAAATGAATAAACATAGTAGCATAGTGCCTGATATTCTATAGCAAAAACTGTGGGGAAAAATTGAATAGCTTATTATGACCAAAATTAGGATTAGCCTAATACTTAACACCATGCATCAAGATAAGCTCCAAATATATACATGACCTAGATATAAAGAGTAACATAATAAACAAATTAGAGGAGGAATAAATTAACTTTTATATCCATGGATCAGGTAAGCATTTGTGATTTAATGTGATAGAAATTTCACAAGATAAAGTAATTTTGATCATATAAAATTAAAATTTTTACTGCATACAAGATTAATGTAGTAAAAATTAGAAGGGAAACAGATAACCAGTAAAAAAAAAATCTTTGTAACAATTTTCTGTGATAAAGGTCTTATTATACACAACCTATATAAGGAATTGATTCAAATCTACAAGACTGGGGGGCAGGGCAGAGGCAAGATGATGGAGTAGAAGGACAGACCTACTGTAGCTCTCCCCACATAGCCCATAAAATACCTGTAAAAAATTACTCTAAACAAATTCTAGAGCAGCAGAAGCCACAAAACAACAGAGTGAAAGAGATTTCCAGACCAAGGCAGCCGGAAGGCCAACAGGAAAGGTTGACTACACTGGACTCAGAGCAGAGTGCAGCCCATAGAGTGCAGCCCATGGAGAGCAGACCAGCCTTGGCCAGGTAGGCACAGCACAGACAGGATTGGAACAAGCTTCAGGGTGCAGAAAAACAGGCAGCACCTGCAGTTCCCAGATTTCTCAACCCACAAATGCCAAAGACAGCTTCAAAAGTCAGTAAGAAAGCTCTTTCACCTGGGAGACAGGGGAGTGAGGTCCAACTTGCCCTAGGGCAGCAGCAACCACTGCCCAGCAGCCTCCATTTTTGGAGACCTCAGCCTAAGGACCCTGGGGGAATTGAGCAGCTGATCTGAGTCTCAGTTCTGAGTGGCACACCTAGGGTGAGGAAGAGCACTATGGGGGGAGATGGTGGAGGCTTCAGAGAGGAACCCAGGCAGAAAAACTTGTGGTTGCTCCTAGACCAGAGTGTAGGCCAGGAGAGGAGTAAACACCTCTCCCTTGATTGTGCCACCTTGGAGGAACTGGGAACTTACAGGTCCCTAGAATATACCCTCTACTTGACAAAGGACTCAAAGTCAACTAACTGACTGGAAAAATGCTCAAAAAAGAGAAAAAAATAAGATCATAGAAGGTTATTTTCTTGGTGAAAAGGTATTTTCTTCCATCTTTTTGGATGAGAAAGAACAAAGCATACCATCAGAGGAAGATATAAAAGTCAAGGCTTCTACATTGAAAACCTCCAAAAAAAATGCAATGGTCTCAAGTCATGGAATAGCTCCAAACAGATGCTGAAAATCAAGTAAAAGAGGTAGAGGAAAAATTGGGAAGATAAATGAGAAGGATGCAAGAAAATCATGAAAAGTGAGTCAACAGCTTGCTAAAGGAGACTCAAAACAATGCTGAAGAAAATAACACCTTTAAAATAGACTAACCTAAATGGCAAAAGAGGTCCAAAAAGGCAATGACTAGAAGAGTGTTTTAAAAAGCAGAATTAGTCAAATGGAAAAAGAGGTTTAAAAGCTCACTGAAGAAAGTAGTTCTTTAAATATTAGAAGGGAGTAGATGGAAGCTAATGATGATATGAGAAACCAAAAAATTACAAAACAAAATGAAAAGAATGAAAAACTAGGAGACAATGTGAAATAACTCATTGGAAAAACAACTGACCTTGAAAATAGATCCAGGAGAGACAGCTTAAAAATTGTGGGACTACCTGAATGCCATGATCAAGGAAAAAGCCTAGATATCACCTTTCATGAAATTATCAAGGAAAACTGTCCTGATATTCTAGAACCAGAGTGTAAAATGTTGAAAGAATGCACCCATCACCTCCTGAAATAGATTCAAAAAGGAAAACTTCTAGGAATATTGTAGCCAAATTCCAGAGTTCCTAGGTCAAGGAGAAAATATTGCAAGCAGCCAGAAAGAAACAATTGCAGTATTGTGGAAACACAATCAAGGTAACACAAGATCTATCAGCTTCTACAGTAAGGGATCACAGGGCTTGGAATATGATATTCCAGAAGTCAAAGGAACTGGGATTAAAACCAGGAATCACCTATCCAGCAAAACTGAGTATAATGCTTCAGGGGAAAACATGGTCATTCAATGAAATAAAGGACTTTCAAGCATTCTTAATGAAAAGACCAGAATTGAATAGAAAATTTGACTTTCAAACATAAGAATCAAGAGAAGCATAAAAATGTAAACAGGAAAGAGAAATCATAAGGAACTTACTAAAGTTGAACTGTTTACATACCGACATGGAAAGACAGTATTTGTAACTCTTGAGATTTTTCTCCATATTTTGGTAGTTAGAACGATTATATACATATAGACAGAGGGCACATGAGTTGAATAGGAAGGGATGATATCTAAAAAAATAAAATTAAGGGGTGAGAGAGGAATATGTTGGGAGGAGAAAGGGAGAATTGGAATGGGGCAAATTCTCTCTCATGAAAGAGGCAAGAAAAAGCTTGTTCAATGGAAGGGAAAAGGGGGAAAGTGAGAGGGGAAAAGTGAATCTTCTTTTCATCACATTTGGTTAAGGAGGGAATAACATGCACATTCATTTTGATATGAAAATCTGTGTTACACTACAGGAAAGTAGGGAGAAAGGGAGAAGTGGGGGTGGGAGGATGATAGAAGAGAGGGCAAATGGGAGGAGGGAGTAATAGAAGTAAATACTTTTAGAGAGGAACAAGGTCAAAAAAGAGAATAGAATAAATGGGGGGCAGGATGGGATGGAGGGAAAAATAGTCTTTCACAACATGATTATTATGGAAGTCTTTTGCATAACTACACACATATAACCTATATTGAATTGCTTGCCTTCTCAGTGGGGATGGGTGGGAAGGGAGGAAGGGAGATAAATTGGAGCTCAAAGTTTTAGGAACAAATGTTGAGAATTGTTTTTGCATGCAGCTGGGAAATAAGATATACAGGCAATGGGATATAGAAATCTATCTTGCCCTAAGAAAAGAGAGAAGATGGGGATAAGGGAAGGGAGGGGTGTGATAGAAGGGAGGGCAGATTGGGGGAAGGAGTAATCAGAATGCATGGTGTCTTGGGGTTGGGGGAGGGGAGAGATGGGAAGAAAATTAGGAAATCAAAATCTTGTGGAAATGAGTGTTGAAATCTAAAAATAAATAAATTTTAAAAAATAAAATAAAAAGGAAAAATAGATACTAATAAAAAATATAAAACAAATTTACAACACTATAAAAGTCATTCATCAATAGATAAAAATCAATGAATATAAGTAAGCAGTTTACAAAAGAAGAAATCCAAGTTATGAACAACTGTATGAAAAAATTACTCTAAATCACTGATAATCAGAACAATGCAAATTAAAGAAACTTAAAGTTATACTTTCTACCTATCAGACTGACAAAGGTGACAAAAAAAGATAAATGATAAAGATTGTAGGGGCTGTGGGAAAAATCAGATATTGTACAATATTGATGGAACTTATTGGTCTAACCATTCTGGAAAGCAATTTGTAACTATGACCAGAAAGTTACTCAGTATGCACTTGTGTATGCTTTTTGGTCAAGCACTGTGAGATCTATACCTACAAAGAAATGGATGAAAAAAACCCTTATATTTATATAAAAACATTTATTGCAACTCCTTTCATAATAGTTTTAAATTGCAACCTAAGGGAATGTCCAATTAGGGAATGGCTAAACTATGATATAAATGTGATGGGATGTTATTGTGCCAGAAGAAATGAAGAAATGGAAATTTCGGAGGAAAATGAGAAGACCTTTATGAAATGATAGAGAGTGAAATGAGCAGAAGCAGGAGAAACAGTGACAAAAGTGCAGAGAAAAACAACTTTAAAAGATTTTAGCACTCTGTCTAGTTCCATGATAACCCATAAGTCCAAAAAAAAAAAATTAAGGTGAAACATGCCATTAATCTTCTTGTAGACAATCAATTAACTTAAAATATAGAGACATACATTTTCAGACATGATTGTTGTACTGTTTTGGCATACTTTTCAAGACTTTGTTTTCCTTCTTAAAATAATAGCTCAACTGGTGTGGAGCTAAAGGGGGAAATAGTAAAATGGGCAGAATAATTTTAAAATTGTTTCATTGAGAAATATAGTTAACTTATTTAAAAATAACAGCCACTAACCCATTTTGTGTCTGTGTTAAATACTATTTTTGTATCATATGTGGTGTTTTTCAATATGTCATTACCTCTTTGCCACTCATGAATTCATCAACTTTTATTTTCTTAAAAAATAAATAGGAAGAGAACTATCTGAAAATTTTAGGCCAATGAACTTGACTTTGATTTCTCATAAAATTCTAGAATGTATCATTAAAGCATTGATTGACAAATACTAGAATGGGGAAAAAGTGATTACAAATTACTTTCTTTATCAAGGATAGGTCAGGTCACACTAACTTCATTTCAATATTTTTTTGTTAAGATTTTTGAACTTTTTGATAATGGAAATGTATGAATATAGTTTGCATAGATTTTAATGAAGCTTTTGATCAAATATTTCATGATATTTTGTGGGAAAAATAAAGGGATATATATCAGATAATAATACAAGTAGATGTATTCAGATGCAAAGAGCAGTTGCTAATGACTCCATCTGCAGTGGAGTACACTAGGGATTTATGTTTGGCTTTATGTTGTTACATTTTTTTTGTCAATGACTTGCAAAAAGGCATAGATGATATGCTCATAAAATCTGCAGATTTTGTAAAGCCAGGAGAGATAACTAACATATGAGTGCAAAGATTCAAAGGGCTACAGCATTGAGCTAAATTTGATAAGATGATATTCCTTAGGTATCAATATAAGGTTTTACATTTGAATATAAAGACAGACTTCACATGTATAAAATGGAGGAGTCACGTTTGGACAGCAGCTTGTCTAAAAAATGTCTGAAGATTTTAGTGAACTACAAATTAATATGAGTGAGAAATATGATATGGTAGCCAAAAATCTAGGGTGATTTTGGACTACATTAAGGGAAGACTATTTTAGAGGAATAAGGACATGGTAGGCTCATTGTAATCTGTCCTAATCAGATTTCATCTGGAAAACTGTGTTCAGCTTAGAGATCCATAGTTTGAGAATTTTAATAAACTAAAACGTGTCAAGAGCAGGCCAAGAGGATGATGAAGGATCTTGCATTTAGACAGGGTGAATGGAAGCCAGTTCATTCTGGCTCTCAAGAGCTGATTCTAAAATATTCACCATGAACATTTACACATTGGAAATCAGCAAAACATTCCAGATCTGGGCTTGATTTGTTGTTCTGCTTATTTTCTAGACTAAAGAAAATAATGGGGGAAATGTTAATAATGTATATTAAATTTTAAATTATCGATCAATTTTGGAAAACCAGTTATCAAACACATGCTGGTGCATTACTGAGTTCATGTCATTTAGGGATTGGTAGAAGTAAATTGCAATGTTTAAGTTTAAAAAAGAAGACTCAGATGAGACATGATATCTTTCTGCAAGTTGTTAAAAAATTGTCTTGGGGAAAAGGAATTAAAATTGTTTTGTTTGGTCACAGAGGGTAGAATCAGGAGAAGTGGGTGAAAGTTGCCAAGAGGCAAATTTAGGCTTGGTATCATTAAAAAAAAAAAGAAAAGGAAAAAAAAAACCCTTCCTGAAAAGGAGAATTCTCAAAAAGTAGAATAGACTATTTCAATAATGGCTTCTCCTTCCTTGGTGATATTCACTTACAGGCTGTATGACAACTTTAGGGGTATTTTGTAGTAAGTATTCCTTTTGCATACAGATTGGCCTAGGCCCAAAGAGAAAAGTCTCTTCCAATTTTCAAAATTTGCGAATCTTTAGTTTCTCACTATTATTCGAAAATACTTAACAGCCTCCTGTTTGTCCAATCTGAATGTCATATACATTACCTACCGGTAGGTTATTTTGAAGGAATAATTAAAATACTTTCATTTTGCTAAATGTTACTTTTTTTCCTTTAATTTTTAGACAATCTCAAAGGATATTTTTGAATGCCAGTTGATCTTCTTTGCTTTTCAGAAAACTATATTCCAATTTCTCCTTTGACTTCTTATAATCACTGAATAATACTATGCTATTCTGACTGGTTCTAATTGGAATATGATTTTTTTATCATTACTACAAGTTTTGTGGTATGCAAATTTGAAATTCACAGTTTTTTTGAAATTTGACTACAATGTTTCTTGGAGGGTGAAACTTGGGAATTTCTGTTTCCCCATTATGAAATTTCTGATCTCTCTTTCTCTCCTTTTTTTTTTCTTTTGGTCATTTGTTTCTGATATTTTGGGGCAGTTTTTTTCTGTAGTTTCAAGAACAATCTTAATTTTAGATTTTTGCTTTCATGATGTTTTCTAGGAAAATCTCTAGTCCTTAAATAATCTCTTCTCATCTTAAATACAATATCCTTATTTTGTTAAACTATCATATGTTATTTGAATCTTGGTAGTTTTCTTTAAAATGTTATTCCATTATTTTCCATTTTAACTCTACTTTTTTTTATTCCAAGTATCATTTTCTTTTTCAGAGAAACACTGTGATAGACTGTCTATCTTTTACTTTAAATTATCTAGTCTCCTGTTAGATTTGCTAATTCTTTCCTCAGGAGTTTTATGTCTATCCTTATTTCATTGATATTTTTCCTTAATTTGTTTTTACTCCTCTAAACCATTCTAGAAGTTTTAAAAATTGTTCCGATGTCATTTAGGGGATAGGGAAGGAGACTAACAGAATTTGTTGTACCTGCACCATCTTTGGGAGATCCTGGCTTGATTTTATTTGTTGTCGAGCACTTGTCCATTGAGAGCATGCTGTTTTTCAAATGCTTGTAAATTCCTCCTCTTCCTCCTCAAATAGTTTTTCTAATGTCTCTGTCAGTCACTAAGCTGACTTTCCTATGTTGTGCTTGATGAAAATGGGCTTATCAAGCCTTTTCCTTCTAAAAGTCTAGTCCTATTTTTCTTTCCCAGTCTTTACTTCCTTTCCTCTGTTCTCTTATACCATCTATCTTATGGTCAGATTGCAACACCACAATTTGAGGGCACTGATAAACTATAAAGTGTCTAGCTTGCAGAAGGGGTCTGCACCCCTTAAGAGGTAAATATAATCAACTGGGATGCTGGGGCAGATAATACAAATGAACATTGTAACTCTTCTTTTCTCCATGTTTTCCAGTTCTATCTTTTGGTGGGGAGAACCTGTATCTTCTTGGCAATTAACTTTCTTCAGTCCCTCAGTTGACCTACATAAAGAAGTAAATGTACTGTTTACATGCAAACAGGGGAAAAACACAACTAGCTTCATAGTAGAGTGGAAGGAGTATTGGATTTTGAATCAAGGAGACTTGGGTTATCTCTTATTAGTAGGTGTGACCTTGGGGAAGGAGGTAATTTCCTTTCTGGGCTTCACTTTCCTTTTTAATACAGTGAGAAAGTTGACTGACTAGCTGATCTCTAAGAGCTCTCTCCCACCTGTGATCCTAGGACCTCTCACATAGAAAGGAAATAAACCATAACAGTCAAAACTGAGCAAAGTATAAAATTCTATGCCTGGACTACCAGGATCATGCAAAAACAACTGAAGTCTCTGAGAGGTGAACAGCTTTGAGTTTACGGCCAATCTGAGCAAGACCATTTCCATTTTATTTTAAAGAATAAAGAGGGTTGTTTGGGCAAAACACTGACCTTACTACAAAACTCACCCAGGGGTGGATGTCCAATGAGTTTTCATGAAGATTTTTTTTTGAAAGAAAGCATGACAAATGTATATATGAATTAATGAACTTATCCACGCTTCAGTAAAAAATTGAGGAGGATGCTTTCAAGATCTCTCAGCGGATAGATGTATTTGTAGTTGTTTATTTTAAGGGCCTATTTCAAGGTATTTATTCATGCATATGTATCTATACATACAGGTATATATGTATATAAGAACTGAGTTTCCCAAAGTACTTGCAGCATCCATTATATTGCCCCCGAGTCTAAATAATCTTTTCCTTTCTGTGTAGCAAAAATAGTCCATGACAGCCAACAGAACATATTCCACTTCTAATTGTTGGTATATCACTTACAAATGCTGCTGGATCTCTCTCTCGCTCTGATACTCAACTGCTCATTCATTAGCTATCAAGTGCAGCTTTTTGGGACAATTATATTCTGTTCAACTGTCAGCTTCCCCAGTGTAGGTAGTGGATACATCACCAGTCCTTACACAGGATGTAAATTACTGCTCTCAAACCAGCACGCCAGTAACAGCAGAATGATTATAGCCAGCCCACCGCTAAATAATGGATGCTTAGCACTGCACATTATAATAAGCAAAAAGATATGAAATATCTACTATTGTAAGTGTAATATGCTAAATATATATATATATACATCTATATTTATTTATATTTTATAATGAAACCGTTTGGGGAAGACAGACTATTGAATCTTGATCTCCAAGAAAAACATCCTTACATGCAGAGTGATGCCCTACGAATTTGCACATCACTTGGACCTCAGGAGCTGGCCTTGTTCCTTCCACCTGCAAGCTCTGACAGGGACTTTCCCCCTCTCCCCTCTTCTGGAGATGCAGGCAGCACAGGCTGAATGAATGCCATCCTCTGGCTGTAAAGGGATGAGGCGAACCACTTCCATTCAGACAGGCAAGGAGCGGAGACCTGCTTTGTCACTTAAGGGCACTGTGTTGGCCGAGCACAATAGAAGGCTCTGATGTGCCAGAAGGATGCTAAGTTGGCACTGAGCCCAAATGCTAGGGCAATGCAGTGCATACCCTGATTTGCAGTTCAGAAACCCCAGGTGATTTTGCAATGCTCTGCCAACGATTCAGGTTGCATCCTGAAGACCATCAGCAAACCCTCTGGACTATGGAAGAACAACCTTACCTTTGGGGGTTCCACCCCAATTCAACATTCCCTAGTCTGTTTGGGTATGTGATAAGCTCTGTCTACCTGGAGTAAATAGTTGATAGCGTGGAAAGAATAAGGGACCCTGAGATCAAGCCTGGGTCTGCCCCTAAGTAGTAAGAGGACAAGAACAAATCGCCTCCCCTTACTTCAGATTGTACCAAATGCTCTTAAGTCTTTTCTAGCTCTAATATTCCATGATTCTCTTTCAATGAATCCTGTTCATAAGAAAGGGAAACCAATTGTGCCTCTTCTGGGAAGCTAACTCTGAAAGAAATTCAAAAAGAAAAACTTCATAAAAGTCAAAATATAAATTAAATCTCATTGTACACCCCTTCACGTATTTCATCTCCAGCCAAACTGGACTATTCTAGCTCCCCAGCCCCCATCTTGTCCTCCCAGACTCACAGAAGCATCTATTGCCTGGTCTTATTCTTTGCCTCTCTCTTCTGCAACATGGACTTAGGACATTGGAGCCCTTTTCTTATATCCTATTTTTCAGCAACCAAGAAGTCTTTCAGACCAGTGCCTCTCATTGCAATTATATCTCTGTGACAAAGCTTAAAGGTGGAGGCAGGACATCCCTTCTGAAGGAGACCAGCAGTGCTATAGGTTGCTGGGCCATACGCCTGCTCAATCTGCCCTCCTCAGAGTACTCCTTCAACACATGATTACAGACATAGTCATGAAACAAAGGAAGGACCCCAGAGTCCCTGAATACTCTTAAACTGGAATTCTATATTCCAGAGCTAGACTGGTGTAACAATCTTTCTGGCATGGCTTATACTGGCTGCTTCATAAACAACATTGAAAGGCAAATGTATTCATGTTTAGGGCAGGGTCATTACCCAATATTGTCCACTACTTTCAATACAGTGACAAAGGACTCCTGTAGGCATAAAGGTATGCCTACATACATACGTACAGAATTAAAGACATTAAAACTATAAGATCATTCAATTTGCCTTTAAATACTATTTTAAGACTATTTCTATCATACCTACCTTTATACCTACAGAACAGACCCTGACGTTCTTCTCAATACTCTAGCCAAAATGAACCACTCTCTATTCCTGGTCCTCATCCTGCCCTCTCAAACTCATAAAAGCTACCATCACCTGGTCTGTGCAATCCTTGCTCTTCAAGGCATAGTCTAAATGCCACCTCCTCCATGAAGCCTTCTTTGGCCCTTCCTGCAACAAGTGAACTCTCTTTCCACTGAACCCCCATAGCACTTGGCTTGGTCCTCTTACATGCTTCTATTATATTATTTTGTACCCATATGTAGATAGCTATCTTAACTGATAGTAAAACTCCTTAATGACACAGAACCTATCCTATTCAGCATGATTCATTTTTGCATTCTCTGCACTTATTAAATGGGAATATAGTTCATATCCTGCCTATAAAGTACCAAGTTTTTAATAAATATTTGTTGAAGGATAAATTGAGCCACTGAGGCTCCCTTATAAGGGAGTTTTAAAGTTTTAAAACCATGCAAGGATTTCTTCCTCTGATGTCTCATTCCAGCTCAGTGATGACCCTGGACTCTTGAGGTATTCAACAGGTAGAATTACAGTTTGCTGTAAAGCTTGAAAGACTTTGAAAGAAAGCCTTGTAATAGATGATGAGTTTGTTGGTCAACAAGGAGTCTCCCTCAATTCTGAGAGGTAGGCCTCTGATGAATATACCAGACTGTAAAAGCAAGCACCATGACATGCAGAGGAGGGCCTGCTACAAGGTTCTTGGATCTGCTCATCTAAAAGGAAAGCAACTTTTGAGGGGTTGACAATCTCCTTTAATCAAGCACATATATCATTCACCAATAGAGAAAAATACAAGATGAGAAATAAAGACCACCAAACAGGCTTACAACTCTCTGACCATAAGTATGTATCAGAGATCAAGAGACAGGTTCAACTGTCTGACCATAGTTACCAGAGAGGGAAGCACCAACATCTGGGTTTTCAAAGGCAGGGAACTCAATGACTACCCAGAGTCTCATTTGGTCATATAACCTTCTTCCAATGACTGAGTCCCAAAGCAAAACCCCACCACAGTGTATTTATATACTTTTTAGAGCCAGGGGGCATCACAGCCCTTGAGAACCAGTGCCTTCTTAACAAAAGCTACGATCTTTCCTACAAATTTTCCCATCCCATTAATGGGTGGGAAAGATCTTCTTTATTCACATTATTCAATCAGAGGCATTTGATTATACTAAAACAAATACATTATCAATACACAGATAGATTTATCAATCAGCATGGCATGCAAACTTGCCCTGATACTGGGCAAACTATTGGAAGACCTGGGATGAAATACTGCTTTGTTATCTTGGATAGATGACATCCTCTCCATGTCAAATGATGGGTTGAGGCTACCTGGCCTCTGAGCTCCCATCCAACTAAGATACTATCACACCAGCTAAGTAACAGAGGAGTTGTGATCTGATTCAATGGAAGGAGTGTCATCAGCAAAGAAATCCTGTGTTAATGGGGTACCAAAGTTAAGGAAAGGGGCAGTTAGGTGGCTCAGTGAATAGAACACTGGACCTGGTGTCAAAAAGACCTGATTTCAAATATGGCCTTACACCCTACTAGGTGTGTGACCGTGGGCGAGTCACTTAACCTGATTTGTATTAATTCACTGGAGAAGGAAATGGCAAACCATTCAAATATCTTTGCCAAGGAAAGTCCATACAGGGGGACAATGAATCAGACTCAACTAACCAACTGAACAAAGTTGAGGAAGAGTTGGCTAACGATCTTATATAATCAAATGGCTCAGAAATACTCAGCCCCCAGGGCTACCTTACAGATGGCAGCCAGGCCCAGGATTTAGCTCAATATTGGGTGGCACAGAAGAAAGACTTCTGGTTCTGGAGGCAGAAGACAAGCTCAAATCTTGCTTCTTACACGTACTATCTGCATGGTCTTGGACAAATCATTTAACCCCATCTAGCCTCACCTTCCTCATTCTAGGCAGTGAGGTGGAATAGGGGACAGAATACCTGATCTGATCTGAGGTGAGGAAGACCAAAGTTTGAATCGTCCCTCAGAAACTGAGCTATGGGATCTAGGATGCATCATGTCACCTCCCATAATCTAGGTTTCCATTTGTTAAATGGGGATAACGAAGCAGTAATATATGTAAAGTGCTTTGGTAACTTTAAAGTGCCAAGTGTTAGCTATTACTTTTACCGTCATTACTGTCATCATCACTGTTATTAATATAATCTGTAATATGGGGGATGTAGGATTCAGTGATCTCTGTGGTCCCTTCTAGTTCTATCTCAATGATCATGTGATTCATAGATCCCTCCTGCAGGAATGTACTCAAGCTTCCTAGGACAGTTACCCTCTGGGAAATGTTGGGTGCTGGGTGTCCCAAACAAAACAGTTACACCCACCTTTTGGATTAAAAAAAAAGACTTTTCAGGGTTTATTGAAAGGAGTAAGTCCCCTTAGTGAATCACTACAAAGCTATGTAGCACAGGTGTTGGTGTAACTGTGATACACTGGGAACACACAACCAGGGCTGTGTTTCCAGAACCCAGGCTAGGCTGGGGGTAGGGGTAGAGTGGGGGTGGGGGACATGGCTCAGGGCAAGCTCTTGGGGTTGTAACATAAAACAATAAAACAGGCAGGAGTCCCTGCTCACTCAAAGAGAGAAGAGGAGTGGTTTCCCAAATGATCTCGGCCGTTTTGTTTATCCCTACAATGAATGCATTTCTTAACTCCTGCCTTTGTAAAGAGACACTATTCAACCAGGGGGATATTTTTTCAAAGCCAGGGTAGAATCTCCAGGTTTCCCACATTTGTGCCACGGACAACATAACACAAAAACAAGAAGTTAGGGGATTTTATAAAGAGATGAAGTACCCTGTGGACCACATAATCATCCCTCCCTTGACCTGAGGGATTTCTGCAGGTGACTAAACCTGTATAGAAAAGCCACCATGACATATGTAGTTAAAATAGCATATGTCCTGCAAACGAGATCAGGGCTAGAGTCCCAGCTCACTGTGCTCAGCTCAGCAGGAAGAGCTGTTCTGGATCCCAGTCTCACTCTCAGAAAAATGGAGATAATAATACCTGCTCCATCTCCCAGGGTTGTTGTATATAAACCTGGAATATTCTACCTCCTCATCCCTGGATTCCTTTCAATCTCAGCTCAAACCATACCTTCCATATAAAGCCTTTACTGATAGCCTTTTCTCCTTCATTTTCCCTTACTGATGCCTGCCTCCAAAAAAAAATAATCTTTATTTAGGTGTATATTAGGCATATACTTATTATGTATATGGTGTCTTATTGTTTCCTATAAAAGAACGCTGGTTTCCTGAGGGTAAGAACTTGTTTTTTTTATTGCCACCTCCTAACACAGTGCCTAGCATTTAAGTGCTTAATTGATATGTTTTAATTGATTGACTGGTTGTTGGCAAACACTTTAATAAAAACCACACAATTCTCTACAAGTTTCAGAGGAGGAAGAGGAAAAAAAGGAGAAGGAAGAATAAATGTACACAGTTCACACTTGCCTGACTCCTTCCCTTTGTATATACCCTCTGCCTTATGCCTAAAATGCATCTCCCCTCTTTTCCTTACTCAGCTCTTTCCCTTGCACTTGGAAAGTCTTTCCCTTCTCCTGCTGATTGAACTCTTAATTACCCAAAAGTTCATTTCAAATGCTACCTCCTCCCTAAGCTCCCCTGACCCTCAGCATCAGTAATGACCTTTCCCCTCTGGTCACCTATCAGCTTTGTTCTGCACCTCTTACATGTGGAGAACTGGAGAGATTGCTGGACCTGAAACCAGAAAGACCCTCATTCTAATATCTCCTCTTACCAGGCTCAGGGGGCACATCTATGGCCAAGTTACTTAATCTCTCTGATTTTGGTTTCCTCATCTGTACGATAACAACAGGGTCTTCCTCACTGAGTGTTTGTGAGGATCAAGTGAGAAACAAAGCCTGTTGTAAACTTGAAGGCAACATGTAAATGTCAGCTATTGATGGTTATGTATCATAATTACCAGTGTTGGTCTTCATAACATTATGCATTGTGTGAACGGGCATGTGTTTGTCCTACCCCTCAAGGCTTATCTAAACTTTTTATCTATTTTAGCTTCCAGTAAAACGCTCTGCCCAAAATAAGTGCCTGTTTGATATTTTTTTTAGAACCTTTGGAAAAAGAACAAGGACAGAATGTTGACCCAGAAGTCAGAAACCAGGAAAAGTTGAGTTTCCATCAGCCTCAGTTAGGGAAGTATCATGGGAACCTGCACCTTCTATTACCTCCAAGAATAGCCCAGTTCTCCCAGTATAGTGCTTCTTAAACTGTGGATCTCAACCCCATGGGGTGGCGACCTATAGTTTAAGAAGCATTGAAGGGGTCACAAGTGGAAAAAGTTTAAGAAGCCCTAGATTAGACCATGGGACACTTGGAAAAGGAGACAGAGAGAAGCACCTTCTTCATTTCTGTCGTCTCCCTCCCCTTCCTTTGCTGTAATTGTACTGGGGAGGCAGAAGGAGGAGAAGTAAGTTGGGGGTGGTGACATTTCAAGTGCTCCTAATAGAACTGGGTCTCCAGTGGGACAGCCTCCCTGTCAGTCAGCTGGTCAGTCAGTCAGTCAGCAAGTAACTGTCTCACTGTCCCTGGCTCAGCTGAAAGGAGTAAAGATTACAGACTGTGTCTAATATGGGGCTCTTGAGAAAAGAGCATTTGGACAGTGGAGCAGGGGCTGAATCCGCCCTCCAGGAGCACTCTAGCCCTTGCTCTGCGGGTAGCAGTGCTAGCCTGAGAACAGCCGCTTGACCTAGCTTGGATCAGGGTAAGGCTCTCTTCCCTCCATCTCTGCCATCTCTGATTCATCACTCACCACCCAAGCTCTGTTGCACACTCTACTGTGCACACTTTACTGGATACGTGTCACCACGAGGGGATCCTCTCTGGTGGCCTAAGGGACTTTCCCTTCTGGGAGACTACAGGAGGCTCTGTTTTCGAGTCTTTACCCCACCTCCACCCCCTTTCTAAAAGAAGCCTGGAGGCATTTTTCCATGAATTTTGCCCTTTATTTTAAGCATGGTTCTGCCATGTGACTAACATATCCCAGCATTTCCTAGCCTACTCAAACACCACATCATCACCACCTGTTATCACAGCTGTTTCTCCTTTGCTTTGGTGTGTGGTTACTGAACGGCTGCAGCTTGGATTCACTTGGGATGGATGGAGTGTCGGCTGTCGGTGGTGTATGAGGCTATGGGAGAGCTCAGTGGCGATTTCAGCTCTGGATAAAACACTGAATTTTCCCCATAGCTCTTTCTAGGAAGATCACCGGTGTGAGAACAGAGTTGCCAAAGTTTAATTTAATCATCACTCCCTGCCTACCACTTGAAGGACTGGGGTGGGGGTGGGGAGGGAGCATAGAGTCTCTTTTCCATATTCTCTCTAAGATAGTGGTCCTTAAGTTGTTTTGTGTCTGGACCCCTTTGGCAGTCTGGTGAAGCCTATAGACCCCTTCTCAGAACAATATCTTTAAATGCATAAAATAAAACACATTGTAGTACAAAGGAAGCCAATTATATTAAAATATAATTATCAAAATATTGAAAAAATATGTTTAAAAACCTCAATTCTAAAAATATGGAGAGCATAAGATCTGAGGAAATCTGTGGCTATTGTTATCTCAATTGGATTTTTAAATGTTTCAATCCAGATAAATATTACAAAGGAATCAGCTCACAAGTATTTCCTTAGTACCTGCTGCACAGTTAACCCAATACTTGTCATCAGAGGAATGAAGTCAGTGGAGTATATTGGAAAGAGCCTTGAATCTGGAATCAGAAGACAAGGATTTGATTCATGGCTCTCCTACTTACTCATTATGTGACTTTTTGACAAGTCACTTAAATTCTCTGGGACTTCACTTCCCAATTTCTAAAATGAAGAGATTAATAGGAGTTAGAAGGGACCTTAGAGACCATTTAATCCAAACCTCTCATTTGCTGGATGATTAAACTGAGTCTTAGACAAGTTAAGAGATTTGGTCATGGAAGTAACAAGCAACAGAGACAGGAATTGTACGCTATTCATCTAACTCCAAATCCAGTGTTCTATGCCTTAAACATCCTTAGTTCCTTTGATCTGTACTCAGATGGCCTGGTCTTTTATCCTTTCACCATCCTGGTCACTCTCTTCTTGATTCATTGCTGTTGTGAAGTCATTTCAGTCATGTCCACCTCTTCACCACCCTATTTGGGGTTTTCTTGGGAAAGATATTGAAGTGGTTTGCCATTTCTTTCTGCAGTTCATTTTACAGATGAGGAAGCAGAGGCAAATTGGGTTAAGTGACCTGCCCAGGGTCACATGGCTAGTTGAGTATCTAAGATCAGATTTCAACTCAGGAAGATGAGTCTTCCCAACTCCAAGGCCAGAGTTCTATCCATTGGGCCACTCAGCTGACCTTCTTAATTCATTACAGATTGTTAATTACCTTCCCAAAATGTAGCAACCAGAACTGAACGTGACATTCTGGATGTGATCTGAACCATTGGAGTAGACAATCCCCTCCCAGCTCAAGATCCTCTGAACTCTGTCATGTTGCCATCGGTTATTTTTTATTGGCACATATAATGAATAGAATCATAGAGATAGAGCTAAAGGAGACATTACAAATCATCTTACTTTGAAGATAAGTAAATTAAGGTCCTCTAAAGTGAAATGGAGATGCCAAGATGGCAGGGGAAAGCTAGGAGGTTGCTTGAATTCTCCCCAGCTTCCCTCAGAAACAATGCTAAAGACATCCTCTAAACATATTCTGGAGCAACATAACCCACAAAGACAGAACTTCTTGGAAAGCCAGCAAGAGGCTTTTCTCTATAGCACAGATCAGCAACTAAGGCCCCATCATCTTGGTTCAGCAGGTCAGTGGCACAGCAGGCCTCCTGTGAGGCCTCCAGCTCCAGTACAGAAGGCATACTGCTAGTCCTGGAATCCAGGTTGCAACAAGGGCAACTAGGCTAGGTCACTCCAGTGCAGCAGGCAAACCATCAGTAGCTGAGATCCTGGCACAAAGCTTCAGTGACCAGGCCCCTGGCCCCCATGACAAGAAGCTTGAGACAGTTCCCTCAGTACTACAGAAGCAGAACTCATTTTCAAAAGTTACAAAATAAACTAGAAAATGAGCAAAAAATAATAGAAAAAGTCCCTAACCATAGAAAGCTCCCATGGTGACACAGAAGATCCAAACATAAACTTTGAAGACAATAGCAATGTCAAAATGCCTATATGTGAAGCCTCAAAGGGGAATATGAATTGATCTCAAGTCTAAAAAGTCCTCTTGGAAGAACTCAGAAAAGATTTTAAAAATCAAATAGAGGTAGAAGAAAAATTGGGAAAAGAAATCAGAGTTATACAAGAGAAGGCCACCAACTTGAAAAAGGAAAAACAAAAACTGACTGAAGAAAGCAACTCTTTAAAAAATAAAATTAGCCACTGAAGAAAACAACTACTTAAAAAAATAGAATTGGCCAAATGGAAATGGTAAAGCCAACAAAAGCTAACTAAAGAAGATCATTGCTTAAAAATGAAAATTGGGAAGTGGAAGCTATTCTCTCATATTTATACATGAATTTTCAGACAATGCATAAAGACATTGTTCTGAGAAGGTGTCTATAAGCTTTACCAAACTGCCAAAGGGGTCCATACACAAAACAACTTAAGGCCCACAATCTTAGAGAGAATATGGAAAAGAGACTCAAAAGAGTGAAAAAATAGCAGAAAGTGTAAAGTAGCTCTTTGGAAAAACAACTTACCTGGAAAATAGATCTAGGAGAGATAATTTAAGGATTACTGGACTACGTGAAAGCCATGATCCAAAAAAGAACCTGGCAAGCATCTTTCAAGAAATTATGAAAGAAAACTGACCTAATATCCTGGAATCAGAGGGTAAAATAGTAATTGAAAGAATCCACCAATCACATCCTGAAAGAGATCCCAAAATGAAAGCTCCAAAGAATGTTGTATCCAAATTCTAGAACTATCAGGTCAAGGAGAAACTACTGCAAGCAGCTAGAAAGAAACAATTCAAATATCAAAGAGCCACAGTCGGGATAACACAGGATTTAGCAGCTTCTACATTAAAGCATCAGAGGGCTTAGAATGTGATAATCCAGAAAGCAAAGGAGCTGTAATTACAACCAAGAATCAACTACACAGCAAAATTGAGCATAATCTTTCCAGGGAAAAGATGGACATTCAATGAAATAGAGGACTTTCAAACTTTCCTGATGAAAAGATCAGAGCTGAACACAAAATTTGCTCTTCAAATGCAGGACTTAAGAGAAACAGAAAAAGGTAAACAGGAAATAAAAAAGCATGTTATTCAATAAGGTTAAACTGTTTCAATCCCTACATGGGAAGACAATACTTATAATTCCTGAGAACTGTATCTCTATTAGAACAGTTAGAAGGAGTATACATGGACAGAGAGTGTGGGCATAAGTTGACTTTGATGTGATGACATAAAAAAATTAAGAGGGGAAATAAAGGATTATAGGGGGAGGCAGAGTGGAGTAAATTACATCATTCCTGCCTTACAGGCCAGGTCTCTATCCACTTATGAAATACCATTTCTCACATAGAAGAGAGTACCATGTTGGATTTGATTGTGTGGAAGGGACTGAACTGCTAGGAGATAGATGATGTTATGTCTCCTCCACTTCCATAGCCAATACATCTAAACTGAGGGAACCATGTGTACAATTCAATTCAGTTCAATAACATTTACTAAGTACCTACTATGTACCACGCATTGTGCTAAATGTTGGGAAAACAATTTTTTTAAAGATAATCCTGATCTCAAAGAGCTTAACTATCTAATGGGGGAAAATCAGTGAATACCTGGCCTAAGGACATCATTTTCTGTGAAGTCTAACCAAGCAGAGCAGTTGAAAAATGGAGAAACTTAACTGAGGGATTACAGGAGAGAGGTCCCTACTCTAAGCCCTAAAAGTATCATATGTGGACCTGAAGTTTGGGGAATTCAAATTCCGGAAGACTGAAACATAAACTTGCTTTGCCAGCCTAATTCTAGCTTTCTTAACTGTTGGATTCAATAAATCATCTGAAAACAAGATAAGAGACAGGAAGGAAGAAAATAGAGCAAAGAAAGGTGAGACACAGTTTTTCTAGCTGGTATATAGAAACAGGATTCATTTTTTTAAATTACTGTAAAATTTAAACTTCACTCTTAATTTGTTATTAGATCTATAACAACCTCTTTTCTCCACCAATGATAGGGGAAACACTGTATTTGGATTCTAACATCACATCTAACAACTCAAAAATGCTGCTGAATAAGTAGAAATACCATTTAAAAAAGATAGGGAGAGTGGAACCAAGATGGCAGAGTAAAAGCACAGACTTGCTAGAGCTCTTCCCGCAATAATAATCTATAATAATTTACTATAATAATATATAATATATATTAATCTATAATAAATTACTCTGAACAATTTGTGGAGCTGCAGAACCCACAGAATGATGGAGTGAAGCAATTCTCCAGCCCACAACAAACTGAAAGGATGACAGGAAGTGTCTGTTGCACTGTACTGGGACAAGAGTATAGTCTAGTGTGGGTAACACTGGCACAGAATGGGACACAAAAAGGTCTGGAGGGTGGGATTGAATCTCTGGCACCTGTGGAAGTTTTCAGACTTCACAAAGATTCCAAAACGTGGAGGACAAATTTGAAAGGTCAGTGGAAAAAACCTGTGGGACCTATGTGAGAGAGTAGAGTGGTCCAGGCCCCAGGGAAATGTAGGGGGTGGAGGAAACTGTGACAGCAGAAGCAAGGGAAGGGGCAGCAGCAGTGGCTATTTCTGGAGCAATAGGCCTACAGCTTGTGGGGAAGATTGAATGGCTGACAGTAAACCACCCCCCCGCCACCCTCACTAAAAGCAGAAAACTACCTTGACAAAGAGCTTGAAAAACAAGCAAATAGCTGGGAAAATGAGTAAAAACCAGAAAAAGAATCAGGCTATAGAATCTTACTTTGGTGATAAAACCAAAAATATACAAACAGAAGACAACAAAGTCAAAGCTCCTACATCCAAAGCCTCCAAGAAAAATATAAATTGGTCCCAGGCCATGGGAAAGCTCAAAAAGGATTTTGAAAATCAAGTAAGAGAAGTAGAGTAAAACTTGGTAAGAGAAATGAGAGTGATGCAAGAAAATCATGAAAAATGAGTCAACTATTTGCTAAAGAAGACTCCAAAAATGCTGAAGAAACTAACACCTTTAAAAATAGACTAACCCAAATGGCAAAAGAGATCCAAAAAGCCAATGAAGAGAAGAATGCCCTAAGAAAACAGAATTTGCCAGCTGGAAAAGGAGGTCTGAAAGCTCACTAAAGAAAATAATTCCTTGAAGATTAGAATGGAGCAGATAGAAGTTAATGGCTTTAGGAAAAATCAAGAAATTATAAAACAAAACCAAAGGAATGAAAAAATAGTAGACAATGTGAAATATATCATTGGAATAATAACTGACCTGGAAAATAGATCCAGGAGAGACAACTTAAAAATTGTGAGACTACCTGAAAGCCATGATTAACAAAAGAGCCTAGACATCATCTTTCAAGAAATTATGAAGGAAAACTGTAATGATATTCTAGAACCAGAGGGTAAAATAGATATTAAAAGACTCCACTGATCACCTTTTGAAAGAGAACCCAAAAGGAAATCTTCTAGGAATATTGTGGCCAAATTCCAGAGTTCCCAGGTCAAGGAGAAAATATTTCAAGCAGCCAGAAAGAAATAATTCCAGTACTGTGGAAACACAATCAGGATAACAGAAGATCTAGCAGCTTTGATATTAAGGGATCAAAGGGCTTGGAATATGATATTCCAGAAGTCAAAGAAGCTAGGATTAAAACCAAGAATCACCTACTCAGCAAAACTGAGTATAATATTTCAGAGAAAAAAAATGGTCATTCAATGAAATAGAGGACTTTCAAGCATTCTTGATGAAAAGACCAGAGCTGAATAGAAAATTTGACTTTCAAACACAAGAATCAAGAGAAGCATGAAAAGGGAAACAGGAAAGAGAAATCATAAGGGACTTACTAAAGTTGAACTGTTTACATTCCTACTTGGAAAGATAATATTTGTATCTCTTGAGACTTTTCTTTTTTTAGAGTAGTTGGAGGGATTATATACATATAGAGAGAAGGCATAGGGTGAGTTGAATAGGAAGAAATGCAATCTAAAAAAATAAAATTAAAGGGTGAGAGAGGAATATATTGGGAGGAGAAAGTGAGAAATAGAATGGGACAAATTATCTCTCACATAAAAGAGGTAAGAAAAAGTCATTTCAATGGAGGGGAAGAGGGGTGAGGTGAGAGAGAAAGAATGAACCTTACTATCATTGGATTTGACTTAAGGAAGGAATAACACACACACTCAATTTGGTATGAAAATCTATCTTACACTACAGGAAAGTAGGGGGAAAGGTGATAAGTAGGTTGGGGAGGATAATAGAAGAGAGGACAAATGGGAGGAGGGAGTAATTATAAGTAAACACTTTTTGAGGAGGGATAGGGTCAAAAGAGATAACAAATTAAATTGGAGGGTAAGATAGGATGAAGAGAAATATAGTTAGTCTTTCACAACATGAGTGTTATAGAAGCATTTTGCATACCAACACATACATAACCTGTATGGAATTGTTTGCCTTTTCAATGGGGATGGGTGGGGAGGGAGGAAAGAAGAGAAGTTGGAACTCAAAGTTTTAAAAACAAATGTTAAAAATTGTTTTTACATGTAACTGGGAAACAAGATATATAGACAATGGGGTATAGAAATCTATCTTGCTCTACAAGAAAATAGAGAGTATGGGAATAAGAGAAAGGAGGGGTTTGACAGAGGGAGGCAGATTAGGAGAAGGGGTCATCAGAATACACCCTGTCTTGGGGTGGATGGAGAGGAGAGATGGGGAGAAAATTCAGAACTCAAAATCTTGTGCAAGTGAATGCTGAAAACTAAAAAAAATAGTTAATTTAAAAAACAGATAGGACACATATGTGCACTAGACCATATATGCACAGCTAAGTCTGTTCTGGAGGTAACACTATATGTAAGTCATCGCAACATCGGTTCTTAATACATTTTATAGAGAATAGGATGCCAGATGCTTGGGAAAAATCATGGCCCTTATTAACAGCCCCCCCCCCAAAAGCAACCCAAGAAATATCAGTAACTACCAATCCACTTTCTTATTTAGTTCCACCTCTAGAAAGTCTTCATGAAGATAATCAACATACACATCAACAGATCATGAAAGGCTTCCTGGAGAAGGTGGCACATGAGGTGAACCCTGAAGGAAAGAGAGCCTCCTTGCACAATTGCTTTGACTCTCAGAGGAAAAAACCTTTTTTTTCCTTTGGCCTCTTGGGGTCATTCCACTTTAGGCTTCAAGATTGATAAACATATGAAAAGGGAATAAACAGACTCTCACAGATGGCCCATAGTGAGTCATCTTTTAGAATTGCACAATTGGGGAATGGCTGAACAAGTTTTGGTGTATGATTTTCATAGAATACTATTGTGATATAAGAAATGATGATGGGGACTATATATATGTATATATGTATCATCACGTATATTATATATAGCTTAATATAGTTGAATACTTTTTCAAAGAAGTTACCCAATTGACCGAGAGGTGTAGAACATATAAGATTCCATTGTACATATTATTTTTTGCTACAAGAAAACACTTGATTTTGTAAAATAAAAGGTTACCTTAGAGGTTCTCCTCCAACAAAGTCCCTCCCATACATATGTCAAAATTAATTCATCCTACAACCATTAATTTATAAGATACTATGAGCACAGCTTTGTGCTAGGCATCAGGGATAGAAGGACAAAAAGGAAACAGTGTCCACCTAAATGGATCTTAAATTTTACCTGAGGAGAGAGATACACATATAGGTGAAAACAAAATATATACAGAATCCTTATAGGAACATAGAATAACTGACAAAAAAAAAGTCTAATGTATGAGGTAGCACCTGAAATCACTCCTTAAGGAAGTTAGGAATTTAAAGTGGTTGAGGGAAGGAGGGAGAGCCTATTCCTGGGCATAGGAAAATGTACAAAGACATGGAGGTGAAAGAAAAAAATTATACAGGATTATTTAAAAGATGTAACTTTGTACAATTCTGATTATTAACATCAAATGAGGCATAAAGCAACTATCCAAATTGCTTGCTACTAACATAGAGAATGTCTAGCATACAATTCAATTGGAGGAGACACTACTTCCTGTGGTGTTGACCTATAAGTACCCCTGTTTGCAAATGATCTTGTTCTAATTATATTAAACTGTGGGGACCTTCCAGAACCTTTTAAATGAAGTTCATAATTATACCAAAAAGTCTTCTTTAATTGTCTTAATCATACACAAAAGAAATACCAAGTGGATGAAGAATGTTAATTGTCCTTACTACAATAGATCGACAGCCCATGAAGCTGGCCCATAAGTACACTAACCTTGGTTCTAATTTTCACTTGTCTAGTTTGTTCTATTTTTTAACTGAAACCAGATGGTTTTGATGACTGCTGCTTTATAACATTGTTTGAAGCCTAGAAGTTGTATTCCTTTTTTATCCCTAGCTCTTTCCATTATTTGCCTTGATATGCTATGTCTTTCATCTTTCCAAATGAATTATTTTATCAAGTTCTGTAATGAATCTTTTTGATAATTTGACTGGTATTGAATTAAAACTGTACATTAAATTTGATAGCATTATCATTTTTTATTACTGTAGTATGACCTAGCCATGATCTTGGAATATTTCTCTAGCTAGGCTTCAAAATAAACAGGGGCAGGCTGGATTGCATTGGGGAAATTGTGCAATTTTTAATGATCTTTAACAAAGACCCATACTTCTGACATCAATATTCTTCCAGTTATAGGGTATGGCTATGGATCATGGAACACAACACTCCGAAAAATGAAAATCACCAGTCTCTCAAAGGGCAACAGAGAGGTTCATGGTGGGTGTGAATCAGTTGCAATAGACAATCAACAAAAATAATGCAGGAAATGTGGCATGATAGATGTCATAAAAGAAATCAATGGTAGGAAAAGCAAATGGGCTAATTACAAAGTAGCAACAAAGAATAACCCGTGAATTGCTCATGTGTTCTACTAATATCCATACAATATGAAAATATCTGTGGAAGGGCTTTCAATATATTGGCTGGACCTCCTATAAAGGATCTACAGGAAGTCATAGACAAAAATCATATAGGATCAGAAGGAATGGATGGGTTGTGATTTGCACTGTTATAAGAAGTACATGCATCATAGAGGTCACATGTCTACTGAAGCAGTGAATATCTCTGTGTGTATCTCATAGGAACCTGACAACTTGGCTGAGGAGGATCTCAGAGCCTCCCTTGTTTAACTCTCTACAATATGTGCAATAAATAAGTGGTCATTCTGCCTTAGCACATAGACTTCCAATGAGGGAGAATATCCTACTTCTGGAGGTAGAAATTCTATTTTTGGACAGCTCCTTGTTAAGAGTTTTTTCCTTATATCAAATCTGATTTTTCCCTGTTGCAATTTCTAAACATTGCCCATAGTTTTACCCTATGAGACCAAGAAGAGCAAGCCTAGTTCATCTTCCTCATGATGGCTTTTAAGAAACTTAAAGAAAGCAATCTTATCCCCCACCTCACCATATCCCCTGTGTGTCACTGTGCTTTATTCATCCTAACCATCACCATCACCCTCTACCCATGTCTTCTGGTCATTTTTCATATGGAATGATTTCATTTTGATTGTTCTGCTTTGGATAATCTCTAATTTACCCATTTCCTTCCTAAAATGTTGTATCCAGGATCTTACATAATATTCAGGATATCTGACCAGTCAAGAATACAATGATATAATCTGTTTAATACCAGATGTTACAGTTGTTTTTTTTTTACTAATGTGGCCTAGGATTGTATAAGCTTTGGGGGGCTGGAGAGGGGAGGGGATAGTTGTACTTGTTTTTGTTTTGTTTTCTGACTACTATGACACTACTGAAACATATTGACCTTTCAACCCACTAAAACACTCAGATAATTTTATGATAAAGTGATCTAGTCATCTATTTCTTGTATTCATGAGTTTTATCTATTAAACTCAAGTATGACTTTACATCTGTCCCTTTTCAATTCTATCCTCTTAGATTTGATCCCATGACCTAACCTGCACTTTCTTTTCAGATAATTTGCCTGTACGTAGAATGTGCAGTTATCCCTTCTACACTGAGACTTTCCCCATTGAGGTTTCAGTGTATCACAGATTGGCATAAGAAATTAAATTGGAATTTTGAGGGAGTTTTTCAGAAGCTGCAGATGACATGTGAAGGCCAGTAGATAACACAGAAAAAGTTTAGAAAGTCAGAAATGTATAAAATATATGTATAGTATTGTATAATATCAACACATTTTATCTTTTAATACCATAATAATTCAGACTTCTTCTCTGGTACAAAGGGAGGGCCAAAAATTTTTACATGGATTTTCCAGATTGCGAGGTCACCACACTCATAATCCCTGCAATGTGGAAGGGATAATTGTACAAGTTGCCCTTTCCTTCCCTACTTCCAACTGTGAAAATTCTAAGGGCATATCTTCAATAATATTTCTTTGTTTAAGTCATTAATAAAAATGTTCAAAAGTACATGGTCAAGCACAGACCATGGGTCACTCAGAGTTCTCCTTTGAAGATGGCATTGAATTATTAATAATGGTGCTTCTGAATCTGCCTAATCCTATTATTCCATATTGCTATCCCTTCCATAAAAATGAGACCTTTTGTCAAATGCTTGTCTAAAAGCTAGGTAAATAATCTGGGCACTAAAATACATTTCTCTCAGTAGAGAAGTAGGGGAACTTTAAGTGCAGAACATTACACATGCTTGTGGGAAATGGTTAATGTGTTGATTGATTTTGCTTAATTGCTTTTGTCAAGAGGGAAGGTTGTATAATTGTGGGATATGTGTGGAAAAGATCATAGTGTAAAAAATAGACACCCATGGGACAATTTTTAAAATAGTATTACAAAATAATGTTGCAAAAGTGGTTCAACTGGCATGTCCTTGATGAAGTCCATACTGGCTCTTTGTTATTATTGCCTCCTTTTTCTAAATTTTCACAAACCATCCTTTTCGTCATGCATTCTAGGATTTTGCCAGGAATTGAGGTCAAGTTCATGCAGTTTGTGGACTCCATTTTCTTTGCTTCTTCAAAAATCGGTACAATATTTACTCTTCTCTTATCCTGGAGTACATCTATTATTCTCCACAATTAGTTTAAGGTTTTGGACAATAATTCAATAATCATTTCTATCGGTTCTTTTAGTTCCAAAGGATACATTTTGTCTAAGCCTGGTGACCTTAATTCATCAAAGGTAATTAGATGCTTTTTTACTATCTTCGAAGTTTTCTTGAACATGAAGTCCCTAGCTGCCATTTTTGTACTCTCCTTTACAGAGAAAAAGGTCATTCTTTTTGGCAGAAAAAAACATATGAAATAAGAGTTGGGTTGCAGAATGTCTTTCCACTCTCTATTGTTATCCCATCTACTTTGAAAAATTTTTCTATCCCCTTTTTGATCCACTTTTTTTAACTACCACAATGGAATATAGATATTTTAATCACTGTTTTAACTTAGTTTCAAATTACTTTCCATAATGATTGGATCAATTCACAGTTTCACCAATGGGGTATTAATATTCTTGTCATCTCCTCCAACATTGTTTCATTTCATCTTTGTCAATTTGCTGGGTATGAAGCAAAATCTTAGAGTTACTTTGATTCAATTTCTCTTATTATTGGTCATTTGGTTCACCTCTCCTTTTTTAAAAAATCAAATTATCTAATACTTTTGCCATATTGTTGTGTTTCTCAAAAAAATTACTAGTTTTATTTATCAATTCAAAGTTTTATTTGTTTATAATTTAGTTAATTTGTTGTTTAATTTTCAGGATTTTTATTTTTCTACTTTAGGTTTTAACATTAGTTGTTTTTCTAGTATCTTTAATTGTATTTGCAGGTCATTAATCTTTTTTTCTCTTTTTGTTAAAAGATGTTTAGCATTATAAAATTTCCCCTAAAAACTGCTCTATCTGCATTTGCAAAATTTTGGGATGTTGATTTATTGTTTAGCAATACATTTAATGAATTTATCTATCATTTCTATGAGTTGTTCTTCGACCCAACAATTTTTTTAGGATTAAACTACTTGGTAGTCTCCAGTTGATTAATATTCTAGATTCCCCTTAAAATATTTTTATTGCATTGTGATGAGTAAAAGATATGTACATTATTTATATTTTTCTGCATTGAGGTTTTTATGTCCTAAGATCTGATCATATTTTTAAAAGTGTCATCCACACCTGAGAAATATAGACATGTATATAGATTGAGAGGCAGACATAGATACAGATACTGCTTTCTATTTAATAATTATAAGAAATATATCATATCTAAAATTTATGAAATTGTATTCAGGTCCCTAACTTCTTTATGGTTTATTTCTTATTAGACTTATCTAGAGTTGATATTGTAAATTGAGGTCCCCCACTATTATAGCTTTATTGTCTATTTGTCCTGGAAATTCATTTAGTTTTCATTTAAAGCATTCAAAGGTTATCTTATTGGGAGCATATGTTAAGTATTGAAATTAATACATTTCCTACATGACTCTTCAGCAAAATGTAGTTTCCTGCTTTTAGTTGTCTATTTCTGTTATTACTTTCTCTGCTTTTTGGGATTCAGCTGAAACACAATAGATACTGCTCCAGCCTTTTATTTTAATTTATATGAGTTTTAATTTTCAAGTGTGTTTCATGTTAAAAAAAAAAAAGAAAACATATTGATGGATTTTGCTTTCTAATCCATTCTGGTCATCTCTTGCTTTTCATGGGTGAACTTATTCCATTCACATTCACACTATTTATTTCCCTCCATTCTATTCTATTCTACTTTTTCTTCCTATAGTCCTTTGTCTCTGTTTATGTCAAGTTATTACTCTTTCATTTTTATTTTAGTCTTTTCTTCCTTTTCCCTTTTCAAGCTTAAGGCTTACTTTGTTTACAACTAATTCTCCCCTAAATCTGCCCCATCCCTTTTTTTTCCCTTCCTCTCTCCCTGATCCTATTTTTATCTCTTTTGAATTGAATGTATTTTTAGAGCAAATATTAATGTATATGTGTATTACCCTCTTTTGACCAGTTTAGATGAATATGAAATTTGAGTACTTCTCTTTCTGCTCCTACTTCTCCCATATAGGTATATAATTCTACTTACACAACTTAATTATGTGTCTTAACAAATTCCTCCATATTTTTCTCTCATTTTCTCTTTATATATACTCTCACCTGTCTTTCTTTTCTTTTTTCTTGCATTTTCAAAATATAAAAAACTATTTCTCAATTTTTTACAGTTGATCTTTATAAAGTCCCTTCTGATTTTTCACTTATAGTGACCTTTTTATTTGTCTTTTGAGTTCTGTACTGATATTTGAAAGACCCTTTCATCTTTATTTTTTTCATCATGAATATTTAAAAATCTTTTATTTTATTGAAGGTTCATTTTTTCTTTTTAGAATGATACTCAATTTTGAAAACAGATAATTCACAACAAATGAAGATAAAAAAGGATAATATTAGAAATTATTTTGCCAAACTATACACCAATAAAACTAACAACTTAAATAAAAATAAATGAATATGAATAATAAAATGTCTAAAATCAATAGAACAAGAAACAGAGAATTTAAATAGCCCACCTTCAGAGAAAAAAGCTGAAAAAGCCATAAATGAACTTCAAAAGAAATTCCAGTACCAGAAGGATTTACAAGTGAATTTTATCAAATATTCAAAGAACAATTTCTTCTAATATTTTACAAATTAATTGGAAAAATGGCAAAAGAAGAAATTACCAAATTCTGTCTATGACATAGATAGAGGATTGATTGATAAACATTAGAGAAGCAAGCAGACAAAGAAAATTATTGACCAATATCCAGATACACTAAGAGTATATATACACTATGATGAGGTTGAATTTATACCAAGAATGCAGGTTAGGTTTAATATCAGGAAGACTATAAACTATAACTATGACCACATTAATAACAAAATCAACAAAAATCATCCAATTGTATCAATAGATGCAGAAAAGGCTTTTGACAAATACAATTCCCAGTTCTGTTTAAAGCACTAGGAAATGGAATTAATAGATTTTTACCTTAAAATGAAAAATTGTATATCTCTAAAACCAAGAACTGCTATTATTTGTAACAGAGATAAACCAGACTCCTTTACAATGAATTTAGGGGGTAAAACAAGAGTGTCTACTGTTATGAATTCCTTTTGACACAGTACTAGAAATACTGGCTATAACAATAAAAAAGAAAATTAGGGAATAAAATATAGGCATAGAAGAAACAAAATCATCCATTATTGCAGGTGATGATGGTGTGCTTAAGGAATATTAAAGAATGAACTAAAATTAATTGAAAAAATGACTTTAGAAAAATTGCAGGATATAAAATAAATTCACATAAATCATTGATGTTTCTATATCATGCTAATAAAACCTAGCAAGCAGAGCTAAAAGAAAAAAAAAGGAAATTCTTTTCAAAACAATTACAGAATGCATTAAAAATTTGGGAGTCTATCTTCTAAGACACACACAAGAACCATATAAATATAATTACAAACAAAAACTTTACCAAAGAAAGACCAGCATAAAAATTGGAAATATTAATTGCTCATGGAATGAGCTAATATGATAATGATAATACTAGCTAAAACAATGAACTTATTCAATGCCATGACAGTTAAACTATCAAAGGATTACTTTATGCAACAAAAATAAAATTAAATAAAATTCATATGGAAGGAAAAAAAGATCAAGAATCTCAAAAGAAATAATGAAAAGAACTTAAAATAAAAGAGACTTAACAGTGCCAGATTTCAAAATGTATTACAAAGTAGTCATTATTAAAAATACAATTTGGTACTGGTTTAACAATGTAGAGTTCAACTGATGAAAAAGATGAGGTATACACTATACTGAAGTAAATATACATAATATTTGATAAACACAAATATCTGAGAAAATGGGATAAAGACTTTTGTTGTTTTTCAGGCATTTCAATCATGTCTGACTCTCTGTGACCCCATTAGGGGTTTTCTTGGAAAAGATACTGGAGTGGTTTGCCATTTCCTTCTCTAATTCATGTTATATAGAACTGAGACAAACTGGACTAAGTGACTTGCCCAGGGTAACATAGTTAATAAGTGTCTGAGATCAGATTTGAACTCAAAAAGACAAGCCTTCTTGATTCCATGCCCAGCACTCTACCTACTGCATTGTCTAGACTTAGTATTGACAAAAACTGCCATGAAAAATGTATAGGAGTATAAAAGAAATTAGATTTAGACAAACATTTCATACTTTATAGAAAGAAAAGCTCTGGGGAAGGGAGGGTAGAGCCAAGATGACAGCAGAAGCAGGAACCACCTAGCGCTCTTCCCCCAAACTCCTCAAAAAACCTGTAGAAAATGACTAAACAAATACTAGAGCAGCAGAAGTCATGAATGACAGACTGAAGCAAATTGCCAGCCCAAGATAATTTGGAAAGTTGATGAGAATGTTCTATCCCACTGGGTTGGGAGTAGAACAGAGTTTGGGGTGGATAGTGCCAGCATGGACAGGGTGGGAGCAGGTCTTAGGGGACTGAATTGCAGGAGGCTGCTGTGGATTCCAGACTTCTCAATCCACAAATGTTTAAGACAGCTTCAAAGGTCAGTGGGATGGGTCTCTCACCTGGCTGAGAGGGGAGATGATCTGATCCCAGCCCCAGGGCAGCTATAGTCATTGCTTAAGTGGAGGCTTCTTCAAGAGACCTCTACTTAACAAAGCTCAAAAGTCAGGTAACTGGCTGAGAAAATGAGCAAATAGAGGATAAAGAAACAGACTATAGATTCTTATTTCCTCTGTGAAGAGGTATTTTCTTATATCATTAGTGATGAGGTAGATCAAAATATATGGCTAGAGAAAGACAACAAAGTCAAAGCTCCTGTATCCAAAGTCTCTTAAAAAAATATGAATTGATCTCACATCATGGAAGAGCTCAAAAAGGATTCTGAAAATCAAGTAAGAGAAGTAGAAGAAAATTGGGAAGAGCAATAAGAGTGGTGCAAGAAAATCATTGAAAAATGAGTCAACAGTTTGCTAGAGGAAACCCCCCACCACCACCAAGATGCTGAAGAAAGTAACACCTTTAAAATTAGACTAACTCAAATGGCAAAAGAGGTCCAAAAAGCCAACAAGGGGAAGAATGACTTAAAAAGCAGAATGGGTCAAATGGCAAAAGAGATTCAAAAGGTCACTGAAGAAAATGGTTTTAAAAAATTAGAATGGAGCAAATGGAAACTAGTAACTTTATGAGAAATCAACAAATTATAAAACAAAACCAAAAGAATGAAAAAATAGAAGACAATGACAACTAACCTGGAAAATGGATCCAGGAGAGATAATTTAAAAATTATTGAACTACCTGAAATTATTGAACTACATGATCAAAAAAAGAACTTAGACATCATCTTTCAAAAAATTATCAAGGAAACCTGCACTAATATTCTAGAACCAAAGGGTAAAATAGAAATGGAAAGAATCCATTGATCACCTCCTGAAAGAGATTCCAAAAGGCTAGAAATATTGTAGCCAAATTTCAGACTTCCCAGGTCAAGGAGAAAATATTACAAGCAGCCAGAAATAAACAATTCAAGTACAGTGGAAACACAATCAGAATAACACAGGATTTAGCAGCTTCTACAGTAAGGGATTAGAGGGCTTGGAATATGATATTCTAAAAGTCAAAGGAGATAGGATTAAAACCAAGAAAACCAGCAAAATTGAGTATAATACTTCAGGGCGAAGAAATGGAATTTCAATGAAATATAGGACTTCCAAGCATTCTTGTTGAAAAGACCAGAGCTGAATAGAAAATCTGACTTTCAAATACAAGAATCAAGAGAAGTATGAAAAGGGAAACAGGAAAGAGAAACCAAAGGGAAATATTAAAGTTGAACTGTTTACATTTCTACATAGATGCTATTTGTAACTCATGAGACCTTTCTCAGTATTAGGATAGTTGGAGGGAATGTGTTTGTGTGTGCATGTGTGTATGTGTATATATATATACATATATATGTGTATGTGTGTAAATGTATGTATATGTATGTGTATATGTACATATATTATATGTGTATGTATATGAATATTTATATATATAGAGAGAGAGACAGAGGGCACAGAGTGAGCTGAATATGAAGGAATGATATCTAAAAAAGAAAATTAAAGGTTGAGAGGAATGTACTAGGAGAAAGAGAAAGGGAGAGGTAGAATGTAGTTAATCATCTTACATAAAAGAGTCAAGAAGGAGCTTTTACAATGGAAGGGAAGAAGGAGAAGGTGAGAGGGAATCAGTGAGCCTTCCTTTCATTGGATTTGGCTTCAGGAGGGAATAACATACACAATCAAATGGGCATGGAAGTTTATCTTACCCTACAGGAAAGCAGGGGGAAAGGGGATAAGAGAGGGAGGATAATAGAAGGGATGGCAGATTAGGGGATGGAGTAATCAGAAGCAAACATTTTTGCAAAGGGACAAGTAAAAGCAGAGAATTGAATAAGTGAAGGGCAGGACAGGATAGAAGGAAATCTAATTAGTCTTTCACAACATAACTGTTATGGAGGTTTTTTGCATGACCACACATGTACAACCTATATCAAATTGTATGCCTTCTCAATGAGCATGGGTGGGGAGAGGGAAAGGGAGAGAATGTGAAACTCAAAGCTTTAAAAATGAATGTTAGAGGTTGTTTTTACATGCATCTAGGAAACAAGATATATATGCAATGGGGTACAGAAATCTGTTACCCTATAGGAAAACAGAAGGGAATGGGATGGGGAGGGGATCAAGGGGAGGGCAGATTGTAGGAAAGGGAAATCAGAGTACATGCTGTGTATACTCATGGGTGGAGTTGGGGCAAGATAAGGAAAAAAATTTGAAATTCAAAATTTTGTGGAAATGAGTGTTGAAAGCTGAAAAGAAATAAATTTATTTTAAAAAACAAAAAGCTCCATGAAATCTAGATATCAAGTTAGAGAAACACAGAAGAAATTTGTCTATCAGTTTTATGAATAAAAGTTCATTAGCAAACAGGAAACAGAGAAAAATACAACATAAAATGACTAATTTTGATTACACAAACTTTAAAAGATTTTACACAAAAATCTAATAAAGAAAAGACTAAAATTGAAACAAATGGAAAAAATCTTTATAGCAAGCTTAATAACAGTCTCATTTCAAGATGATTTGAATTTGTAAGAAAACCATTTCCCAACTGTTAAATGGTCTAAGGATATATGTCACAAGGGAAGAAACCCAAGCTAAAAATAACTATATTTAAAAAATGCTCCAAATCAATATTAATTAGAGAAATGCAAATTAAAGAAATTCTGAGATTCTACTTCATACTTATCAAAGTGGCAAATGTAACAAAGAAGGAAAATGATAAATGTTGGAGGATCTGTGGGAAAATAAACAACTATACTGGAAAACACTTCATCACCATCTTCTGTCTCTCAGATTGGAGAGTGGGGCCATGTATTCCAAACCTACTTTTTTTTTTCATAATTTTCCTTGACACTGCAGACTTCTTGTTCCTGCAAATGAGTTTTGCTACTAATTTCTTAGCTCTGTGAAGTTCCTCTTTAGTAGTTTGATTGGTATAGTTCTAAATCTGTAAATTAATTTGGGTAATATTAATTTTTTTATTATATTAGTGTAGTCTAACCATGAACAGTGACTATCTCTCCAGTTATTTAAATCATTGTTATTTATTTTAAAAGTATTTTGCAAAATCAGAAATTGAATGCTAGAAATTCTGTGTATTTTTTTTATTTTTTTGTTAATTTGAACAGAAATTCGCATGTTATCTCTTTTTTTGTGTTAGTTTTTTGTGTTAATTTTTTTTTGTTAATTTGTGTTAATTTGAACAGAAATTTGCATGTTATCTCTTCCTGAATCTTATTATTACTCCATTGGTGAATTCTTTCCTGCCTTCCATTTTGGTGACAGGCTCAGACTGATCATGTTTCATTCCCCTTCCAGATTGTTTATCTGTCTCTGGATTTCACCACTATGCCCTGACACAGGGAATGTAAATTCCTTAAGCGCAAAGACTGCTTTGCTTTTTTCTTGTATCTATATCCCTGGTACTTAGCACAGTGTCCACCACACAGGAAGCACTTACAATATGCTTCTTGGCTGTTGCTTGTTTCCTGTATCATGCTGCTTTGCTGAAATTATTGTCTCAAATACTTTTCTGATTCTATGGGGTTTTCTAAACATCCTATTATGTCATCTGTAAATAAAGACAAATGTGTCTCTGCTGGCGTTTAAGCCTTTGTCTTACAATATTATCTTTCCTCTTCAGTTTTATAACTTTTTTTAAAAATTAGATTTCAGTTAACATAATTTTTTAAAAATTAGATTTAGGCAAATGCTTTATCAGTCTACCCCTGACCATGGGTCCATTATTCCTATGTTTTAAATTGTGTTCCAAAATTTTAATTCTATTCTCAACATCTTCTTCAACAGTTATTTACTGTCCAAATTTATCTTTCTCTTTTGAAATTCTTAGTTTCAATAATCAGCAGCATTGATGACAACACAGTTTCCCTAAGCTCTTCTTTCAGTCTTTTGCCTGGGATTCCATCATCTTCAGCAATGCTCTCTAGATTTCCTCTGGTAGCATCATTTGTGTCCATATAAATCATATGAATGATAGTAATCAGTTGATTTTACTAGTCTTTGGAGATTTGATGACATCTTTGTCATCCTGGGAAGACAAGAAACTTTTCTGAGTTTGATATCAAGTTAATAAGTAGCTGACTCATGATTTCTCATTAGGGAGTTATCAACTACCACCTTTCAAATCTTCTTCCTCTGAACCTTGCTTAATCTTTCACTTGACAGCACTTGTGTATCTACATGGTCATTCTTTTGAGGACAAACAGATATTTCCTCCTCCGACAATGCAGCTCTCTCCTCTTTGGAAAGCACTCTCCTCTTTGTTACTTAACCTGAAATGTTCAGTTTTTCTCCTCCTATTTCTTCTCTATGTCACATTCTTCCGTCTCCTAACCCCCTAACACAATGTATCTAAAGAAACAGAAGTTAGGATTTCCTTCTGTTTCTTTAGATATATTTTTCTTTGATTTTCACAGTGAAACTCCTTTCTTTAAGGAATGACATCATTCTCTTTGATACCATGAAGAAGTATTTCTCAAAATATTTATCCTTGTTTTTAACAGCTAATATTTATATAGAAGTTCTCTAAAGTTTGAAAAACACACACCTGTGTGTGTATGCACACATACATATATTTTCATTTTGTCCTCATAACAACCATGTGAAGTAAGTGCTATTATTATCCCCATTTTACTGATGAATAAACTGAAGCTAAGTTACATAATTTACCAAGAGTCAGGAAAGATCTGACCTCTGGTATTCCTGACTCCAAAAGAGTGCTCTATCCATTATGTCACTCAATTACTTTTAGGTAGTACAATGGGTAGAGAAATGGACCTGGAGTCAGGAACATTGGAAGTGAAGTCCAGTCTAAGACACTTCCAAATTGTGATGCTGGGCAAATCATTTAACCTCTGCCTACCTCAGTTTCCTCAACTGAAAAGGGGGAATAATAATGTAACCTACCAGCCATGGTTGGGATGATAAAATGAGATATTTGTAAAATGCTCTGCAAAGCATTATGTGATATATAAATGCTAGCTATCATTATTATTATTTATTTCCTACCAGCAAAATCAGTCTGAACTTTAATCAAAAATTGCAGTTATTCACCCATGGCAGAAATAATCCCTGGAGAAGCATCCATTTTGTCCATACTTTAAGGGATCTTCAGTCTTTTGTCATCCTTAACAGGAACTCCCTTGGAGAGCTGCTATGATAAACAGCCTGTGGCTTCAGCCAATTCTAGAATTGTTCTTTGCCTCATTTGCATACTCTTACCTTCTTGTTAATCCATTAATAAGTTCTCACTTCGTAAACCCTTTTCAATAACATGTGCTTCCTTCTTCTTGTCTTACCAAGCTCTTCCTCTGTCTTACAAAATACCTTCTACTCTTTCCTTTTCTTGACCTCCTTCAGCTTGTCAATTTCCTTTTTCTTTATTATCTTCACTTTAAGTCCTGTTCAAACTTGTTCTTCAGCTGTTTCTTCTAACCCTGCAACTTCTCTCTGAGGTCATCCATATTCTTTTCCCCAAATTCAGTGTCTAGCCTTTGTACTACTGGATTAATCTTTCTACTTCCTTTCCTTCTCTGTCTTGATCTTGAGTCCTGCTTCTCCTCTTCTCAAGCAACATATGCACATGGAAGCTAGGAGTGAGTCAGTGAATAAACATTTAAGTACCTAATGTTGCCTAGCATTGTGCTAGAGTCACAAAGAAAGTAAAATGGACACTCCCTACTCTCAAGGGGAGCACCATCTTAATGGAGGAGACTAATATGCAAACAGTTATATACAAACAAGCTAAGATAAATTGGATCTAATCATCAGAGGAAGGTGTTAGGATTAAGAAAAATAAGTGAAAGCTTCTTGTAGAGAGCAGGATATTGGGTGAGCTTTGAGGGAAGCCAGGAAGTATTAGATGAGGAAGGAGAGCATTTCAGGCATGGGGTATAGCCAGTGAAAATACTCTGGGTCAGAAGGTGGAGTGCTGTGTGCAAGGTAGAGCAAAGAGGACCGCATCACTGGAGGAGGTCAGACTCTGGATCACAGAGTATTGACGGAGGAAGGGTAAAGTATAAGAAGACTGTAAAAAGCGGGGAAAGGGGTTATGAATAATTTTAAATGCCGGAGTGTTTTATTTGATCATGGTGATAATAGAGAGCCACTGGAATTTCTTGAGTTGGGGCGGGGTGGGGGCGGGTAGGCGACATGGACCAAAGATCATTTTGACACCTGAGAATAGGAGAGAGTAAAGTGGAGAGAGACTTATGGCAGAAAGACTGATGAGAACGCTATTACAATAATCCAAGTAGTAGGTAATGAAGGCCTGAATCAGGGTGGTGGGAGGGTCATTATAGAGAAGGGGGGCATATATGACAGATAATATGAAGATAAAATTAACAGACCTTGGCAATAGATTGGATATGAGAGATGAGAGTGAGGAGTTGAGGATGATACCTAGATTGCAAACCTGGGTAACTCGAAAGATGGTGGTATTATTACCAGTAGTAGAGAATTTAGAAGGGAGGAATTGGGGTGTGGGTGGGGGGAATATTGCGTTTAGTTTGGGTCATTGTAGAATCCAGTTCGAGGTGTACATTAGGCAGCTGTAAATATGAGACTGGAGGTCAGCAGAGAGTTTAGGGCTAGATAGGTTGTTGTGTTGACCTTTCATTTTTAAAGAGGACCATGACATCAGCGAAATGATGACATGACTTGCACTTGACTTTGTTTTGAGTGAGGGAGGGCTGTAGGACTGGATAAGCAAATGTGCGAATCATCAAAAGAACGTTCTACATAGTACATAGCAGTTAACTGTAAAAAAAAAAAAAAAAAAAAAAAAAGTACAGGGACATGGGCTATTTCCAGAAAGCAGGGAAAAAGAAATGGGAAAATTGAGGCATCCTTTCCCCACAGCCTAATCTATGCAACCCAGCTTAAGCTAGTTTAGCCTGGAAGTATTACACATGTATTAGCAATGAGTAAAATCAAAAGGAAGTATCAGTGAGACTTGACCAGTAGACTTTTGTGGTTGTGAAGTTGTGTCCAATTCTCTGTCAGCCTATTTGGAGTTTTCTTGGCAAAGATGCTGGCTTACCATTTCCTTCTCCTTTTCATTTGACAGCTGAAGAAATTGAGACAAGCAAGGTTAAGTGACTTGCCCAGGATCATACAACTAGTAAGTGTCTGAAGCCAGATTTGAACTCAAAAAGATGATTCAGCGGCACCCCCTAGTTGCCCTGGCTAGTAAAGTGGGAAAAGAATTAAGTGAAAACTGGGAAATCCATTACAAGCTGGCTCCAGCATAGCCCTGAAAACATCCTCTGACTGCTTCCTGTGGGTCCTAAAGATTCAGGGACACACTGTGTGGTGATGAAAAGTCTTTTAGTTGCTTTCTGAGATAGAACTCCATGGATACACTAAAAAAAGCATTTCTTCCCCTCAAACCACTTCTTCCTCCCAGTCTAAAAGTATAAAGACAACATTCTACACTCTCTAGAGGACTGAATGAGGGCTCCCATCCAACTACAAGCCATGAGCTCATAACCTCCTTGGCAAACTTGTGCCTGAGATGGAGCCACCTTCTGTTTTTATCTTTTACCCTTTGGTACAGGGACCTTGCAAGATTGCAAATAAAGGTGGTGTCTTTCCCTTCCCAGGAGCCCAAATAGCAGAATAATAGCTATTATAGTGGTTGCAGTGGCAAAAGCAGCAGAGACAAAGTGGTCATAAAGGAAAGAAGACAGGGAGACAGACAGAGAGTTAGACACAGAGACAGACAGAGAAGGAGAGAGAGAGAGAAGAAAGAGGAGGAGGAATATAATTACACAGAGAGGAGAGAGAAGGAGAAGAGAGAGAGAGGGAAGGAGAGAGGAGAGAGGTAGAGACAGACAGAAAGAAAGGTGGAGAGACTCCGCTATTGATCCTGCTGGGGAAAAGAAAAAGAACTCATTTGTTATTGAACAGGCCATTTTCAGTGGAGGTAGAATATAAAAAGGCTAATGTTCAGGCCTTGCAAAATGACTGTTTGCAAATGTACCTCTCAGACTTCTCTAATTGTAGTAGTAGTGATAAATTACTGGATTCCGTTCCCATAACTTTATGATTCTCTACAACTTAACATTCCATTTCCTGTGTAAGAATAAAACTACCTGTTCCAACCTTGATGCATCTTTGGATCTGGGGTTCTTTCTTCTTGCCTACACCCCTGAAGAATGTTAGACTAGAGGCAAATTGTTTTTCTGAAGTCCAAGGTAGAGGTAGGATTGAAGCATTAAAGCCCAAGGAGCCTGGTTCCCTTATTAAGGAGATAGACAATTCTACAGCAGTGAACACAGGGCAAACTGCAAGGACAGGTAAAGGGCAGAGATTGGCAAAGATTGCCAGGTCCTATGGCCTCAGACAGGTAGCACCTGCTAACCACTGTACTGGAGAGGTCTCTAGATAATTTGCATGGCCCCTTCTCTACCTTCCAAAGGCAACACTGGAAGTCCAAAGGAATTCTTAATATAAATTAGCAAAGGGGCCCAAACACAAATTGGAATGAGAGCTGAGGGACTCCCCTTCAAAGAAGGAGAGAGAAGGTTTTCAAACAGAAAGAAAAGACCCATGCCACCTTTACTAATGGCTCATCTTGAAACTTTCTTCAGCACCTCAGGCCTCTTCACCCTAGAACAGCCTATGTCTCCTAAGGTCCACTCATCTAAGGTTCCTCCCAGTCCTGTTCCTGACTTCCTCTGGACTGCAGAGCCATCCCCCTCATCTTTCACTATCTCTCCTCTCTCTTATTCATTTCAGCTAAGACTGTGCCCTTTCTTGTGTAAAGGAGCTGAGAATGATGCCACTACTTGGTTCTCGTAGTTCCCTGTCCCAGTCAAATGTTGCTAGGTGACTCAGTGGATAAAATGCTGAAATCAAGAAATGAGGAAGATCTGATTTCAAATCCTGATTTCAGACACTTATTAGCTGTGTGACCCTGGGCAAGTCACTTAATCTCTTTCCTCACAGCTCAAGACAAAAAAAAAAATGAACATTACAGAGTCAACCCATAATATTAAGGCTGTACTGACTTCTCACCCACCAGCGAGAGCATGGGAATGGCATAGTAGAAGGCATTTGCAACTGAATGTCAAACCAGGAAGGTTAAACCAGAAACACGTGTGGAAACTGGCCAATTTCAAGTTTGATATCAGGGAAAATTTCCTAACACCTTCTGCCATACAAAAGCAGAATTGGGCTGTAGCAGGAGGTGGTGGAAGTCTCCTTTATTGGAGGTCTGGTGGTCTTCAAGTAGCTTAATATCAACTTGTTGGGTAAGTAGTCTTCCCTTAGGGCAATCTTCTCTGACTCACAATCATAGGATGGATTTTTTTTGGGGGGAGGGAAGAATTATCCTAGGTTCAAAGTACTCTGGCTCTATAATGTTTGGTTTTTTGCCTTGAGCTATGTGACTTTACAAAAGAAAAGGAAAAAACAGAAAAATAGACTTTATTCTGTACCATATTATGCTTTGTACATTCATAATCAAATGAAACTCAATGCTGCATAATTACAATGACAAAACAGGAGAATAATTGAGAAAATATGTACCTCTTTCCCTTCTTTGCAGAGGTGGGGGACTATGAGTGTGGAATATTACATATACCACCAGATTCAGCTGATATATGGTTTGACTTAGCTATACTCCTTTTTTAATTCTCTTTTTTGTTCTTTATTATAGAATGACTCACTGGGGAGAGAGGTGGGAAAGGATATATTCCAAAGTGAAGGTTATGTAAAAACAGACGATATTAATAATTTTTTAAATCCTCTTATTTTGCCTTTTGTGTTTTACGGTGAGATCTGTATCCTTCTAATGCAAGTTTGTACCTCCTGCTGTGAAACAGAGAATGAAGGGGCTGTGAGAAGGAGGAGGGTTGGAGTTTCTGAATTTCTTTAGAGAGCACTCAAATCCATTTGATTTTTTTTAAACTTGATTTAAAAACCTCTTAGTAAATTACTTTCGGGGGAAACATTGAAGGTTGCTTCTGTGTTTGGAAGCATTAATTAAACTCTAAAGAGCATTATCCCCAGCTCTTCCCAGCACTCTGCTCTCAAAAGAGAACTTTCCTTTCCTCCTCCAAAACATTCATCACTGGAGGGAGTGTCTTGGCTGTCCTATCCCCTACTCCCTCCTGGGATTTTCTCTCAAGCACCTTCTTGGCCAGAAAAATTTGAGAATAATATTCTTAAGACACTGGTTAGAAAACATATTTTCCAGGATCATCCTCCATAGATTTATGTTGTTTCTAGCTGAAAGGATAAAAAGGGTCCACCTGATCTTCCCAGGTGTCCTTTGCTGATCAGACTTTTGTGTACAATGAGGAATAAAACTCCAACCAGGCTGACTGGGACATACCATAAATTTATATTAGATCTCAACTGGGCTTTCACTGCAGCAAGGCAATCCTTTTACCCCTCCCTTACTCATTCTCTATCCCACTCATTATATCACCTATTTCAAACCTTTTCTTCTCTCCTCAAATGGTACCATAATATCCCTACCCTTCTTCCTTAGTGGAATATCTCTCTTCATACTTAACCTAGAAAATCAATAATATTTGCCACAAAGTACCTCTTTTCCCTTTATCTTCAGCTTATAATCTCTTTACATCATCCTTCACTATCAACTTCTTCATAGCAGTTTCAAATGGAAAGATGGCCTTTCTTCTCACCAAGGCCAGCAATCCTTCAGGTATAACTTTAATCCCATCCCCTTCCATTTTATTCTCCCTGCCCCTGTCCAGGTCTCCAGTCCTTTCCTAAGTGCTAGTTCCTTCCATGATACCTACAGAAATGTTCATGTAACCTTATTGTTAAAAACATAAACAAACAAGAAAACCTTCCCTGGACAATGCCATACTTGCTGCCTGGCAGCCTACATCTCGCCTTCCTTTTTCAGCCAAACACCCCAAAAAAGTCCTCAACATTCACTGTCTCCACATTCTCTCCTCTCACTCAAGCTTCTCCCTCCAAGGTTACCAGTGTTTTCTTAATTGCCTAGTTCAATGGCCTTTTCTCAACCTACATCCTTCATTATGCTTCTCCCATGATATTTCAAGGTAACTAGGTGGCACAGTGAATAGAGCACTGGTCCTGGAGTCAGAAAGACTTGAGTTTAAATATGACTTCAGACACTCTTTACTAGCTGTGTGATGCTGGTCAAGTCACTTAACCTCTGTTTACCTCAGTTTCCCCAACTGTAAAATGAAGATAATAACATACATATCTCACGGGGTTGTTACGAGGATCAAATTAGATAAAATTTGCAAAATGCTTAGCACGGTGTATGGCATGTAGCGGGTGGTATATAAATGTTTATTCTGTTCTCTTCTCATCTCCTGTCTCCATGACTGTTCTTATTGTTCCCTATCCCTGGAATGCTTTCTCTTCTCACTTCCACTTTTTAGATTCCCTAGATTCCTTCAAGGCTAAGCTCAACCATTGCCTTTAAGTCCTTTCTGGTTTTCTCTCACTGCCAGGGCTTTCCTGTCTTTCTGTTTGCTTTGTATATGTTTTATATATAGTTACATATGTGCGTATTGTCCCCTTCAGAATATTGTCTCTTTAAAGGGGCTCTTTTTGACATTATCTTTATGTCAACAGGCCCTAGCCAGTGTTTGACACATACATAGTATACACATAGAAAACGTTTATTGAGGGATTGATAGAGATGAAAGAATCTTAAAATTAAAAAGCCTTTAGATACAGAATTGGAAGAGACCTTAAATACACCAGACCATCCCTCTTCATTTTATGGAAGATGGAAAACTGAGGCCCAGAGGAGTTAAGCAGCATACTGAAGATCTGCCCAAAGCAGAGCTAGGCTTTTATTCTGTGACTCCAATTCCAGTTCTATAATAACAGCATCCCAGATAGATTTAGGTCTATCATCAACAAGGATTCAATGGGGACCTGCTGTGGGGGGTTACATAGAGGTGTGGTTTTAGGCTTGAAATGTCACTAAGTCAACTAGTTGTCAGGACTGACCAAGGAATACTCTCATTAATGTCTTGTTAGACAAGATAAATGTAAGGGAGTATACATATGTCTAAGTCTAGGATACATATGATTGGTCAGTGAGTAGTAAATGTCATCATGATCCAGTACACAGACAGTTCAGCCAGTACACAGCCTGGTTCAAACTAATAAGTTCTATTGGTGCAAGAAGGGAGATAATAGTTTTTGGTGGGGCAGGCTGTCCTTGGGCTAAGGAGAAACTACCTGGGATAGTGTTTTGAGGCTAGGGAGAAATGTGATTTTTAGAGAGAAATGATTTTTAGAATTGGGGTCCAAGCACAGGTACTCAAGCACCCCATTATAACTAGTGGAATTTGGGCTAACCTTGGATGGGTGGCATTTAGATAAGTAGATGGGAAAGGGAAGAGAATAGGGGATGAGAAAGGAATATGTAAGACATTTCTAATTTCTTTACCTGCCTGCTGTCTCTCCTGCTCCTGTATGTCAGTTACGTTGAATTCTGAAAAAGTAAAAATGGTCTAAAAGGTATAACAAGTATGTCCTATGAGATCAGGAATCTCAGAACTATGAACTTGTTTTTTAGAAAAAAATATTTTTATAACTATTTCAATATAATTGGCTTTCTTTGTAATCCCAAATGTTTCATTTTATGCTTCTACAAACAAGATTCTGAGAAGGGGTCCACAGGCTTAACCAGACTTTCAATGGGTCTATAACACACACATATGAAAGCTAAAAATCCCCTGCCTTAGATATCACCCCTTCAGTTGATTCTCAGACCCTAACACCTGAGATATTTCCTGGCTAGCTCACTCTCAGGGGACATTTCCTCTCTTTCCCTTTCCTACCACCCCCATATCACACCCAAATCATCTGCCTTTCTTAAACATAGACTGGAGAGTAAAGTCACAGTAGTATTCAAAAGGTTAAAGCAGAGTGAACTGTTAATTTTAATGCTTTCTCAAAGCTTCAGTTTTAATAAGCGAAAATGATGTTCTTATTTGCAGTAAAGTGGTGTTATAAAATTCTGTCTGTCAAGCTCATTTTAAAACCATGGAAATAAATGATCTGACAAAATCAGGCTATTAGACAAGTGAAGAAGAGTGATTTCCATAAAAGTAGAGGAGCTGTTCCTTAATTTCACACTTGGTAGTCTTTTGGGTCGACTAAATTTTTAAATAAGTGATAAAATTATATTAGCGCAATTGCATTTTTATAGATTTTTTTGGTCATTGTACTCTTTTTCAATCCCTTTATTTTAACTCAAACCATTCTGCTGAAAGGTTACCTCTCAACTTATGTTACCTCGTAACAATCTCTGCCCACCACATGGCCCAGGGCTCGCAAATCCTCAGTGAGGCTTCACAGTGACCGAGCGGTGCCCTGGACCTGGGAAATGGGGTTTTCCCTGCAAGGGATGCTGTGAGTGTGGAGTCTAGGAACAAAGCCTCTGGGTATGAAAGGATGGTAGACTGGGATTTAGAGAGGCTTCCCCAGGAAACACTCAGGGCACAGGAAACACCCCCGGGAGACAAGTGTGAAAAAGCAGCCTCATTTTTTTCTGTTTGGTTCAGTCAAAGAGACCCCATGCAGTATTTGGATTCCTAGAATGTTAGAACTAGTAGATCATTTCATTTCAACCTTTCATTTCACAAATTAGGAAACTGAGACTCAAAACAAGGAAGGCCAAAGTCACAAAGCTAGTGGAATTGTTAGTTACTAGTAGAAGAGTAAAAAGAAGGAGAAGAAGAAGATGATGATGATAAAGAAGAAAAAGGACTCAACTCCCAGGCAAGTTCTCAGAATGAGACTCATGAGAAATGGAAAAGAAGATCTATCTATCTTTTAAAGCCCCTTCCTACCTTTACAATCTTCTTACATGTTACTCCGCTTCACATACTTTACAATAAATGGTGACCTTGGTGTAACAGCAATGACCCCATCATACACAGGAGGGCCTGTTTTAGAGGTTCTTAAATCTGCTTTTCTAAAAGGAAAGCAGTTTTTGAGGGGTTAACTATCAGTTTAATCAAGCATATATATCATTCACTTAGTTCAGGGGGAAAAGTTAGCACCTTGAACTTCAGAGAAAATACAAACAGAAATTACCAGCAGAAATTACAGACAGAAGACCAAAAGGACTTCCAACTGTCTGACCATAGACAATACATACATCATTACGGAGAGAGAAGCATCAACATTGGAGTTTTCAAAGTCTAGGGGCTCTGTAGCGGCTACCCAGAGTGTCATCTGGCAACCAAACCTTCTTCCAAAAACTAAGCCCCAAAGTATGCTCACTTCAGAGTATGCTACACTTTTTCAGAGCTGGAGGACATCATAACCCTCATGACCCCTTGTCTCATTAGAAATTAACAAAAGGTATCTGAGGTCTATTAATGGGCAGGGAAGATCTTTAACTCTTCCCCCTACCCACCATTAACCTTATGTTAACATTACAATTGGTATTGTTGTTTCTAGTACACAGGAGACCTTCTCCTCTAGTCCTTATCTCTATCTGGTCACTGGACCCAGACAGCTCTGGAGGAAAAACCAAAACTGGTGTCCTTGCATAGCACTCCCTCACTTAGAATACCACTCCATCCTCTGATTCCTATCCTAGTATATTTTCACAGACTGTCTCCCATGCCTGGAATTCTTTCCGTCCTCTTCATCTCTACCCTCTGGTTTCATTGACTTCCTTCAAATTTCCATAAAGTCTCACCTTGTACAAGAAGATTTTCCCTATTGATGCCTTCCCTCTGATCATCTCCAATTCTGAATATATGGTGTTTGTACATATGGTTGTTTGCAAATCTCCTCTATTAAACAGTGAGTTCCTTGAGGGCAGGGACAGTTTGCATCCCCAGAGCTTAGCACAGTATGTGGCACACAATAGGTATTTCATAAATACTTACTAATTTGAATGCTGACTAAAGTTAAAATGTATCTGGAGAAACTGACCCAAATGTTTCCCTTTCAAGATACTCTAGCAGTTCTTGCAAGAAACAAAGCTAGTTCTCCAAAGCAACTTTGACTTACACTAAATTGGCCCCTGGCCAGGATCAGACTGTCTGATGGGTCTTTTGCAAGTTGTTTCAAAATGAAACAATAATCGATCCCACTTTGAGGTTTTTATTGAATAACATTTATGCTCTTCTTACTGAGGTAGGGCATAAAAAAGATGAAATAAGACATAGGTCTTGACCTCAGGACACCTAGAGTCTAGAAGGGGAGAGAAGTCATGTACATAAAGAATTACAATAAAAGATAAAACACATTTAGGTCAGTAGGGAAGAAGACATTATGCATGCTCACATAATTAATTGACTAATTAAATATATTAATAGCCATGTTAATTATACACACATATGCATAGTAAAAGAATTCATATTTACAACATCCTCTAATGTAGGCCAAAGAGAACAAAGCTGGTAAATCTTGTACCCGAGGTGTAAGTGATGTCCCCATCCTTAGGATTCCTCAAGTTCCTAGCCATGGAACTGCATGGGTTGGGGTATCAGCATTGGAGATACCAAGCACAGGAAAGGAAAATAGAACCAGAGGGGAGAGAAGTCAGAACAAGATGGGAACAAATGAATGATTCTGGAAAGGAGGAAAGTAACTATTAGGAAGAGTATGATGGACTAGAGGGGCAGAACAATATGGAGGAATTTATGCTGTATTTGAGTTAGTAGAGAAACTCAGTTTGAATCCCTTTTCCCATACTTATTACAGTGGTACATAAATACTTGGGACAAAATAAAATAAGCAAGGCTATGGATTTATACAACAAACCTTACGACTTTTACATCTTGAAAAAGAAATCCAACTTTTAACATTCAACATTGTCTTTCTTTTGTTGTAATTATTTGTTTTACATGATTTGGCTCCTAGATTATAAGATTTTTATGTATATTATTTAATTCTTCATCATAAAATCATATATCAAATTGGATATTAAGTTTACTTTGATGAACAACACATTTTCCAAGTCTAGCCAGTATTATAGCCAACAGGTTTTTTTAATGATGTTTAAATCAAATGGGTCCTCAGGTCATTAGAGTATGTTCATCTCTATATCTTAGATAAATCTGGCTTTCTTTCTTTTCTTTGTTTTTAAAATAAAATTAAAATAATTTTAAAATATTTTTTAAAATAGAATAATTAAGTTTTCAACATTTGCTTCTATAAGATTTTGAATTCTAAATTTTCTCTCCCTTCCTCTGCTTCCCCCATCCCTAAGATGGCAGGCAATCTGATATAGGCTATACATGTACAATCATATTAAATATATTTCAACATTAGTTGTGTTGTAAAGAAAAATTAGAGCCAAAAGGAAAAGCCATGAGTAATAAGAAACAGAGAGAGAGAGATAAAATAGTACACTTCGATCTACATCAGACTCTGTAGTTCTTTCTCTAGATGTGGATAGCATTTTCCATCATGTGTCTTTTGGAATTGTCTTAGATCCTTATTTTGTTGAGAAGAGTTAAGTCTATCAAAGCTGGTCATTGCCCAAGTTGACTGTTACTGTTTGCAATGTTCTCCTGTTTCTGCTCATTTCACTCAGCATCAGTTCATGCAAGTCTTCCAGGTTTTTCTGAAGTCCACCTGTTCATCATTTCTTATATAACAATAAATAGTATTTCATTACACTAATATACTACAATTCGTTCAACCACTCCCCAGTTGATAGACATCCAACTAATTTCCAATGCTTGGTTACCACAAAAAGAGCTGCTATAAATATTTTTGTACATGTGGGTCCTTTGCCCATTTTTATGATCTCTTTAAGACACAGACCTAAAAGTAGTATTGCTGGGTCAAAGGGTATATGCACTCTTCTAGCCCATAGATCCAAATTGTTCTCCAGAATGGTTGTATCAGTTCCCAACTGCACCAACAATTACTGTTTCAATTTTCTCACATTGCCTCCAACATTTATAATTTTCCAGGTTTGTTATGTTGGTTAATCTATGTGATGTGCTACCTCGGAGTTGTTTTAATTTGCATTTCTCTAATCAGTAGTGATTTAGAGCATTTTTATATGACTACAGATAGCTTTGATTTCTTCATTAGATAAATTTCTCAGCCTTTTGTGGCATATGGCATGGTGCAAGGTTCTGCTAAGGCATTCTATCTCCATTTGGGAATTTTTAAAATTCTGGAACAATTCTGATTTTATATGTATCTATTTTTCAGAGTTCATTATTTCTTCAATAATATAAGACTTATAGGTTTACTGGGAGTTAAAAATATTCCAAACATTTTTTAGGAAGTAGAGATTTTACAATCTAATGCAGATTCCCAAGTCTTACAGGCTTGCTTGGACTTCTTGTAAAAATGGATTTAGGAAAAATCCATTTTAGTAAAAAAAAAAGCAACTTTAAACAATAAAAGTTACTTTTTTCCTAATCTTTAGTAGTGCAGTCTTTGCATTGTGTTGCCTACCACAAAATTTTTCAGTTATAGCAATAGTTGACAGCATTTATTTTAACTCATCTTCTTTTTGTTTTTTCCAACCTAAGCCACACTGTAGAAGAATCAATTACAATTCCTCTGGTTTCCAGGCACCTGTGAAGGTTTTTTTGTACTGAGGATTAATCAGGCTATTTCAAAGTAGTAGTTTATAAGTTTTTGGTATTCCTTTAAAAAAATTTTTTTTACCACACTTTGTGTTTTGATACTACTAATCTTGCTTAATTTTGAGCTTGAATGATCCTTGAAATGCTTGGGTTCTCCACACCAACAGCCACTGCAATATCTACAAGTCATTGAAATATGCTTTTTTTTAAGGGTTATTACTTTTTCATATTCCATTGAAATAATATCCATTCTTTGATTTAAAAATGAAAACCTGGAAAGACTTACATGAACTGATGCAAAATGAAGCAAACAGAACCAAGGAAACATTGTACACAACAACAGCAATATTGTATTAATAAGCTGTGAATGACTTAGCTATTCTTAGACATATAATGATCCAAGACAATTCCAAAGAACTCATGATGAAAAATGCTCTCCACTTCCAGAGAGAGAATTGACGGAGTCTGAATACAGATTGAAGTGAAGATTTTCACATTATTTCTTTGCGGGTTTTTTTAATCTATGTTTTCTTTTACAATAGGTCTAATATAAAAATATGTTTTGCATGAATGCACATGATAACCTATATCAAATTACTTACCATCTCAGGGAGGGGAGGGAGAGAGAAAATTTAGAACTTTAAAAAGGACAAATATTAAATATATGATGGGGAAAAAACAAAATATTATTCACAAAAATAGTCATTCTTAAAGATCAACTAATTCAAACCTTGAAAAAGGAGATCAATGAAAAGTGTGTACAGCACAAAATCTAGCATTCAACTGAAAAGGACTAACCAAAGGGAGTTTAGTCTAGAGTTAGTAGAAAGACATATGCATAGCCACTGCTGTCACACTATGAAACCATGTCAAAATTATTGTTTCTTACAAGTAACTTTCATACCACTATAATTCTGAAGCCACAAGTAAGTAGCTTTAGTGTCTCTATGCCTTAGGAATCTCACCTGCAAAATAAGAATATAATAAGGATAGTATTCTTTCAGAGTTGTTATAAGACTCAAATGAGATAATGTACATGTCAAACACTTTACATATTTTAAATGACTACATGAATGACGGCTCTTATTAAGTTAGCATGCTTCCTTCTGTGTGAGGAGAGGAGAGGGTAGTTGATGAAGAAAGCAGGGTCTAGTGGAAAATGAAATATCCATGAGGGACATGTCTAAAATAGGATATCTGGTAACCTTTGGCATAGGATCCTGAAAACATGTAGGCAGACTCCCTGAAATTTTGTCCATGGGTCAAAAACTGATTTTCATGCCCTTTAAAATTCACAAACACCAGCAAATTATGCTGAGACACAAATGGACCTCATCTCCAGCTGTCTCCTGAGTTAGGGAGCAGGGATGTTCCATAAACATGAAAGCAAGAAAGAAGAAAAAAGGGGCCTGGCAGAACTGAAGCAATTTATATCCAAAGCATGAGTCTACGCCATATAAAGTTGGACTATTCTGTCTTTGCTTGAAGTGGGGAGAAGTGGAGAAAAATTAAATGGAAAAAAATAGAATTGTCTCTCTCCTTTAGTCATTATTGAAAAAATGGCACACATGGCATGACCTACCATTGGTTCAAATGCAGTTTACTTTTTGGCTTATCTAGTTCCCTCATCTGTAAATTTAGATCCTATTCCTCTCACCAATACGACTCACCTTCTTCCTTTCTGATACTTTCAATCCTTATCTCCAGTCTAGGCTCCTGGAGGGAAACTTTCCCAGTACAGAAGAATTCTTGTCTCTTTATTAAGTGGTTAAGAGGGCAGTATACTATAGTGGGTGTGGCCCTGAATTTGTTTTTAGGAAGCCTGATTCTGGTTCTTGACTTTGACACTAGTCTTCTCACTAAGCTTTGATGCTTTCTTCAGGGTAAAAGCCTTTCCTTCCATCCCTAAGTGTTTTCTCCTTCCTCAAATTATCTATCCACTTATCTGCATTGATTGTATCTTCTGTAACCCTCCCCCTCCCCTTAAATAAGCTTCCTGAGGATCAGGACTTCTCAAGGGTATTTTTGTATCTCCAAGACCCTGTACAATGCCTGGAATATAATTAACTGCTGAATTAATTCTTATTCAATTGAATCAAATTGAATACTTTCTCCTGTCTCTGATCTCCTACTGCATTTCTGTGACAAAATGGCAGACAATATCATGGGGATCTTAACTTACCCAATGAGGTTGGGATACTCCTTCAGAACAAAGGCCAGCTCATATCCTTTGGTTTTAAAGGGCCACAGGACTTAGAGCCAAAAGGAGTTGTAGAGATCGCCTAACTTAACCCTCTCATTAGCTCACTAGAAGTCACACAGACAGTAAGCTGGACTGGAATTGGAAGTCAGGTTTCAGATTGCATAGACTTGCAAAATGCAGCACTGCCTCTACCTTAACTAAGGTGCCATCCAAGTAAACTGGCATCAGAAAAGAATGGCAAGCCTGGGAGGTTTGGGGGAGGGTTCCATGGACTTAAAAGCAAGTGGGTGTGGTTTATCTAGCATACCAGAGTAGAAAATCCTCTTCCGGTTATTAACACATTATTAACAAAAGCACCACCTTGTGCTACAAGGGTATACTCTGTTAACTTCGAAGGCTTTGTCAGCTCTTCTCAGATGCCTTTACAGAATCTACAGGGAGATCTGAGCCAACAGGACTTTGTTATGCCCAATTTCCCAACCATATCCTTGGAACACAGAGCAGTGTAGCTGTTAATAAGGGTATTCATCATGAGACAGCCTATTTTTGGCATTGTCTGTGACAGTCTCAGTAACTTACAATTGTCCCCTGGATGTGAACTTATCATTTAATTACGCTCTGAGAAGCAGCTTCCCGTATCACCCACCAAGTTAGTTAAGCACGCAGCAGTTCCCCAGCTGATCCTGGCATGATCAGATCAGTCATAGGTGAGAGACATTCCTATCTCAGGGTTCCCAGAAACCCCAGCCAGAGAGGACAGTTTATTGCCTTGACTTCTATAGCTGCCATTAACACAGGCCTTTTAAATGAGAGGCTTAGATTAGGAACATGGAAGGAAGCCCACCTTTAGAAGAGGAGATGCGTGAAACTCAGCAAACAGTGCCAAACTGAAGGCAAAAATGCCAATAGGCTCGTTAGAAAAAAATCAAATATTAATGAAGGTCAGATACAGGTCAGTTATGTAACTGCAATTCAATACAACACACTCATTAAAGGGTTACTTTCGGTCAAGTCATGCACTAATTGGATTTGAATACAAACACACACAAAAAAAGAAAGAATTCCTGCCCTCAAGGAACTTATATTCAACTGGGGGTGGAGGAGGAGAGACATGCAACTCTTCATCTGAATAGATACACACATACACACATACAAAGATAAGTATATGCAAAATATATAGAAAGTTCAAGAGGGAGATAGCAATAAGAAGTGAGGAGAGTTTTGAATCAGGAAAGGCTTCATGTAAGAGGTGGCTCCTGAGCTATATATTCCATAAAGGGATTGCATGGGGGTTAGGTTCCTGTATGTCTGTTGAATGTAGCAGTTGTCTTATGTAAACCATTAGAGTAGTTTATTTCATTTACGAAATTAAAAAGTGCTCAGAACAGGAGCATGCACATCCCAAAGTTCAATCCAAGATCTGCCACTAAACTGTCTTCCAGTCCAAAGGTAAGGCCCTTTCAAATGCCCTAAAGCAAAGTCACCAGCTCTGAGAAGTCTCCAAGAACCAACCCCTCTATATGGGAGATAGTTCCAGAGCACAAGTCTATTTGGTAACGGCGGCAAGTAAGTGTAAGTGTCTTCCGCTCAAAGTCAGACATTTTGTCTCTGAAGGGCCAGGATTGCCTCCCTCCCAAGGAAGGAATAAAGATGAAGTCCAAATTAGTCATGTTGTATTATTTCTTTTTATGGTAATACTCTGAAAGTCTGCAAATGTCAGCATGTTAATTTACTGTCACTCAGTGATATTATTTCATCCTTTCAAAAATGTGTTCCATGCATTTTCAGTAGCACACTCCAAGCGTTCTCCATCTCAAAGTTTCTATAGATAGTGTGACTACTTTCACTGTGTCCGTTGCCAAAATGTAGAAATTCATCATTGAATGCAGCCACATATACATTACCAGTGCAGTTTGGGACTATGATTTTTTGCTTGGGAAAAGGGAAGGAAAAAGGTTTGATTTTCTCTCTGCTCTCATTCTATCACCTCTTGTCCTCCTAAAGCACTCTGCTGCTTCTCTGTCAAGGAATACAAGAAGATGAATTTAATATCACACACACACACACACACACACACACACATATATATATATTTATATATATATATATTTAAACTAAGAAGTCCTGCTTGAGTTTGTGTATGAAGTCTGAACATTCCCTCCTCTATCCATCCCTGCCCCACCCCCCAATGCTTCAACCATGGTGGCAAACTTATTTCAAAAATTCTGATGAAACACTTTGTAAATTTTGTTATTCTGTGATGATAATAAATCATTATAGCCTTAAACACTTCTCTAGCTTGGAGCCTCAGTCACAAATTATCTTGTCATTCTGACCAAAACATTCTCCAAAAAAGCTTGACAAGTGCTAAAACCCAGAACATGAAACCATGTGTTGTTGTGAAAGCAAGATTCAGAAATGTCAATTAATTAGATTAAGAGGCTACTTTTAGCTTTACTCGTGTTGCCAAATAACCCTTAAAATATGCATCGCCGTGGAGGCCTACCTCCGCCATCCAGCGCTTCTGTGCAAGATGAGACAATGGATCGGACTAATAGACGGAATTATTGTATCTGTCACTCAGCTCCAGAGAATGATCTAGAAGCAAATGTCTTGCTTCTTTTTCCCCACTGTATGGCTTCACAAGCTAGATAAATTCTGCCATTTATGAATTCAAGTAGTTTTCACCACCATCATCCCACCCCCACCCCCCTCCCCAGGCTTTGGAAATCAGATTCAGATTGGAAAAGAAAAGTCAAGCACTATCGTATGTCTCTACTAGTAAAATGGATTTTTAATGTCTTTCTCTGTTTTTTAAACTTGAATTTGCATTTTTGAAGTTCAGTTTGTAAAAAAATGTGGAGCAATTATTTAAATGTTTTTATCCCTGTTTCTCTAAAATCTCTTATCTTTAAATAATCCATATCCTCAATTTTATTTATGCTATAAACTGTTCCTATATTTTAATGGTCTGTTTGCTTTAAAAGGGGTTGTTGGTTTTAATAGCTCAGTTACTATCTTTGTAAACTAAATTCCTCCTAACCAAATTCTAGCAGATCAGCTCCGCCTGCAGAAGACACATTCCAACCCTGAAAAGGAAATTTAAGCCAAATAAATGTTCTGTCCAAATTAAAATCCATAAAATGAATAGTTAACTTGGACTAGAGCTGATGGGCAGAGGTTGAGCTGTGGGTGTGTGGGTGTTGAGTGAGTTGCATGCCAGGACCCCAAGGGACAGAAACCAAATGAAATTAATTTCCTGTAACCCCCTCCATCCATTCCCCAGGACTAATTGATTGTGTTGCTGGCATGGATTTTTCTAAGCATGCCGAGATGGGCAAGATGATTGGCATTCCAAAGAGTGGCATTTGGAATCCATTGTCTTCAAAGGGCCTAAAGACAAACATGCATCATCTGTACAATGAGGGACTTGAGTGGATGACCTCTGAGGTCCATTCTAACTCTAATATTTTGTGCTCTGTGATCTCTCTCTCTCTTCCTCCTTCCTCCCTCTTCTCTTTCCCTCCCTCTTTCTCTCTTCCTCTCTCAATATAAGACACTACGATATTTCTATTTATTTTAAGGAGTTCTGCAAAATTTCCCAAAATTCTCCAAAAAATGTTTGAAACTGGAGGGAAACTATAATAGTAACTAACATTTATATGTTGTTTTAAAGCTTAAAAGGAGTTTGACATGTAGTATCTTATTTGATTTGATTAAAACAAGGCATCAAGTTATTCCTCCCTTTGGCACCCATCTTTTACCTGCTGCCAAAATAATTATTCTCATGCCTAGATCCAACCCTGTTGCACCTCTGTTTAGAAGTCTTTGGAGGCACCATATTCATGCTTAATAAGGTTTAAAGTCTTATCTGACATTCTTGGCTGTTCACAATATGATATTATCCTATTTTTTAGTCTTATCTCATATCCTTCCCCCTCATGCATTCCATCTCCCAGTCACACTGGACTCTGTCTTACATCTTCCCACCTCTGTGCTTTTGTTCAGAATGTCCCTTACATTGATAATATTCTGCTTCTTCCTCTTTGCATGCTAAATCCCCTGTAAAGAAATAATTCTTTAAAGCTCAAATTAGATACTAACACTTCTGTGAAGTCTTGACTGATTCTCTTGATACCTAATGATTTTTCTCATCAAACCTCATGTTAACACCTTGTTTTGCACCTCTCTGATGTACTTTTCATGTAATATTGTGTTTTCTAGACTTAAATGTTTGTGCCTTAACCCCTACTAGACTTCTAGTAGAGACAAATATCAGTCATGAAGGTAAGAGAAGAGAATGATGCCTGATCAACACTTAGTATGATGCCAGGCACACTGTAGCTGCTTAATAAATGCTTGTTGACTTGATCTGCTGAGTCCTAGTCCAGCAATTCTAACTTATAAGTGGTACGGATTATGGCCTTGCAGACTGGCATGAAGTCAAAGTTCCCTCTGGCTAGCCAAACTGGCAATCAATGCAGCTCTAGAGACAATATCTTTGCTCAGAGGATTCACTTCATCTTGTCACACAAGAGGAAAACCATCTTACATTTCTGCATAGGGCAAAGCCAGGGTAGTAGGATATTCAAGACACAACAGGACAGTCAAGTACTCACTGACATCCAAACTTCAATCCCACTTCTAACCCCAACACATCTCTAGTTCCAATCCTAATCCTGAGTACTCTCAGAACAGGTACAGTAGCTGCTTTGTTCTTCCAGCCTAGTTATGGAATAGAAATGCTGTAAAATTAAATGTTATAAAAGGCAGTGTAGTATGGTAGAAAGAGGCCTGGGCCATGAGTCAGCAGACTTGTGTGGGCAAGCCAATTATCTTCATTTCACAGATAATAATAATTCATATTTCTATGGTACTTTGAAGTGCCATCCTTGTAGGAAAAACAAGAATCCCATGGGGTAGGTTTTGCAAGCATTAATCTCATCCCCATTTTTACTGGAAGAGGGGGCAAACTCTGAGATTCTTAGCTTTTCCATACTCACAGAGACAAAAGCATCATAGACCAGATTCAAATTCAAGAGTATGGAAAGTATCTGTTTAGTTACAGATTCTCAAAAACAGAAAATCTCCAATTTAGGAGGAACTTCAAAAGTCATCAACATGTACAGTAATCTCCTCTAAAATATTATGAACAGAAACTCATCCAGTTCCCACTACAAGGCATTCAATGAAAGGGAGCCCATCATCCCTTGAAGTAATCCATTCCACTTTGGGATAGCTTTAATTGTTAGGAACTTTTTTCTTTTTATCAAGCTTACCTCTCTGTATCTTATATGCATTTTTAAGTCCTCTCCACAACTAAACAAAATATCTCTTTCATATGACAGCCCTTCAGATACTTGAAGATACCTATCATGTACCCCACACACACTCAGAAAATATGTCTAAGTGCTTTAACCAGTCCTCACTTGGCATAGTCTCTAGTCCCCATTATATGCTATCCTGAACATGTTCTAACTTGACAATATGCTACCCAATGCATGACATCAAAGACTGAACAGAAAGTTCCAAATGTGATGGGAGTACAAAGGTACCATCCTCATTCTCTTCTTGGAAATTGTCTTTTTAAAATATAACCTAGGACAGTATTAGTTTTGGGAGCTGCCAACCACTATTATGTTTCATTCAGGAATTATTATCCAGGCTTGTCTCCCTTACTTTCTCCTTGGAAACTTAATTTTTGAACCCAAGTAGAACTTTATGCCTATGAAGTTTCCTATTAGATTTGGCATGTCAAGATCTTTTTGGATCATCACTTTGTCATTCCAGTGGCTAGCCATCACTTGAAGTTTTATATCAAATATCAATTTGATAATTCTGCCATCCATGTCTTCATCTAAGTCACTGATCAAAATGTTCAGTAGCATAGTCGAGGACAGATTCTCAGGGTACTCCACTTGAAACTTTATTTTGGTTTACCTTGAACCATCCAAGGGCTACGCTATGGGACTGGTCATTTAGTCAGTTCTAAAAACACCTAACTATATTATTTGCAGGCTTATAATTTTTCCATCTTTTTCAGATGGAGAGGATGAGAAATTATGGCAAATATTTTTTGGATATCTAGGGAAAGTATGCCTTGAGAGAAATGATTAATAACCAATGATTTGGGGAGATCCAGAGTTCTTTCTCTATAGTCCACATTTCAAAATTCATTCTCTTGAAGTATATTACTGATAATGAGATTAAATTAATTCTGTTTAATTTTGGTCAGACTTCACCCAACCTTACAAGGAATTTAATCTAAGGTAGGAAAGCCCATTGTATTCTACTGGTGGGGGGTGGGGGATGGGAATAAATTATTTTATTATATTGTCCAAAGTTGGGGGTAGTATAAGTATAATGATAGTCTCTTTGTCCAAGAGTGACATGATGTCATTCTCTCACCACCTCATTGGAGTGATCCCACTTTTCTTTGTAATATTCATTCTCTCATTTTTTAACCAGTCAGAGCTGATTGCCATCCTCAGGAATACCTACTCTTCCAAGGGCATATAAACTGAGCCCAACCACTAAGAGAGGTCTTTGACATTTGAGAGTGCCATTGTCCTCTTTTATTGATAAAGTCCTAACATTATTAATAAAATGACTAAATTACCCAGAAAGTATCTTTCAAACTCCTTTTTAATATCACAGCTTACAACATAACCTTGCTCTATTGACACAGTAACACTGTCAAAAAAAGAAGTGAGGTTAGTTTGGTATGCCAAAGCTATGCTGGTTGTTTGTGATTGGTTTTCCTTTCTAAATGTTCATAATGTCTTTAATAGTGAATTCTAGAATTTTGACAGGAATTAAAGTCAAGCGAAGCATACTTACTCATATTTTGCAGACTCTACCCTCTTCTTACTTTTTACTATAACTGGGACATTTTTCCAACTCCAGTCCTGTAACACCTCTCTTATTTATCATAATCTTTTAGATAGCATTATCAATCACATCTGCCAGTTTCTTTCACATGACAGCCCTTCATATGTTTGAAGACAGCTATTGTGTTCTACCTATCTCTTCTCTTCCCTAGTCTGAATGTTCCTAGCTCGCTTTATCCAAACCTCCTATGGCATAGTAAATGGAGTATTTCATGCAGCCCTGGTGACTTGAACTCATTGAGAGAAGCTGATTTAGGATTTCTATTCTTTGTTAAGCACTTTTATTTTATCCTTCCTGGTCTACAGATCATTATCATTGTCAGAGAAAACAGAAACAAAATAAGATGTGAATAGTTCTTTATTCTCTCTATCATATGTCTCTCTCTCTCTCTCTCTCTCTCTCTCACACACACACACACACACACACACACACACCTTTTATTCTTCATTATAATCATTTATTTGTGTCTTCAGAAATGCATTCTTAATAGCTTTCCTATCCCTTAGGCTGCCTTCCCTCATAGGATCCTACTGATGCTTCCTCTGAATAGTTTGAAGTTAAGTCCTCAAAAATCTAGGTTGAATTTCTAGTTTTCCTAACCTGCATTATAAATTCTAAAATAGTGTGGTCACTTTCTCCCAGTGCTCCCATTATTTCTACTTCAGTAAACTGCTTCATCTTCTTGGGAGAATTATGTCCTAAAAGAGTTCCCCTTGTTGCTTCTTCCATCACATATAAATAACAAAATTTTCATTAATGCAAATCAAGAATTTATAAACTATGCTGTTTTAGGTAGAGAGTTCTTACAGCTGTCTAGATAATTGAGCTTCCCTGAATCTGCTGTATCATGACCTTTTTACCAAAAGTTATTTCTTGAATTCTTTACCCATTTACTCCAGTGTAGGTGGTGAGTTTTATATGTTTTGACAAAATCGTTTTTTTTTTCTCTCTCCCTCCAAGATCCCCATCTAAATTTCCTAACTGCACTTTGGTTCTGAAATTCCTCCTGAGTATATCTTAATGTAATGGTGATGAGGGGATTCTTTGATCAGCTTGAAGAGCTTCTCCAACTAACCAGAAGAGATTAAATAGTGTGAGCCATTGTTTGGAGATAATCAAAAGGAATCTTCTGAAGCAAGGTGAACACTCCCAATGACATCATACTGATTGACTTTCAGAGACTTCATTGCTTCCTGAAGACTTGCTGAATGAGAATCATCAACTTGTTCTTGTGATCTACAAAAGCCACTTGTGAGACCCAGTTGGGTCTTTTTTTTCTGCTCTCTTTTTCTCTTTGAGATATTCTGTTTGCATTTTTCCTTGTAATCTCCTCTAGAGTATAGCAAAGCAAGGTTGGAAGTGAAGGGATTTCTCCTTCTCCACTTCCAGGGGCAGTAATTTCAAATCATAGCAGAAGCACATAGCAGCACCATTTCACTCAGCCTGGGTAGTTCATGAACAATGTTGATTAATCCCAGATGTTCTGAAGATTTCCTGTTGCAGTGTTCCTTGGAGAAAGAAGACTATCTAGTTCTCCACTCAGTTCTACTTTGAAAGCCAAACTGGTAAATTACAGGGATTGTGCAGGTTCAGATGTGTAATTTCTTTAGAAATGCCAAAGTATCTTTTCTTTTTAGTGAGAGACTAAGCCACAAGTAGTACTGAGAGTTTAGAGGGCACTTAAATGACTTTATGGAGAGAGATTCACCAGAATTAAAAAGAGTTGCCCTGATAACCCTAAGTTCAATTTTCTTCTGGGCTCCCATTGCATCCTGGGTCATCTCTAGTCATCCTGACGAATATCTGGTGACTGACTCCAGATGACTCAGGAGGAGAAAGTGAGGCTGGTGACCTTGCCCAGTCCACCCTCCCTTAAAACAAAGTCAAGTGCAAATCATGTCATCATTTCTCTGATGGCATGGTTCTCTTTGAAAATGAAGGATGAACACAATCCTTCTGGGGAAGAATACTGCCAGTCACCTGGGATTCATCCTTGAAACCTAGGTGTCATCTTCAACCCTTCATCCAGTCACTACCTCTCTCTCATCAGTTGTTAAATCCAGTCACTTCCTTCACCTTTGTAATGTCTCTTCTATATCACCCCCCTCTTCCTTCTTCTTCTTTTTTCTTTTTTTCTGTCATTCTTTCTTTTTTATTTTTTTAAATATAAATTTATTTCTTTACCTTTTTACATTCATTTTCATAGAATTTTGGGTTCCAAATTTTCTCCCCATTAATCCCCTCCCCCCACCCCAATACACCGAGCATTCTAATTTCCCCTATCACCAATCTGCCCTCTCTTCTATCATCCCTCCCTTCTCTTGTCCCCATCTTCTCTTTTGTCCTGTAGGGCCAGATGACTTTCTATTCCCCATTAACTGTATTTCTTATTTCCTAGTAGCAAGAACAATACTCAACAGTTGTTCCTAAAACTTTGAGTTCCAAATTCTCTCCATCCCTCCCTCCCCACCCATTCCCTTTGGGAGGACAGGCAATTCAATATAGGCCATATCTGTGTAGTTTTGCAAATGACTTCGATAACAGTCATGTTGTGTAAGACTAACTGTATTTCCCTCCATCCTATCCTGCCCTCCATTGTTTCTATTCTGTCTTTTAATCCTGTCCCTCCCCAAGTGTTGACTTCAAATGGCTCCTTTCTCCCATTGTCCTCCCTTCCATCATCCCTCCCTCCCTGCTTATCTCCTTCTCCCCCACTTTCCTGTACTGTATGATAGGTTTTCATACCAAAATGAGTGTGCATTTTACTCCTTCCTTCAGTCGAATGTGATGAGGGTAAACTTCATGTTTTTTTCTCAGCTCTCCTCTTTTTCCCTCCACTAAAAAGTCTCCTGCTTGCCTCTTGAATGAGATATAATTTACCCCATTCCATTTCACCCTCTCTCCTCCCACTACATTTCTCTCTCACCATTTACCTTAATTTCTTTTAAGATATGGTCCCATCCTATTCAATTCACTCTGTGCTCTCTGTCTCTGTGTGTGAGTGCATGTGTGTATGTGTGTGTGCGCGCATGCATGTACGTGTGTGTGTGCACATGTGTGTGTGTATGTCTGTGTGTGGTCCCACCAACTACCCAGATACTGAAACATTTTAAGAGTTACAAATATTGTCTTTCCATGTAGGAATGTAAACAGTTCACCTTTGGTAAGTCCCTTATGACTTCTCTTTGCTGTTTACTTTTTCATGCTTCTTCTCATTCTTGTGTTTGAAAGTCAAATTTTCTTTTCAGCTCTGGTCTTTTCATCAAGAATGCTTGAAAGTCCTCTGTTTCATTGAAAGACCATATTTGCCCCTGAAGTATTATACTCAGTTTTGCTGGGTAGGTGATTCTTGGTTTGAGTCCTAGTTCCTTTCACTTCTGGAATATCCTATTCCATGCCCTTCGATCCTTTAATGTAGAGGCTGCTAGATCGTGAGTTATCCTGATTGTATTTCCACAATACTGGAATTGTTTCTTTCTAGCTGCTTGCAATATTTTCTCCTTGACCTGGGAACTCTGGAATTTGGCCATAATGTTCCTAGGAGTTTCTCTTTTTGGATCTCTTTCAGCCAGTGATCAATGGATTCCTTCAATACTTATTTTGCCCTCTGGTTGTAGAATATCAGGGCAGTTTTCCTTGATAATTTCATGAAAGATGATGTCTAGGCTCTTTTTTTGATCATGGCTTTCAGGTAGTCCCATAATTTTTAAATTGACTCTCCTGGATCTATTTTCCAGGTCAGTTGTTTTTCCAGTGAAATAGTTCACATTCTCTTCCATTTTTTCATTCTTTTCATTTTATTTTGTGATTTCTTGGTTTCTCAGAAAGTCATATGACTCCATCTGTTCCATTCTAATCTTGAGAGAACTATTTTCTTCAGTGAGCTTTTGAACCTCTTTTTCCATTTGGCTAATTTTGCTTTTGAAAGCATTCTTCTCCTCATTGGCTTTTTGAACCTCTTTTGCCAATTGAGTTAGCCTATTTTTTTTATTTTAATTTTAATTTTTTTTTTTAATATTTTACAATCATTTCCTTAAAGTTAAGATTTTATCCCCCCCACTCTTCCCCCAATACCCCCTTCCCTCCCTGTGACAGCATACAATTCTGTTTAGGTTCTACATATACTTTCCTATTGAGCACATTTTCACTATAGTCATGCTATGTAGTCGAACTAAAATAAATGGAAGAAATCATATACCAAATCAAAACATAATACACTGAAACCCACCCACACACAAACATGATCTGCTACATTCTGCGAATGACTTCCATATTTCTTTCTCTGAGTGTGGAAAGCATTTTGCCTTAGAAGACCGACATTAGGATTTTTTTTTTCTCAGTAAGTTCTTGTGTTATTACAAAGTTCCAAGTCTACCAGAAAGAACTCTCACACACTGTGGCCATTGCTGTGCACAAAGTTCTCCTGGTTCTACTCCTTTCACTCAGCATCAGATCATATAAGTCCTTCCAGGCCTCCCTGAAGTCTTCTTGTTCATCATTTCTTATGGCACAATAGTACTCCATTACATTCATATGCCATAATTTATTCAGCCATTCCCCAATTGATGGGCATCCCCTTGACTTCCAGTTTTTGGCTACCACAAAGAGTGCTGCTATAAATATTTTTGTACACGTGGGACCCTTTCCCGTTTTTATAATCTCTTGGGGATACAGTCCTAGTAGTGATATTTATGGGTCAAAAGGTATGCACATTTTTGTAGCCCTTTGGGCATAGTTCCAAACCGTTCTCCAGAAGGGTTGGATGATCTCACAGCTCCACCAACAATGAATTAGTGTACCAACTCTGAGTTAGCCTATTTTTCAAGGTGTTATTTTCTTCAGCATTTTTTTGGGTCTCCTTTAGCAAGGTATTTACCCATTTTTCATGCTTTTCTTGCATCTCTCTCATTTCTCTTCCCAGTTTTTCCTCCATCTGTCTAACTTGATTTTCAAAATCCTTTTTGAGCTCTTCCATGGCCTGAGCCCACCAGATATCCCCCTCGGATGTCTGGGATAGAGAGGCCCCGACCTCCACGTCTTTCTCTGATGGCAGGCATTGTACTTCATCATTAGAAATGAAGGGGGGAAGGAACATCTCTTCCCCAATAAAGTAGCTCTCTATGGTCTTATTCTGCTTCCTTTTTCTTGGCATTTTCCCAGCCAGTTACCTGACTTCTGAGATTCCTCTCCGCCCCTGCCTAGATCTGCCTAGCTAGTGCTTGGGGTCTGAGATTCAAATGCTGCTTCCCAGTCTCAGGGCTATCCGCAGGGAGAGCGGCTACTATGCAATGTGAGCTTAAGTTCTGGTGCTGGGCCGCCTCCCAGGCTCAGTTCCCTCAGGGGCTTTATGCAGAGACCTTCAGTGATGGAGTGGGTGGGGGCAGGGCCACCTCCCAGGCTCAGCTCCCTCAGGGGCTTTATGCAGAGACCTTCGGTAATTGAGCTCCTGCCTGCCTGGGGAGTCCTGGGTTGCTGCTGCTGCCTCTGCTGCTGCCTCTGCAGCTCCCTCCACTGCTGCCTCCCAAGGGGGCTCGAGTCATGGAGACACCCCGCTCCCCTCTCGGCCAGCTCAGAAGTCTCTCTCACTGACCTGTAGCGCCTGAACCTTCATGGCCACCGGAGATTGCGTCCCTGAAGCCTGCTCGGATCTGCTCCTCTGGGGCCGCATGGCCAGGGCTTGGCAGGGGTGGGCTCTGCTGTCCCGAGCATGATAGACCCCTGTGGACGGCTTTCCAGGGCTCTCTGGAATGGAAATCTCTTCCACTGCATTGGTGCGTGGCTTGCAGTACTCCAGAATTTGTGGGGAGTTCTTTTTACAGGAAATTTATGGGCTGTGGATTTGGAGCTAGCATACATGAGTCTTTCTACTCTGCCATCTTGGCTCCTCCCCCCCTTCCTTCTTCTGACACAGCTACCACCATGGTGTAGACCCTCAACAACTCTTTCCTATACTGCTGCAATATCCTGCTACTTGGTCTCCCTGCATTAAGTGTCTCCCCTCTCCAGTTCATTCTTCACTCATCTGTCAAATCGATCTTCCTAAAGCATGGGTCTGACCATGCCCCCTCTCCCACCCATTCGATAAATTCTAATGGCTCCCTATTATGTCTAGGATCAAACATAAAACCCTCTTTTCTGAAATTTAAAGCCCTTTACAAGCTGGCTCCTTTCTACCTCACCAGTCTTCTGACACCTTACTCCTTTCTCATACCCCACAGTGACAATGACCTGCTTGCTGTTACTTTTACACAATACTCCATCTCATGACCGTGAATTTCACTGATTGTCTCCCATGCCTGAAGTTCTTCCTTTTTATCTCCACTTCCTGGTTTCTATGACTTCTCTTGAGCCTCACTGAAGTCTGACCTTCTGCAAGAAGCTCTTTCCAGTCCCCCTTAATATGAATGCCACTCTTCTGAGTCTATCTACAATTTATCCTCAATCTGTATATTTTTTTTTGTACATAGTTATTTGTAGGTTGTCCCCCCATTAGATTGTGTGTTCCTAGAAAATAAGGACTGTTTTTATGCCTTTCTTTGTAGACCCAATCTTTAGCACAGTGGTTGACACACAACAGGTGCATAATAAATGCTTGTTGACTGGTAAGAGGAGGAGCTCCTGGGCTCTTTAAATGCTTTATGTTTCTGTGTATTTCACAGGCTTCTATGAGTCCTTTATGTTTTAGGTATTTTCTGTTGGGCAAAATATGCAATAGTCCCATTATATGACTCAATGCCTGTGTAGAACTGGGCAAACTATTATCCATATAGGAACTTTAATATAAACTTTATTTTGGAAATCACCCAGAATGAAACTCTAGGGGAGAGTTTTAATTAGCCAGAGAGAGAGAGAGAGAGAGAGAGAGAGAGAGAGAGAGAGAGAGAGAGAGAGAGAGAGAGAGAGAGAGAGAGAGAAGTTGACCCTTTTAAGTCAGCCCCAAGATGAAACAGCCTATGTGAGCCTGGAACCTTTGAAGGTATCCTCAGTGTCATGAGTTACACTTTGGTGACTCATCTGATATTTGAGTGGCTAATGCCTGGGGAGCCCTATACATCTACTAGGTTTGAGTTTGTTTGGGTTTGTTTCCAACTGACTACAAGTGTCTAATCTCTCTTGGGAAACCCTAGAAATCTTTGAGGTTCACTCGTGTTTGTTTAATTTTTTTTTATCAAATATAGACTGCTTGCCCTTTCATGGTTTGAGTTCCAGCAGATGTCCAGGATCCTTTTGAACTCCAAGTCCTAGGATCATAGATCATGGGAGCAAAGATGTCACACTGGAGGGGACTTTAGCAATCAAATCCAATTCCCTCCTTTAATAGAGGAGGAAGCAGAGGCCCAGAAAAGGGAAACAATATGCCCAAAATCCCACAACTAGTAATTGTTTAAGGTGGAATCTGAACCTACGTATTCCTGATTGCAGCTCTAGTGCTTCCTCTTCTGGAGGAAACATTTGTTTGACTGATTTTTCAAGAGGGGTGGGAGAATAAGGGATTGATTTGTTATCAGTTCTAACTTTTTCTGGCATCTCTATTTTGGATTGCCCCAGGTACTGCAGGAATCCATTGGAAAAACTGATTTTTTTCACCTGAAGGTAAAAGATTGACTTCAGCAAAAAGGGGAGTAGGGAGGGGTCTAGAGAAACAGTAAAAGAAAGCCAATCTTTTTTCAGTTTGCCTGGATAGTTCACAGAGATAGGCAACTGATTCTCCTTCAGTCAATGGACACCTCTGAAATCCAATGACATTTCATGAGATGTGTGTTTCAGTTACCTCTAAACAACGTTTGTGGTTTAGTTTTTTCAGTCATATCTGACTCTTCATGGTCCCATTTGGAATTTTCTTGGCAAAACTATTGGAATGATTTGCCATTTCCTTCTCCAGCTCATTTTACAGATGAGGAAACTAAGTCAAGTGACTTGCCCAGGGTCACACAACCAGTAAGTATGTGAGTCCAGATTTGAACTCAGGAAGATGAGTCTTCCTGACTCCAGCCCCTGGCATCTATTGGCTCTGCTATCTATATGCTCATCCTAAAGAATGTCCCAATCCTTCTAATCTCATTGTTTTTTAGGAAGTTCTTCATATCGATTCACAATCTCCTCAGTCACCACCTTTACACTAGGATATAATACTACTCTACTACTAACTTTAGGTATCATTTTGTGTTTTGTTAAGATATATGTTGTCACAGCAAGTCTTAGCGATTCCTATGAAGGCAAATTATCCTCCTTGTATTAATATTTGTAGTTAAAATTCTAATCACCCATTCTTTGTGAACTTGTGCTTAGGCATGTAAGGTCATGGGCTTTATTTCTGCCTCTCTTTTAGATATTTTCCTGTGTGAATTTTACATTGTCTCTGTTGCCTTTCTTCTGAGGTTATGTATATCCCCTTCTGAGTTGTCTGGTTTGGCAGATATATGTGGGCAAATTTTCTCATTCCCCCTCCCTTTCCAGATAGACCTCTTGAGCACAAGACTCCAAGCATATGTTAATTTTATTATCCCTTGTTAGATACTGTCCATCTCTCCACCATGCATATCCTCACGAATGTTCACGTCCTTGGTCCCCTTGGCCATCAACTCCAGGTAATCTAGTTCAGTTATTAGAATATTTTATAGTAAAAATCTTGCATAGACCCTCTTGGTCCCAGAATAAGAACTGCATGAAAGACTAATATGAAGGACTTCTGCTCCTTCTGCAATCACTGTTGCTTTTGATATTCTGATACCAGTGCCTGACTGCACCTCATTCTTCTCTCCCTCCCATACCAAATAATGTGCTCTCCCTTCTCTCTGTGTATCTATCTCCCTCTCTATTGCTCTCTCATTTCTCTTTCTCTTCCCTGTCCCCTCAACCCATCTCTCTCTGTATAGATGTATAATTGTATGTATAATGTATGTATATAGTGCATCACATCTCTACATATAGATTGCCCTAGGCAATCAGCTAGGACTATGGGATGACAGTAGAGAGTAACGGGAAGGGAGGGAGGTGGTAGAAAGAAGGGGAAGGACTGGCCAAGATGGCGGAAGACCTGGACTAACTGTTGGATGAAGTAGAGTCCAAGTTCTGAAGATCCCAATCCTTGAGTCTGTGACTCTTGGGTTGCTGCCAGGTAGGGGCAGCACAGTGGGCTGCAGCAGGAACAGTGCCAACTGGGAGAAGGAAGAAGATGATGACAACTTCGGATGAACTAAATATTATTAAAAACTGTTGATGATCTTGATGACCTAATTAATGAAATCTTTGAAGAGCCCTGTTTTGACAAAAACAAAACAAAACAAAAAAAAAATCAACCTGAAAATGAACTGGGCTAAAGGCACTGAGGTCACAAAAATACAAGTGAAATGCCCTCAAGGAGCTTACAATCGATCAGGGAAGACAAGATGTACACAAGTAAGTGGATATAAAATAAATTCAGGAGACTTCTATGCATGTCATATAGCTAAATTCCAATTAGTGAGAACAGTAAATTGCTTGAAATGGTTATACTATTTGAATTTACATTGCATATTTCCTTTGTGCTGGAACATTAACTATATTTTACATATTTATAATTTCAAATAGTGTGAATTTGAATACATGTATATACAACTATCCAAAGAAATCAACCTAGCGTCCAGAATATGCTGTTATTAACTAGAAGATGCACTGAGAAAGCGGTCAGAGCCCAGAAATGTAGGCTCTTGCTCTGGACTGAAGAAGTCTAGACTACTAGGGGAATGTGCACAGGCTCAGACCACTACTTTCTCCCCAACTCTGAAAAAAAAGTTCTAACACAGGAATTCCCTTCAGATGCTTGAGTGAAGGTCTTCTTTTTCATTTGAGGGAGGCTATTGAATGTAAACTCCATCATGGCTGAAATTATTTTATTTTGTCTTTATTTCACCATAGCTGACTCTGTGGCTGGCACATGGGAAGGGCCTCAACCTGAGATTTCAATAGTGTAGGGAATTCTTCATGAGGAAACTCCATTTACCAATATGGATTGGTACCTTTTCTACAGATTAAGCCTATAGTATTTGCCTAAGACATTAATGGGGTCTCTGAAGGTGAGGAGAGTTCATGTTGGGGGCCAAACTAAATGTTCTGTCTTTTTTTAGAATTGGCTCAGAGATCCTCCTTCCTCCCTTGTTTTCACCTACCCAAAAACCCCACCTTGTACCACTGAGCATTAAACTAGAATAATTTCTAAAGATCCTAAATAATGAGGTGAAGAGAAGAAATGTGATCCAGTCTTCTAAACCCAGTCCTCAGGCGGAGCTCAAGTTGAAACCCAAGTCCCAGTCCTCTATAGTGTAATCTCTCTTCAGTCATTGCAAGTTGGGGAAAAGCTTCCCTGTGAGTCTGAAATAATTTTATAAAAACCAATCAGCTCCAGTCTCCTGATACATACATGCATACATGTACATATATATTTATATGTACATGTATGCATGTATGTTTTCCCCCCACCAAAACAATTTTTTTTTTTTTTAAAGAGCCTTGTCACAACAGCCCTTCAAACCCATTTGATTGGGTTGGAGCTCATCATACTGTCACCAGCTCAGTTTTCATTAGGCTTCAGCTTCTCTGTTAGCCTAGCCAAGCAGAAGAACTCAAACACATGCACAAATTAAATCGACATCCAAACTCCACCAATATACAAAGCAATTTAAATGATATTCATTAGAGCGATGACAAGTCCTGATGAGCCTTTCAGGAGCCAAGTCCTTCAGCTTTTGCCGACTCGGTTTCCTGGTCACTGAGGCGGAACCACAGCTACTGTACCTCCAGTTAAAAAAAAATCACTAAGAAAATGAGTCCTTTCTGACACACCTACCTCATTCTCCTTCTACTCTCACCTCCCCCCCCCACTCCAGGTGCAAATGGGCAGGTGATCCTCTGAAAAGGGGTAGTGGAACCACACTAGGGGAAAAAACACCCTCCCCCCCATTAAATGCTCCAATTAAAAAGAATTTCATTTTCAAGTAATTTCATTTCACTTGGCTAGAAAGGTCACTAACTCACAATTATGATGGCTATAAATGTGTCCCTGGGTTCCTGCTTTGGAAAAAAAAATGGAAATGATATGTTGAAGCTTAATAAAGAAGTATTTTTCCATTATTAATTTATACCAAGTTAAAGGGAGGAGGCATTTTCCAACTTTCACTTATTTACCCTGAATAGAGAAGGAAAAAAAAAAAGGAAGCAGGGATGACATCTCTCCTTTCCAGGGAGCAGAGGTACATACATGGGAAAAATGAAGGTGCCAATTTTGGAGCCTAGGGAAGAGCTTGGAAGAAGATATTATTGAGTTGAAAATCCCAAGTCTCAGGCTATGAAAGTTAAGAGACCAACAAAAATAATGTGATCAGTTGTGAATTTTCCACAGCCCAGGACAAGGATCCAAGTCAAAATGGTGACTGAAAACTGTGGATTAATGACTAAATCTATTTAGGATTCTGGCTGTCGGTTAGTACTCCAGCAAATAAAGCTGCATACCATGGTCCAATTTCCATTTCTTTTTCAAATACAATTACTGGGAATAGAGCCTTTGCCCTTGAATAGGCATCTGTTAACACCTGAAAGTATTGAGTAAGCCTAGTTCTACATTACCATGAGTATGTTTACCTTTCAGGTCTTGCATTGGGCTAAATAAACATTTCTTAACTGATTGCTATAATTAGGGCACAAGCTCTTGGTTAAAAGAAAAATCATAAACACAAATAAAGGCTTGGAGAATTAAAGTATAGAGAAGAGCAAAGCTTGTGGCTCTACTAATCACTCTTCTTCCTTTATGTGTTGATCGTTTCTTCATCATGGACATTAACCAACCAGCATCCCCTTAAGTCTAATATCAACACCATTAGGAATCTTTTACAAAAATTTTATGGTACTAATTTTACTTTATACAGGACCATGTACAAACAAAAAAAACCACAACTTTCTTTGCTCTTTCACTATGAGAATCTAATACTGATAAACTCTTAATATTAGAAACTCTAGCAATGAACAGGAATTATTTCCACAATGGAATTATCTCAAGAGGATAATTGATTCCTTCACCCCTTAAACTGGACCTATGATTTCATTGGAATAGGGAACTGCCAATAAGGAAACTCCTTCTTACCAATGCAGATTGAGACCCTTTTAGTCAAATTATGAATTTTAAAGTGTCATCTAGGCTACTGAGAGGTTAAGGCATATGATCATAGATTTAGAGCTGAATGGGATTTTAGAAACCATCTAACCTAACTTCCTAATCTTGTAGATAAGGAAACTGCCCCACAGAAGTTGGGACTTGCCCAAGTTCACATAGATCATAAGATTTGAACAAAGACTTTCTGACATCTACTCTGTTGCTCTTTCCACATTTCCTAGGTCACACAGTCAGCATGTTAGAGGTAGTGTTTAAACACAACATTCTCCTGACTTCAGAGTTGGGTCTTTCTATACGTACTTTCTATACCTACTATGCCATACTTCATTGTCCAATGACCGATGACCCTAGGCAAACCACCAAGACAGGTTGGAGAATGAAGTCACTCAGCATTGCTAGGATGAGTCTCCTCATAGGAGTTCTGCTCTCCAGTAAAATCACAGATTTGGGGAAAAATTCATTATCACATCTTATGGCAGGGCAGTTAATTACCTTTGAGATAAAGGATCAAGTCTGAATGCAACCCCAGTGGACAGAATTAACACAAGTCTGTCAATGCAACAGTTCCAGCTCTATGAACAAGACACACCCAGGTAGAGCAGCCATTTTAATGGAGACTGTAGGGAAGCTTTTTTTTTTTTTATTTCAGAATCTTCAGAGGTATGGTAGACCACAGGGGAGTGTGACTGCCTGCCTCTGGGAATCCTCGGAAAAAAATGGGGTCTCATATCATTGCACCCCCAAGGAGATCAAACTGACCAATGTGGGTCACACAGATCATTTCTCTGATTTGTTCAATCCAGTTCAACCAACATTGATTAAACTCCTAAGGCATGTAAGGCAAGGCCCTGTTTGTTTGCTAGACTTACAGAGAAGCAGCATGTAAAGTCACTCACCTTAGTGTAAAAATGCAAGCAACCTTTCTTAAAGCAAATACTGAGTTTTAATTACTACTCTGTACTAAAAACTGAGAAAATTCTTCACTTTGAACTTGATGTCTGTGGTGCAGAAAACTAGGCTTTGGTGAGAATCTTCTCTCCCATCCCTTTCCTTGCCTTCCCCTCCCCTCCCTTTCCCATCCTGATTCCCCAATCATTTAAGAGCAATTGGAAACAGAAATTTTGTGTGCAATGCTGTATCCAAATAGAAAGAGTTTGAACACATTTTTTTAATGAATGTCATTTCTTTAGGTCTGATATTTTGCAAAGGCTTACACTGTCCTCACATTTCTTTATGTGTAAGGTGTATGTGTATGTATGAGGAGGGAAATGGTGGCTGCATTTCAGTTATTTTCCCTAGGTCACTTGAAGGCGGTGAAGTATAGTTAAGTACCAGGAGCAGAAAACACACAGGTTTCCTTTACCAAAGAAGATTATATGTGTTTACTAATAATTCCCCAGGGAGAGAAAGGTTAGTGTTTCTATTACCAAAAGAGTAAAAATGGCAATGTTTCCATTAGCTGAAAGGATAATAGCTATTTTTTTTTTAAGTTAAAGGATTCATTAAAGAGTCGTGTTTGGGGTTTGTATGTCTTCATTTTTATGATTATTTCCTATAATGCAAAGTGCATTCTTTTAGTTCTAAATTGTCAACAGAATAAAATGCTACTACAATAGACCAATAAAAAAGAGCCATTCAGATGAATTTGAAAAAAAAATGAGGGGGAGGGAATAACACTCTTTTCTAGATAACTTAAGAATCTCTAGCAACAAGAGTTTTTAATATTAAATTTCTTCCATTTAGCCTTGCTGTTCCAATCAGCATCCTGTCCTCTCTACTGCACAGCTTTATTTCATTAATATTCTTTTTCATTCAAAATGAGGCTCCTATGGAAGTCATCCATCCAAAATTAAAAAGCTTTCTTTTCATTGTTTGCAATTTTTTCACCAACTTTACAAGACAGCAAGGAAACAGAAAGCTTTTCGGTGCCATGTAATCCAGGGATGGGGAAATTCCTAACCAAAAGTCAGAACTCTTCCAATATTAACTCAGGTGTTAAAGAAGCTTCCCTTCTTTTTTCACTAGAACTGGCAACCCTAAGATGATGCAGTCAATTTTCAAACAGTGAAAAACAGTCCAATCCTGACAGAGAGCAAAGAGAGTGCCCTGGTCACAATGAGAAGAGCCTATCTTCCTGTTTTGTTCTAGCAAAGAGAAAATAGAATGAAGATGCAGGGAAGATTTAGGTCCTTGTCATAGTCAACCTCTCCAACTTACATGTAAGACTTCAGTTAATTATAGAATTCCTGCTGCCTAAAACTTAAAGATACATCACTGATATTTTTGCTAAATGTTGACTCCAGCGAATTGCTCTCTAAGATCTGGCATATTGATTTCTTGTTGTGAAGTGAGCTGTTCAAGCCCCATTTAAGATTTTCATCTTGCATGTAGCCCTGAGCACATCATAGCACCATAAATTAGTTAAATTGCACATTTATCACAAATGTTATTTTAAGATACTGTGTAAATGTGATGGCTGGAAGATATACAGTAGACTGTAACAAACCCCTTCTTGGGTGGGGTTAGGTCAGGGTCACCTTTACACACCTGTGATTTAAAGCTGCCAGTCCCCCATCTCATCCCTTTCCCCCCTCCTTAGAGGCCCCCTCCACCAGGTCACTTAAAGACCCTTAGATGTTTTGTTCTTCTCCTTCCTTTGTATTTCCTATTTACAGCCAAGAGAGGGAAATGAATACAAAAGAAAATTAGAAACTTAACCATGGAAGATCTGAAATTGCATTTTGTCTCCAATTATAATAGCCAGGGAAAATGCATACTCAATCATTTATGGTGGGTGAAAGGCCTATTGGTGTTGGTGGACATGAAGAGGGAATGAGGTTGAATGAGAGAAGTCCCTTCCAGGGCTTGTATTGAATAAACACATCTGTATTTCAGAATGAAGAAATAAACTCAAGGGCAGGCAGGCTGGGCATTAGGGACTCACATTCCAGTGGGCAGGGTCTGCATTAATCACTGTGGATCCTCAGTTGCCACATTTTTCTGAACATAAAATGAATTTCTGGAAACAATAATAAATCCAGTGGCCACCTTCCTCTTCAACCTTAGCTGTTTTACTATTTGGTTCTGTTGGCTGGGGTTAGTGGGTCAGATCTCTTATTTTTGCCACTATGCCAAGTTTGAACAATTAGTAAAAACAATTCTAGGGGAAGGGAGGAAAATGGGGGAAAGTGTCAGATTTTCTCTCAAAAGAGGGGAGGGACAGCAGTCATTTGCATGAATCCCCACCTCTTTATAAGCCAAATGGGCCCTCTTTATGATGTAAGTGTTGTCAGCTTAATCTGTTATGCTCAGGACTTTGGATTTTAATAAACCAATGCTATATTTAACCTGTGAAAAATTCAAGAGTGGAAATCTGGGCTCCTGGAACTACAGATCCCAAAGGCACTGGTAGAGAATGTCACTGGTACCCACATGGTCAAGTACCATCCAGGGGGACCCTGGCTGATAGGATCCACTCCCCCAGGTGACTCCGCTCAACCCTGTTTGAAGTTGTTTTTCCATCTCCTTCTTTGGGTTCACCCTTGCCCCTCCTCCTTTTTTTTTTTTTTTTTTTTTGGTCTGGAAGACCCAATCTGATTCCTCAAAGGGTTAAGGTAAGGACTACAGTCTGGGGCCCTCAATGTAAAAAAACTCCCTTTCAGGATTACCATTCCATAGTTCAGAGAAGTGGAAAAAAGTCCAGTTTTACCAGCAAGACAAGAGAAAAACTAGTACTATTCATTCAGCTTGATAAAAATCAGTGTTGAAATTGACTGAAGTGCTTTTGTAAATCCCAGAGAGATGAATTACTATGCTAAATCTGGAAAGAAATTTTGCACTCAATTTAACAAAAGGGGGGGGAGAAGGGGAAATAGGCATATTATTAAACATATTTGAAAGGGATCCATTTAATTTTTAATAAATAAAGGGTTTTTAACATTCAAGTTAATAAATTATGTGGCTGGAATAAATTTCTCATTCGTATCAGGTTACATGGAATAAAAACATTTCTAGTCTATAATTCTAGGTAACCTGGGGAAAAAAGTACTTTATAGTAATAAGGATATTTTACAAATTTAAATTAACGTGTCCAGTGTTTTGTTGGCATGATTTCCTGGAGCTAACAAAAAGCTTGTCATTTTCATATATATGCTCTGGATTTTTCTTTTGCTTATGGATTCATGCTCCTGTCCTCTTGCTATCAAGTGTTGATTCAATACAATGGAGGCAGGAGCTGTGGAGGGCCAAAGTTTCCCTTGCTTGGAACTGTCATGCTCTCCCTTCTTTATAACACAAAATTCCTGACCCAGAAGGCAGAAGTGAATGCCTGCAGAACACTCGGGGTACCTACATGGTACTTTCTTTCCCCTTCAGCACCATCAACAGCTCTCCTCCCTTTAGTCTGTGCATTCAGGAGCGACCCATAGATATCAGCATATGATTGGGTTCATTTACAGCTTTAAGGAAAGTATTTGCTTTGCTATATATGACTTTTGTAAAGCCCACCCCTCTCAACCCCTCCCCCCCCTTTCAGACTAAATCTCACCTGATGTGAAAAGGGGCACCAGAACATTCATTTATCACTTACTTTCTCTTTCTTTCTTTCTTTCTTTCTTTCTTTCTTTCTTTCTTTCTTTCTTTCTTTCTTTCTTTTCTTTCTTTCTTTCTTTCTTTCTTTCTTTTCTCTTTCTTTCTTTCTTTCTCTTTCTCTCTCTCTCTCTTTCTCTCTCTCTTTCTTTCTTTCTTTCTTTCTTTCTTTCTTTCTTTCTTTCTTTCTTTCTTTCTTTCTTTCTTTCTTTCTTTCTTTTTCTTTCTTTTTTTGGAGGGCATGGTGGTGGTGGGGAGGGATTTCTGTCCGTGCAGCCTCTGAATGAGTGCCAACCTGCTCTTTCAAAGCCAAAGTTCACTAAAACTCCATTGATGTATGTGCAGCTTTTGACTGCCAGCACCTGGCAGACACAGAAACCTACTCAGTCATAAACAGATCGCATACAATTTAATTTTAATGTGCTCGTTAGTCGTAGCACATTTCAGACATAATTGTGAACGCAACACAAAATTATAGCAAAAAGACAATTTTAATGCTGCAGTAGAAAAAAAGGTTATATGAAGAGTCATATAATGGTGCTTCATTGTCAACAACAAAACAGGGCACAGAGTGCGTTACAGGGTCTGTGCTGTTTACATGCCAATATTTTATACATAGATTCTCATATGGTGTCAGCTGTCAGTTACTTCTGCAAATTAACTGCCAAAAATGGAGACGAACAGAATCACTTAGTGTGCCGGTAACCACGGGTTACCTTTCATATGCCTAAAGATAAAGCTGGAGTATGGAATCTTGGGAGAATAATTAGGCAGAACAAAACAGAAAGTTACCAATTGAAATAAAAAGGCATTCTACAATATGAAATAGCAACCAAGAAGACTTATAAATAAGTAAAAGAGGTTGTATCACAGAATGCCTCATAACTTTTAAGCAAAGTGTTACAGTACAAACATTTTAAAGGCTTTATCAATGTTTAGGAAATACAGTACAAGTTTTTTTTCCCCCTTTCCATTTCAAATAGACTTAACCCTTTGAGCACTGAGTTTATTTTGAACTTCCTTTGATTTCTAATAAATACCTTTAAAAATCATGTGCAAAATAGTTATGATGCTTGCCACGGATGCCCTCCCTGGCCTCTGTTATCTGACTGCTCAAAATAAAAGATAACATGATGCTAATAAATATGCATAATTTAAACATGAACCTCTATCAATATAGATGTACTGTATAGCAAAACAATCATACTTTGCTTTTAGAATAATGTTTCTGCATACTTTATAAATGCTATCTGTGGTATCTTTTGTATAATTTACAATGTTTGAATGTAAAAACAAAAACAAAAAACCATAGACCTTAAAAAAAAAAGGTAGAGAGAAATATACACTATACATAGGCACAGCTTATGCCCAGAGCATAGCAGGTACATAAAACACTGTTGCTATAAATGCAGAAAAAAAAGGTCATTTAACCACGATCACATTTTTTTCATAAGAGAGTCTGAAATCTATACAATATATACATCTATGTTTCAATGTGAAAATAATATTTTTTTTTTAATTTCAAGGCTTGTTATACCCCTGCAGACCTGCATAAATGGAGGTTCATATCATTAATTATAACTAAGCTGGTAAGGATTTTCTTTTTAAAAAAACAGAGCTCCATACATTATCATTATTATTATTCTTTTTTTTTAAACCAAATTAATGCAAAAGTGCTTCAAAGTACTCAGAGGGCTAAAGATTAAAGGGTGAGAAATGCCAACACACTTGGGTCACATGGAAAAAGTGTGCCAGATTTCCTTATAAATGCTGAATTAAACTGTCTGTTAATGCATGCAGCTTGAGACATCGGAGGGACGCCCACAACTAAATCCAATTTACACAAAGTTCCAAACACTCACCACTGCATTTCAACCTTCATATTTTACCAGTAACAACAGCTGATTATGCGCCTCTATTAAACACTGTACAGTTATACAAAACAGTTCAGCCCGGAGCGATTCTCTGCCGTTAGAGTAAGAACATGTGCCAAGAAGGAAATAGTAGCTTTAAGGTGCCTTTGACAGTTTTCCTCAAAGCAAATTACAGTCGTTTTAATCGAAAGCAAATGCTACTGCTTCTCGAGCTCTGAGACATACAGGAGATGATCCTCTGGCGATTTCCCATGTGTTTTGCTAAGATGAAGTTTAACGGCATGCTTGCTTGCAAAGGTCCGATTGCAAAGTTTACACTGGTAGGAAGTCCCTAGTTCCTCTTCAGGAGATGATGTCACCAGTTTTTCTGATGGGGACTTAGTTTGTGCTATCTGACTGTTAATCTGTTCATTGGACAGTTTGGACAAGTCCCTCAATCTGAAACCCAGATGCGACTCCAGGTGACTGATGTATGTGGAAGGAGTCCTGATTTGTGATGCACAGTCATTACAAAAGAACACAGGGTGGCCAGTGTCCAAGTTTTTGAGGAACTTGGTTCCCCCTGTCCTTCTAAGCTGGTATTTCACATTGGCCAGCCAGTGGCTGATGGTGGTCATCGAGAGGCCTGTGAACCTGGAGATGTGCATCCGCTCTTGGGGGCTCAGGTCTGACATGATGTACTTCCCTTCTGACGTCTGTCGGAGGCTGGCAGCAAACTGGGCCTGTAAGATCAGCAGGTGCTGGGGATTCCAATTGGACTGGCGTCCCTTCCTCTTCTGGGCTGGTGTTGTCTCCTCAGGCTCTTCTAACGTGGTCCCGTCAATGTCAGACTTCTCAGAGATGCTAGAAGGTGTGGAAGATTTTGACGTGTGGCTCTCTGTCAGGTTCTTCAACATATCAGAGATATCTGACAAGGCATTCTCACGGAGCGGCGAGCTGGACATGAACGACATGACGGCCGACGTCTTCGCCGTTGTCACTGCGGAGGAAGAGGTGGCGGGGGATGTTGACGTGGGTGACAAGAGCACTGAACCTAAAGAACAGCTTTTGTCAGTCTTTCCTTTCGTCAAGTCAATGGGCTGGTCATTGTTGATGTGGTAGAAATAGCGGTCTAAGTGGTCTGCTTTCTTGGACTGCAGGGGTGGAGTTGCCACTGCAGCCTTTTCAGCCAAGCTGTTGCTCATCTTGAAGAGCATGCTCATGGGATCAAGGGCAGGCAAGGAGGGCTTGGCTGCTTTCCCCAAATGGATGTTCATGACTGACTGCAGAGCACTCAAGGGATTAACAAAGGGCTGCTCAGGAGGGTGGTCAGTAATGATAGCTGTACTGCTGCTTAAGCCACTTGTCATAGGCTTGACCAGTTCCTTGCCATTCTCTACTGGCTCTGCCAGGGGGCTGCTCTCCTTGCACCCATCCCTCTGAGGACTGGGGCTGTCCTCTTGGCTTTTGAACCCACCATCACTGGAGGCCTCCATCTTGATGGGCTCACTCACCTCACTGCTGCAAGGGGAAGGTGTGGCCCTTTTCATTGGGGAGAGCTTCCCTTCAGGCTCCTTCATCTTTTCTTCAACTTTGGCAACTTTCTCAGTGACTTTCTTGACCAGCTCTTCCATAGCATGGAAGTTGGTCTTTGGCATTGGGGAAGTTTGGCTGCTGGGTGGAGATACCAGTGTCTGGTTCTTTGTGGGTGACACTATCTCACTATTGCTAAACATGGGTTTCAGGGGTGTGCCCTTCCCTGAGGAGCCCAGAGACAATTTCATCATGTTTGGGAGTTGATAGGCTGCATGTATGCTAGGATAGCCACCCCAGCTAGGAGTCCCATTCTGGGCTTTGTTAATAGCCGATGTGACTGTGTTTTCTAGTGATTTTAAGATATCCAATCCTCCTTTGGGACTCTCCTCCAAATCATTTTCAGTCAAGTAATGGTACTTAGAAGAGATGTCATACTTTTCCTCTTCTTCAGTTGATTTTTCTTTGTCCTTTGTTTTTTCTTCAGTCACTACTCTTTCTTTGTCAGTTTCCTTTTTGACCTCCACATTTAATTTTGGGGAAATGCTTGAGGGTGTATTGGAGGGAGACGTAAACGTGGTGGCTGCCAGGGGAACAGACTGTACCTTTTCATCAAGCAGAGCTGTGATGGTTGGAGTGACGGGAGCCTCAATGATAGGCTTCCCTTTCTTCATGGCTGAGTTAGTAACCTTGATAAAGTGTCCGGTCACCATCATGTGGGCTGTGAGTTCCTGCAAAGTATCATGGGAGCTGCCACACTCCATGCACTTGAGGATCTGGGATTTTCTGGCCTCGAAGTGCCAGGCATAGCTGGCCCCATTCTGATGGCCATAGCGGTTATTTGGCGTGATGTAGGGATTAGAGTTCTTCTGCAGAGCATCATTTGTGTCTGACATAGTTGCCTTTGGGGTCCCACCTGTGGAATCTGGGGAGCTGGGAAGTTCAAGCTCCAGGGGAGCTTTCTTTCTGGTGGCTGGAATGATCTTGGCTGCAACAGGCGTGACAGGTTCCTTCAGAGGCACTTTTTGGTAGTGTTTTGTTTTAATCATATGAACACTCAAGTCTTGGAGAGACTCAAAAGAATGGCCACAGTACATGCACTTTAGAACTTTCTGAGCATCTTCTTTTCCTTCCATTTCCAGCAAGGACCGTTTGCGGGGCTTGGACCACCTCTTGGGGTTGTTGTTATCAGTCTCGTGGTTGTCATCTCGATAATGTCCTGTTTCGTTCATGTGCACTGTTAATTCTACTAATGTATCATAGGCTGCACTACAGTCTTTGCAGCGGAATTTGCTGGCCCCAGTAAATATGGATCCATAAAGCTTGCTGCTTTGTCGGTACAGCTGTACTGTGCTAAAGAGACTGGGCTCTGGGAGAATCCGGCTCTGAGACACTTGCTGCAGCGTCTTAGCCATGGCACTCTGATGCCAATCAAAGCTGCCACTCCCACAGCTGCTACTGCTGCTGCTGCTACTACTGCTGCTACCGTTATTCTTCTCTGAGGAGGGCTGGTGCAGGTTCAGATTGAGATTGGACCAGTATGAGTTGGAGAGAAAGTTGTTGTAGACAGCTTTCATCTGCTCCAGGCTATCGGACACTGCTGAGTCTTCCAAGGGGATGGCAACCTCCTTACTCTCCTCCTCGTTTTTAACTGAGCTGCTTTCAAAATCAGCCATTCGATCACTGGTCTCACTAATGTGAGACTCACTGTCCATCTCATGGCTGGAAAATTCAGCAGCAGGAGAGTTCTGGTAGCTGGGACAAGTCTTACTGAACTCTTTCTCAGGGCACGCATATTTGGCGGAGGGCTCCCCATCTGCGGCAGTTTCATCAGGGTCCATGTCTTCATCAACCAGGGCAGCTGCCTTCAGTTCATCTGAAACATAGGCTGTGGTAAGGAAGAGGTAAAGGGAACGAGAGAGAAAGGGGGAAAAATTAAGAAAGTGGAGAGGGACAAAAGAGAAGAAAGACAAGGAAGAAGAGAAAGGAAAAGGAAAAAGAAGGGAGAAAAGGGGAAGAGAGGCAGGAAGAAAGGAAGATTGAGGAGGAAAGAAAGAAAAGGAGTTTGAGAGAAAGGGAAAGAAAAAGAAACAAATAATAGGAGAAAGAAAAAGGGGAGAGGAAGGTGGGGGAGGAGGCAGAAAGGACAAGGAGAGAAAAAAGAAAAAAAAAACAAGTGTTAGTAACTGCTAACCTTACCTAGCATATTTTTTTTTCTTCATTTTAAACTCAGCAAGCACTTTTATTTCTTTTTGTAAAACTAAATAGTTAAAATGTGGTGTTTCTTCAGACCAAAAAAAAATTCTGCTCTTCAAACATAATTTGCCACCTTATTCTTCTCAAGGGGCAACAGCTTGAAATTAAAACTAAATTTGAAATTAATGAAGCACATTCTGGAGGTGGCATTCATTTCTAAAGTAATAAATTACTTGTATCAACCTCAGAGACAGCAGTTCCTGTCTGTCAATTAATATGTCTTATGCTTCTTCTACCCCTAATGCATTTCTTAACAGACAGATTCCCAATTTAAATTAAGCAAGCATTTTTAACTCATTACATTTGGAGACTCAATCTTTAATAAATATAAAGTACAAAAACATCAATAAAATTTTCGCAAAGTAAAAAGAAAGTACATCAATTACAATAAATTAAAAACAAGATTTCATGGGGTTTTTTTCTTCCTTCTCCTGGAACAGCAGGTAATGTGGAAGCTTATAATAACTCTGTAATAGGAATGGGAGCATATAGGTTACAGATGGAATGGAAGACCCCATTCTCCTCTGAACATCCTGCTCTCCCCTGCCACACAAAAAGCCATGCAGAATGATGTCAGGAGAAGTTCAGGAAAATTGGTATGCGGTGCTCATTCTTGCTGTATAAATATATACAAGACCTTCCAGTGGACCTTACAAATGTCAAAGTGTTTGCTCTTTAGACTACTTTGTCAATATTTACTCAGCATAAGCTACACAGACACCCAACAGGGATCCTGTCTTCCTGGAAGTAATGCAACCAGTGATGGAAATCTCACATACTCTTCCCGAACAGGGGAGGCAGGGACTGCCTTCTTTCAGGCAGTTTTCCTTAGTCATACTCCGCCAGCATTTCACCTACAGCACATTCATCCAGAGGAGCAGAGTCTGCAGAGACTTGCTTGGAGAACACACTCATGGAGCAAGCTGATTAGTTTTGTTTTTCTTTGTTTTTATCCCTATCTTGAGCAACCACCACCCTTCAGAGCAGCCTCAAAGGAAAGGACCCTTGTCTTCACATCTACCTATCAGAATTAGGAACCACTTAAAGTTTGGACATCAGGCTGCTTTCATTGGTTTGACTAGCTACCATCTCACTCAAGGAAAAGCAGGTATATATGCATTTTGTGTGGGCTGGGGTTTCTGGGGTGTTTGTTTTTCACACTAATTTAAAAAAAAAATTAGCACTCAGAGAGAGGAAGCAAAAGCTGACTTTGGCGGGACAATGAACCACAAATAGGCAAAATGTGCCATCCTAAAAGCAGTTTCACATTTGGGGTGGAGGGGAATTGTTCTCAGTATGATGTAATTTTCTTATAGCTAAACAGACACACTAGACTTCATTTCATTATTGTTACGTTCATTTCAGTCGATTTATGTCAGAATAGGGCTGGACTTTGAGTTTCTGGGCCAGAACCACAATCCCTGGTAATTACTGGGTCATGATTCAGAGAATACACCTGATCTAATAACATCTGAATGGAGATCAAGGGGAGAGAAAAGCCTAAGGTTACTGCAAAGATGGTATGGTATAAGGAGAAATGCATGAGATCTGGAAATCAGAGGACCTGTGCTCAAATCCCAACTCTGTTACTACCTGTGTGACCTTGGACAAGTCATTACATTGCTAAGGACTTTCTCATCTACAAAATGAAAAAGTTGCTTCAATGGAGTAATGGCTAAGCAAATTGTGGTACATGAATATAATAAAATGTTACTTTGCTATAAGAAATGACGGATATGAAGAATTCAAAGAAAATAATTCAGAGTCATGGGAAGATTCATATGAACAGAACCAGAATTAAGCAGAACCAGAAAAACAATATATACCATGGCTACCACATGGAAACTGAAAGAAAAATAACAATAACAAAAAAAAAAAACAACAGAAACTGAAAATTGTGTAAGTATAATGAACAAACAGGATGCTTTACAGAGGTAGGGAAAGTGGAAGCCTATGAGTATGGAACACTGCAGATACTCTCAGTCTTGAGTGATATGTTAGCTCACCAGTACTTCCTTTTATCCCTCTTCTTTTTAAATTTTGGTACATGGGTTGCCCATGGGTAAGGGAGGGGGAAACGATATATTCAGAAATGAAGGTGACATAGGAAAAAATATATTGATAAAAAGGAAAATCTTTAAGGGGAAAAAATACAAGGTTTGTCTCAGTGACCTCTAAGGTCCCTTCCATTTTGAAATTCATGATCCTTACCAGGTCAAGAGCTCAGAATCAAATCACAAAGATGAAGGTTTGTTAAACATTTCTCTGAAAATCAATTATAAAAGTCCTACCTTTCAAATCAATTCAACAATCTTTACAGAGGACCTACCATGTGTTGTGTGTCATCCACAGAGGAGGGCTACCTCATTTATGTGAGTTATCTGTCTAGGGAGACAGGGTGGATTTTAGGTTCTGTTTAATGCAATCACTGAAGCCATATGCACTTATAGATTACAAAAATAAAATGGCAAAAAGTATTCTTCTTGCAGAGCTGTAGCCAAAATATATGGGGAAATCTTCTGCGTGCCCCAAGATAAGTAGGCCTGGTTCATACTATGAATACAGTCATTTAAAAATCAAAACAAACCAGCTCTTCCCTCCCTCTACTCCCCCTACGCAGAGAAATAGAAACCTCTCTCAATCGTTTGCATAGCTTGCTACATCTCAGAGCAAACTTCTGAAAATTTGCTGTACTACACTCCACAGAAACAAGCTTAGGATGTGACAGGCAGAACAGGCAAGAGCCAATGGAAAATGCCAAATGACAGAGTTCGAGCAGCATCTAGTTGGGTCTGAATGACATACACTGCACCTCTCCTATAATCCTTCTGAGAGGGGATTAGATCAGGGGTGAGTCTGTGTTCAACAAGATGCAGTACAATATTTGGAAGGAAATGAACTGGATTCCAACGTGCATAACACTTCTATTAAATGCCTTTTTTTTTGAAAATTATTATCATTTTAAACAATAAGTCACAGGAAGCAAAGGAAAACAGAATTGTCATCTGCCTAGTTCATGCTTATGGAGGGTTTGGAGGAAATTCTCGTCCTTTGTAAACAGTTATTAAAGCTGTTTTCTTTACTCCTGATCTCCCTGCATGCTGGGATCTGCTCGTCAGGGCTGCCACATCACATCACCGGCTTTTTCTTCTTTACCCCAGTCACACCTAACCAATGGACTTGAACTACCCAGGGTGGATACAACTACAGCAACCACAGCAACCACCCCCTGCTCTTCCTTTCACCCCTCCCAATCACCACCATCTGGGACCATGGGAAAAACAATGTTTGGTGCAAGTAATGACAGATCCTGGAAAGGGATGGGGGCTGGGGGAGACTCAAAGAGGCATTAATTTCAAAAACATAAAAGGAAACCCTAATCCTTGCTGGCATATTCTCACCCTTTCCAAACCAGTCACAAATGAGATGTACACTGAACAAGATACTGTTAAACTCGTATAAAAATGAGTGTACAATTCAACAAGTACCTTCAAAACACCTCCTATGTGCAAGACACTGGCCAGGTTCTAGGGGATAGAAAGACAAAAAAAGGAAAAATAGTCTTTGCCCTCAAGACGCTTATGTTTTACTGGAGAATGGTCCTAAAAATGGAGCTATATAAGGGCTGTTGAACTGGCTACAATCCAGAAGGTTGGGACCATTTCTACTTTTATGTGGACATTTATACGGAAAAGAAAAAAAAAGACCAAACAGCAGGGTAGTTTGGTGGGAAGAAGAATGGGCTTGGAGTTGAGGGGCATAGGTTCAAATCCAGCCTTTATTATGCTTAACTAAAAATTATTTTATTTCTCACTTGTAACTTTACGTAAAACCCCTCCATTTTCTCAACTATAAAATGAAGAGTTTAGATTCGATGATTTCTAAGGTCTCCTTAGCTCTAAATTTTATGATACTCTGACTTTAATGTTTTCCCTGAGAAGGATGTTTACATAAATGTAATAAGCAACATTATTGTTGCTTATTATTATTGTCATTTTAATAACAATAATAGTTATTAGTGTAATTTTTCAGTGACTAGATCATAAGTTTCAAACTGGAAGAGACAGAAAGGAAGGAAGGAAGGAAGGAAGGAAGGAAGGAAGGAAGGAAGGAAGGAAGGAAGGAAGGAAGGAAGGGAGGGAGGGAGGGAGGGAGGAAGGGAGGAAGGAAGGGAAGGAAGGAAGGGAAGGAGGGAGGAAGGAAAGACATTTATTAAGCAGTGGTGGTGGTGCACTGGATAGAGCACCAGTGCAGGAGTCAGGAGGACCTGAGTTCAAATCTCATCTCAGACACTTGACACTCACTAGCTGTGTGAACTTGGGCAAGTCACTTAACCCCAATTGCCTCATCCTGGGCCAGGAGTCAGGAGGACCTGAGTTCAAATCTCATCTCAGACACTTGACACTCACTAGCTGTGTGAACTTGGGCAAGTCACTTAACCCCAATTGCCTCATCCTGGGCCATCCATTCATGAGGATGAATATCAGGTCACTGGATTCAGATGGCTCTGGAGAAGTGAGGCTGATGACCTGCACAGCCCTCCCTTACTCAAAACAAAGTCAAGTGCAAGACGTCATCATTTCTCTGATGGCATGGTCTTCTTCGGCAGCGAAGGACAAACACACACACTTTGTTATTATTTTACAGGTGAGAAAACTGAGGTCAAAAGAGGTTAAATGATTTCCCCAGGGTCACAAAGCTAGTAGGTATATGAGGCAGAATCTGAATTCAAGTCTCTCTGACTACAGACGCAGAGCACTTTGCACTACACTATCTAATTGCTGAAGAAGTATGTAGTGTAACTTCCTCATTTAATACATGGGGAAAAAACTTGGGCTCCAAGAGACTATGAGGGTGGTTTGCTCCTCGTTACATAGCAATCTATCACCTGGTGATCAACCATCTGATATGAGCAATAAAAGTCTTAGAAGCATAAATAATAATAATAAATCACTTCCTTCCATTTGCATAGCACTTCGTGGTTACAAACCACTTTGCATACATGATTTCATTTTACCTTCAAAAGAATCTTGTGAGGTCACCAAGGCCAAGACTATTTTCTCCTTTTTACAGATAAGCAAACTTCCAACTCAGAGAGATGGATAACTTGCCCAAGGCCACATAGGGAACAACTTTCTGATCCTCAGGAAGCCCAAATGGTGGAAGGGATGAGAGAAAGGGAGTCTGTGCAATCCTCATTCTAGGACTGATGTCTTGAGGAAAAGTGGTTGTTTGGAACAGAAGCATTCTCTGATCACTCCAACTCAATGCACCCATTCCTTCCTCAACCTTTCTGACTAAGACTGTCTTAGCAATTAATCATATGCTACCTAGTCAAATACTTTCTATTGTTGTCTTGAGCTTTTATTCAAATCTCCTACTGTTGGTTACTTTATCAAATGGGTGACTAATTCATTTGTTTATTTATCTATCATAAACGTAGTATAAAAGAACATGTACCTAAATCCAAAAAACTCATGTTCTGGTGGGGTTGTGATTAGTACTCATGGAAGGAGTATTCACATAAGAAGATCACACAATACTATCAAGATATATCAGTATAAAAATGTTATCCCTTTCAGCAAATGCAAATAACAAAGCAAAATTTGGAAAAAATGTCTAAATAAAAATTAAAAATCCAAACCACTTTCATTTTGATTAGAAAAGAGGATATATCAAAGTAAGAACAACAATAATTGCTGTTTAACTATTCATATTTATGTGTTTTGTGCTGAATGCTAGGGCAGCTAGGTGGCACAGTGGATGGAGTGCTGGGCCTGGAGTTAGGAAGACTCATCTTCTTGAGTTCAAATCTGGCCTCAGACACTTAGTAGCTGTGTGACTCTGGGCAAGTCACTTAACACTGTTTGCCTCAGTTTCTCATCTCTAAAATGAGCTAGAGAAGGAAATGGAAAACTACTCCAACTCTCTTTGCCAAGAAAGCCCTAAACAGAGTCATGAAGAGTAGGATATGACTGAATAAGCTGGGTGCTAAAGTTCTGAAGGGCTGGGGACACTTCTTTTCTTATACATCTTTATATCCCAGCCCCCCAGCACAGAACAAAGAGCTTTACAAATGGGCACATGAGGATTCATTGATTAGAGATGGATGTAATTTGGAATGTGATTGGAGGCTGCTTCTAGCTCTGGGGTTATTATTCAGAATGATAATTTAGATATGTGGACTGCTTCATATTTTCTAATTGCTTTCACATTTATCACATTCTATCTATCCAGGCCACTGTCAATTACGCAGCCATCAAGACTGAGGATTTAAAACTGGAAAAATTTTCAGAGATCATCTAATCTGAGGGTTTGTAACCTGGAATATATAACCCTAGGGGATATAAGAAGCTTGTCAAGGGGGTATGAGAGCACTTGGTAAATAACTATATCATTCTATTGATATTAGTAAATCTCTATTTCTTCTGTGCATGTGCATGGTAAATTAGAATTTATTTCCTTTTTGTATGGAATAGGTGCATGGGAAGATTTACTGGAAGCCCAGGGGATACCAAAAAAGGATGGGACCCTCTGATCTCATATGACTCTCATTTTTAAGGATGAGGAATTTGAGACCCAGAAAAGTTAGATGATGGAACCAAAGTGACAGAGGCAGTAAGTGGCAGAGGTGCACTTGGAATCAGAGTCATCAAACTAGGGTTCTTTCTACACAGGCAGTTAGATGGTCCAGTGGAAAAAATGGTGGGTCATCTGGAACTAGCTCTTGTTCATTCTTTGTTTCAAAGAGGACCAATGACATGAGGAGGGTGATGTCTTGACTTGCAAGTGAGTTGGATTTAAGTGAGGCAGAGCCACGCAGAGTCATCAGTCAACCAGTCTTGAGTTCCATTCCAGCCTCAGACACACTCTCTAACTGTTTGACCCTGGGCAAGTCACTTCACCTTTATCTGCCTTCATTTTCTAAACTATAAAATTAGGATTATAATAGCACCTATATCCCAGAGTTGTTGGGAGGATCAAATGAGATATTATTTATAAAGTACTTAGCATAGTGTCTGACACATAGATGTGCTTAATAAATTAAATGTTTCTTTCCTCCTTCTATCTATGGCACACCTGAAAGTCATATATATCTCCTTCTCTGTCTCTCTCTCTTTCTCTCTCTCTCTCCTCTCTGTCTCTTCTGTCTCTGTCTCTGTCTCTGTCTCTGTCTCTCTCTCTCTCTCTCTCTCTCTCTCACACACACACACACACACACACACACACACACACACAGAGTCTCACAGTGAAGCTCTTTGGGTCTGACCTTTAAAATCAGAAGACAGAAATCTTGTCCTCAGGGCCAAGGTGAGGAAGCTAGGTATCTTCCGTGATCTCTTACTGATGTTGCATTTCCTAGTTGTCTCCTGCACTAAAATTTCTGCCTAAACAATATATTAGCATTTGCTTTTAATAAATAAAATTTACACCTTTGCTGTACTATCAAGTAGATGGAGCAGCTGGGCTGTGGGGGAGAAATCTCCCATTCAAATAAAATCAGCAGCTGCAAAAAGACCCAAAGAAATATGGACGAGAAAAGACTAGCAAGCAAGGAGTTGATTGGGGTGGCATTTGTTCCATTTTCCCCCAACTTGCTCAGTTGCTAAAGTTCCTCTTGGAAAAGTGAAGTCTCTGCTGAATTGCTAATATCAGCTTCGTTCTGTAACATTCCTGCTCTTTTTCGTTTTTTTTTTTCCTTGCTCAAAATAAAAAGTAAATGCTTGGAACAGCAAGACAGCAATAGAACCCTTCCCTCATGCCTAGGGTGTGTTTTTAGACAACTGGATGATCAGAGGAATTTAGCAAGAGCAGAAATGAGGGAGATGATTTTCTAAGAATGCTTTTTCATGAGAAATAAAATAGCCTCCCACAACTCCTCATGTGCCAAGCTCAACACCCCACCCCTTCTACAGTACTCCCTCCAGATCCCACCACTTCCATCTAACTCATTCTAAACAAGAGCACAGAAGGGAGGGGCACCAAAGTTAAACTGGCCAACACAGAGTTTTTATCAAAGTCACACAAAATTGACTAAATTACACATGAAGTGTAATTGTAATAAATATCAGCACTTAGATTTTATAGTGCTTTTGGTCACAAAATGATTTTTTATGACAGTATCTTATGATATCCCCATAACAATTTGGTGTGTTAAAATATTATCATCTCTCAATTTCGGTGATGAAGAAACTGAAACCTAGAGCCCTGAGGGAAAATGGGTTCAAAGCTCTTCTATGTCATTTCCTGTGACTTCAGGAAAGTCACTTAACGATCCTGGGTCTCAATGTCCACATGTGTGATTCAACTAAATGACCTCTAAGGACCAATCCAGCTCTTGAACTGTGATTCCATATAATTCCTACTTATTGCCAAAGGCCACATGACAAGTTCAAGAAGGGGCCAAGGTTCAAATACAAGTCTTCTTAAACAGAAGGTTCTAACAAGTGATATAGCAGTCTTTCAGCAGCAGGTTTGTCTTAGGCATGTTGAGAACAGCATCGGTGTCACAAAGGACACTTAAGTACTATCAAAGTTTCACATTCATGATTCATGGACTAGGTAAATGCCAGGCCACTGACTGTCACCACCCACCAACAGGAAAAAGCTATTGTTGTTTGAGTTGTGGACACTGGGGAACATGAGCACATCTGAAAATTGGCAAATCCATCCTGCTGTATTGAGAGAGGCTGGAAAGCGGCAGCTCCCTCATTAATATTTATTATAATCATTAACTAAACTGAAACACTAGGTAAAAAGAAATTAACACTTTTCCTATAAATACATAACAGTAAGTTGAGGCGTAACAGAATGCATTTCTATGAAAGTGGGAATTACCTTCATCCCCAAGTCCTGGATCACCTTCCTGTACTGGTAAAATATGAGCTGCTCTGTCACTGCTAGAAACCATGTTAAGTATATGATGAGAACACTCACGGTAAAGGATGGTATAAGTATACTTGGGTAGGTGGGTAAAGAGAAAGAAAGACAGCACACTTCAATGAGAGGTTCTATAAAGCAATTATAAAATGAACCCTAACATTTGTTTTTATCCACAATTTGGGGAGAACAATTAAGTACCATAGATATACACATGCATACACATATATGTGTGTCTAGCTATAGCTATATACATCTAGCTCTCCAACATTTTCTTGAAATTGTCATAATAACATTCTTTCTGTTCTATTGTATTTTTATTATTTCATTAAATCCTTCCCAGTTACCTTTCAATCTGATTGGGCTGCTTATTGGAGAGCACTGTGGACCCTGTGCCCTATATTTGGCACTTCAGTTCTAGCCTAATTTTTGTTGGATTTTTGTTTTATTTCTCTGTTTGTGCCTGGACTCTAATCCCCTATATTAGCTATCCTTCAGTTTTGAATCACCTGAAAATGTGACAAGCATCTATTCAAGTTCTTGACAAAAATGTTAAATTTGGGACAGAGTAAATAAAGCTCCCAATCCTCAGGGTATTCTATTTGAGACATCCCTGAAAACTGACATTAACCAGTTAATGAACTACGTTGGGGTTCTAGTTGCTCAACTCATTCCAATGCACCTAACAGTACTATGATTTTGCCCACTGCCCTCCATACTGACTTCAAGGGTAACAGGAGAAATTTGTTAAGGGAAATGGAGATCTTCCTCTTCTTCTAGTATACTGGGTTCCAGTTCACTGCTTGGTTTAGCTAAATGTAGAAAGATTCCTTACAGGAAGTTTGGCTGTATGGATGAGATTAAGAGGGGTTCAAGGGAGGGATAGCAACCCATAAAACAGAGAAAAACTCAAAATGGTCCTTAGTGCAACGTACAGAAGAAAAGCTTTCCAAAATAAAACTCCCCCTTGCCTCCTTCTCCCCTTTCTTCTCCTAACAAAGCAATATCCAGCATATGCCTCTCTCCCCACTGAAGTTATTCTCTGATCTACCAGTCCTTCTGAATATACAGACATAGCCACCTAACGGACAGTGAAGGAAGAGGGAGAGAAGAGAAGAGAAGAGAAGAGAAGAGAAGAGAAGAGAAGAGAAGAGAAGAGAAGAGAAGAGAAGAGAAGAGAAGAGAAGAGAAGAGAAGAGAAGAGAAGAGAAGAAAAAGAAAAGGAGAGGAAAGAAGAAAGGAAAGAAAATGAAAGCAATGTGAGTTGTATGAAACCAAAATACAAAGGAAATAAAAGGAGACCGGGCAGCCACAGAATGGAGGTTTATGATTGCTCTTCAAGGGGCAGAGGGAGGAACTAGGTGAGAAGAAGAGGAAAAGAGAAGAGTCGAGTATGTACCATTGGGGTCCACTGGAAAAACTGCCATCTCTCATTCCCTCCCTTCTTGACCCCATTGCTAGACTCTTTCCCCTGGAATTCTACAGGTCATAGTTTTTAGAGGAAGGCACAGAGGAGTGTTTTTAATGATTATCTTTTAAAAAAATAACAGTTTGATAAATGTAAATTTTGATCCCAAAGAAAGTTACAGTAACCTTTCACTATGAAAAAGAAAAGAGAAGAGGCTCGTGGGAGAAGATGGGTTGGGTTTTCAGCTGCAGCTGATGTGAACCCAGAACTTCCTCAAATATTCTCATAAGACCCAACACTGAGTGAAGGAAAACATCATGAGGACCTGGTACACAGACTCCATTTCCATAATCCCTAGCATTCCTATGGCACGGTATCCATTTTCCCGAAATACTTCCACATTTAGTATCTATCCGATTTACAAAAATTCTGTGAAGTTTAGCAATGTCCATCTCACTATTCCCTATAGTGATAAGGGCAGTTCTTTAAACAAAGATAAAAGATTAATTATCAATAGCTCAATTAATATTCTTACATAGATAAAAAATTTTTTTTTTACCATCATCTATCCCTTTTCTGATTACTGTTACAATTGAAACCAATTATGGTCAAAAACAGATTTTTAGCTTCAAGGGACTTCAAACTCCATCAAGTGTCATCCTTTCATTTTATAGAGGAATAAAATCAAAGACAGAGAAGGTAAGTGACTTACCCAAAATTTCACAGGCAATAAGCGGTCAGAGCCAGGATTCCAACCTAGGTCCTCTGAGTACAAAGTCAGCATTCCTTCCATGAATCACAAGAGTGCTCTATTAGACTAAGGACCACTTTGAGTTTTTCTCTGCTTTTCCTTCCCATAATTCCTCTCCCAAACTTACCTATGTAGCCAAGTATCTTTAAGAGTCTCTCCACATTTAGGTCAGTCAAGTGGTAAACTGGTACCCAAGATATTAAAAGAATGAGAAGACCCCCAGTTCCCCTAACAATGTTTCTACTGTTACCCTTGAAGTCAAGATGGAAAGCAATAGGTAAGATAAAATGTACTGGAAGTTATTATTAGTTAATTAGACCCCAAAAGAAATCAATTAATGGGTTAATGTCAATCTGCAGGATCTCTCAAATACAGCACCCTGGAGAAGGTAAATTTTACTCTGCTATATTTAACATTTTTGTCAAGGATTTGGATAGATGGCATTGCTTGTCAAATTTTTAGGTAATTCAAAACTTAAAGCAGAGTCAATATATGGGATCAGAATCTAATGGCAAAAAAAAAAATAGACTAGAACAGAAATGTCAAATATGGGGAATGTAGCCCACAATACTCTCAAGTGAGCACCCCAATAAGATCAAAATGTAACTAGAAAATATTTAACAAAACAATGAAACTATAATAGATTTAATGTTAATATGTCTTTTTCTATGCCAAAATACAGCTCACAGGAATTCTCATGTATGGTTTACAGTTTAGTGATCCTCATTTCTATTTGAGTTTGACAACGCTGGGCTAGTATGATGGGCCAAATCAAATAAAGTGAAATTTAAAAGAGACAAATCTAAAGTTCTTCACATGGGATCAAAACATGAACTTCAGAAGTACAGGGCTAGATAATAATGCCTGTGAAAAAGGATGTGAGGGGCTTAGGTTACTGAAATTCAATATGAGTCAACAGTGTGATTCGGCAGTCCAGACTGAATTAACAGATTCTTTGTGTCCAGAACAAGGGAGGTAATAGCTCCAATGAAATCCAACTCAATCAAGTCACATCTGGAATACAGTCCTATTCTGGAAACCATATTTTAGGAAAGACACAGAAAAGCTGAACTATATCCAGAAGAGGGTGACCTAGCTGGTACAAGGACAGAAAGAACTGGAGGGATGGCCTGAATCAAAGAAAACAAGGAGCACTAGGTAGCTAATCTTTAAGCATCTGAAAGGCCGTCATGAAGAATGTTTAGATGTGTTCAATTCTGTCCCAGTGGGTAGAACCAGGATCTGTGATTAGAAGTTGTAGAGAGATTTAGACTTAATAAAAAGGGGAAATTCCTAATATTTAGAGCTATTCAGATGTGGAATAGTTTGGCTAAGAATAAAATGGGTTGTCTCTCACTGGAGGTCTTCAAGTATAGGTTGGATGGTCCTCTGCTGGGCATGTTACAGAAAGGGGATTTCAGTCAAGTATGAGTCATACTAGATGACCTCTGAGGTCCCTTTCAGCTATTAGGTTCTGGAATTCTGTGGGTACAATCTCTGTTTATGGGAAAATAAGAACTGAATAAAATGAGATCTGCTGGGGCTAAAATATGCATGGATTTGATAATAACCACATTGATGAAACCACAAATCCACAAAATTATCAAAATTCAACTGAGACCAAAGAATGTTAAGGGACTTATCTAAGGTAATAGAGCTAGTTATCAATAAATTTAGGGCTGGAAACCAGTGGTACTGATTCCTAAACAAGTATGTCTTTTCATTAAACTTCCTACAGATACCTCATATATCTATTAAAGTCAGTATACCCTCCAAGAATGTAGGGGCAGGACCAATATTTTCATGACAACTATTTAAGTTACGTTTTATCATACAAAACTAGATTTACTGTGGGATCAGTGAACATCACACAGGTATCTCCAGAATGTTCAGTACCTCATCATCCTTATAGGGATTGGCACCATCAATTACCTCTTAGAAACTAAGAGTTCAATGCCAGTGTAGTCTAGAGTTGGCCATACCTGGCAGTTGCTTGAGGATTCAAAAGAAGCCTTTGGTAAGAAAGTACCAATTTTTCTTAATCAGTCAGCAAACAGTGCAATAACTGGCAGAGTTGGGACTTTGGATAGCAGTCCAGGGCAAAACACACAGGGTAGGGTGTAACAAGGGACATTTAAATATTTCTGAAATAATGAATCATATTTTAAATATTGGAAAATTCCATTCTCCATGACACTTAAGTCTGTCCACATCTTATCTTGGGTCAGTCGTTTTGCCTGTATCACAGTGATAGCTCAAAGTCCGGGGATATAGTACCACAAAGGTGAAATTTTCAAACCTTGTCTTAGAATGTTGAAAATACTTTGCTCTGATGGTTGGAAGTAAGGAGTTCTAAGTTCTAATCTAAAATCTGCCTGCATAAAGTATTATTGACTAGCTTTATGACCAAAGTTATTTAGCTATGTGACCTTGGCAAGTTACTTCCATCTCTGTGCCTCAAAAAAGTTTGAGTTTCTCCATATATAAGACAAAAGGCTTAAACTAGATGACACTTGAATTTCTTTCCATCTCTTAACATTCTATGAAATTCTAAACGTCCTTGGTCCTCTCTGTATTACAGAGACTCTTGGATGCCATCTAGTTTAACCTGTACCCTTGAACAAGAATTCTTCCTTTAGTACCGAGCTCTGCCTAGAAGGCTCCCCGTGAAAAAGGACCTAATACCTTCCAAGGTAGCCAATTCACTTTTAGGTCACTAAATTGTTAGGAAGGTTTTCATTTGTTTGTTTCCTGCCTTATTAGAGAAGAAGAAAGGAGCTAGAGATACTCAGAATGAACCAACGACAACTGGTTTTGTTTAAAGAATAAGGCAGAGAGGTGCCAATCCATCTCAAGATGGAAGCCATGAGTCAGTCATGACAGCAAAGCCACCTGGACAAACAGAAACCGAAGAGGTAGACCAATGAGGTTCACCTTTAGAGTATGTGAGCCTCTCTGGACATTTGGACAAAAGTCTCATCTTATTAGAAATGACTGGAACCAACCCACCTATTGTGTTTTATTTCCCTAACTATACCACCTCTTTCTCCTAGATGAGAGGTTTGTAACCTGGGTTCCATTAACTTGCTTTAATTTGTTTATAACTATATATCAATATAATTGATTTCTGTTGCAATCCTATGTATTTTCTTTTATGTATATACATGTTATTCTGAAAAGGGGACTGTAGACTTCATCAGGCTGCCAAAAGAGTCCACAAAACATGAAAGATAGCTATCCTAGACACTCTAGCCCTCTCCAAGCCAAGATCACAAACAAAACAAAACAAAAATTATGTATACGTATACCTCACCTTAACTCCACTTAATATTCAAAAATTTAGCTTTGCAAAACAAGTAAATGAGGAGATGATTATTATTTTTACAGAAAGATTCACTGCTGGAGAAAAGAACTTGCCATAGGGCTCCTTGAGATAGCTGGCTCCCAGGTGCCTTTAAAATTTGTATAGGAGTTTTAAAAAATCAGTTTTCATAGAACTTTATTAGAGCCACATATTCTGAATAAAGTGAAATTTGGCTTGTGTAATTACTTCCTTCTTAGTCAAGGTGCTCAGTCAGTCAATAAACATTTATAAGCACCTACTATGTGCCAGGCACTGTGCTAAGCTCTGGGAATAGAAAGAAAAGCAAAAGATAGCTCCTGCCCTTGAGGAGCTCACAATCTAATGATCAGTTTCATCCTTCACAGGATCACAGGATTCAGAGCTAGAAAGGAACTTTAAGATCTCCTAGTTCAATACTCTCATGTTACAAATGGAGAAACAGAGATCCAAGGAAATTAAGTGATCTACACAAGGTCACACAAGTTGTTAGGCATTTGAATTTAGGTCTTCTGACTCCAGATCCAATGCTCTTTCTACTACATTATCCTCAGATGTGATGCCATTACACACACATACACACACACAAACACATATATATGTATATAATATACATACATATACATACGTAAATATTTACATGCATATATATACATATATGTGTGTATATATATACATACATATACACACACACACACACACACACACACACACATATATACTCTGTATTCCCTTGGAAGCAAAGCTAGAGACCAGCTCTTGGCACACACAGCTTGGGATAGCTGTTCCCTTCTGAGGCAGCTAAGCATGGGTGAAGGGACTAGAAGAAAAGGGGGCAGAGGACTATATGCTGCTTCTGATCTATACATCAAGTTTTCCCCATCTCTGCTCTAAGTGATCCTTTCAGTACCAAAAAACCTGGCTCTCTAAAGAGCCAGCAAGAAGGAAAGAACAGAGAAATAAGGACATAGCATATAGCAGGTTGGCCGATGGGGTCCTGATTAGGAAGGCATGTGATGGGTGCAGTGTTGATGTGGGACTTTTTTCTTTTTCCAAAGAGTTAAGATATGGCAGAAGGAAATGAATGATGGAGCAGGAAGGCTAAGCTAAACACGCACTGGGTAATACCACAGTGATTAGATTGAGTTGTTGGACCTCTGTTCATGATATTAAATAGGCAGCAGGAAGAGAAAATTGGTTTTAGAGATGGAGAGCTAAAAGCTGGCGCCCAAGAGACTGAGCATGCCAATGGGAAATTCCCATTGCACCCATCCATCCATGGTTGGGAGAGAGACTAAATGGTCTTTGCAGTAGTGATGGCGGCTCTGAACATTGGGGAATAGCTTATCGATGTCAACTCAGGTCTCTGTAACAGACAGTGTGGAAGGCCTCTTCAGAAGTAGTGCTCCTGTATGGCGCTTCTCTCCCCTTTGATGCAACACAAAATAGAGAAAAGACATCTAATGACCGGCCCCAGACAGAGGAACTAGAACAATGTCATGGAGTTGGAGAGAAGTGAATACAGGGGCCATACAACTTCCTAACAATTGTAACTCTCTAAAAGTAGAATGGGAGAGATAGTGCCCCTCTCCTCAACTGGAGGTCTTTGTATGAAGGCTAGATGCCAAGTTCTTGGTCATTTTGTAGAGGGGACTCTGGTTCAGGTTAGAAACAGGCTAGCAGATGTCCAAAGTCCCGTCTGACTTGAAGATTCTGTGCATCTCAAGTCAGAGAACTTGTTTTCAGGCTCTACTTACTACCCATGACTAAAAAAAAGAATGGGCCTACTTGAGAAATAACGAGTTCCCCCGTTACTAGAAATTTCCAAAATTAGATGAACCCTTGTTAAGGGCATAGCACTGTGCCTGGCTTCACCAATGCTTTTTGACTGAATGATTATAGATGATATTATAGAGAACATTCCTTTTCAGATATAGATTGGACTAGAAGAATGCTGAGACTCTTTTCAGTTTTTATATTAGTGATTTTGAGAAATCACATCAGTTTCCTGGGCCTTGGTTTCCCCATCTGTAAGATTAGAGGGTTGGGTCTCAGGAGAAGGGGAAGGAAGGAGAGAATTTAGAACTCAAAATTGCTTTTAAAAAAATGAATGCTAGAAAATGGTTTTTCCATGTAATTGAGAAAAAATAAAATATTATTCAAAAAGTAAATAAGTAAAATTAGAGGGGTGGATCTCTGAAGTTCCATCCAAGTCTAAATCCTATCCTATGATTTCAGAGTGGAATGTTCACTGCCTCCCAAAAGGGAGGGTTTCAGTACCCTATTAGACAATTAGTATAGGCCATCTAACTAAGTACTGACTTTTGGAGTATGCCAAAATAGAATTTGTAAAATCTCAAAGAAGCAAATTATTTGGATGTGAAGGAAGAAAAGAAGGAGAGGAAATGATGAGCAGAATGGTATAATGGGAATGGTACTGCACTTGTAATCAGAAAGATGTAGGGTCAAATACTGCCTCATAATTTAGCCTACTTATGTAGCAGCTTTATAGCCTGCTTACTGGCTATATGACCCTAGGCAAGATAGCTAATTTCTTTGTGTCTCAGTTTCCACATCTGTAAAGCAAGGAGGCTGCACTCACTGTTCTCTAAGGTCCCTTCTAGCTCTAAATCTAAAAATCTGAGTGACACAATGGCGGTCAGCGCTTCTCTTACAGGCTGGCTGGTTCAGCACCACACACTGAGAGAAGAAACTCCTCCAAGTTTGATTACGTGACCCACTGGTGAGGTCAAGAATATTAATTTTGTACATATTAATTTGATGTAATGTGCATGATGAATGCTTGTTTAGTTGGATATTTTTGCGTTAGTAAAACCCCAACTTTTTCATGGCAGTAAAAGTTTGGCATTAAGTTATTGAAGAATGCAGCCTGGGAGGCTGTGACAAGATCTCATGCCAGAAGAGTGGGGGAAAGGGAGTCATAGTCAGGGATCACACGCTCTTAAGCATACCCGCTTTAGCTTATCTCTCCACACAAAGGCCTATCATGACCCGAAGGAAATTCTCCAGCCATTCAAAAACAGGAGCCTGTTCTGGTATCACATCTAGAGAACACCAGTTTCAAGGGGTTGGGAGAAAAAGGAAAGCCTATTTCTCCCTCCATAGTAGAGAATTACCAGCAAGTGTATGCCTAGAGAATATTTATCATTTCCTTCTATCAGGGCAATATACTAGCCTGGCAAGATTCAGTCAATTTCCCCCTAGAGCAACTATAAAGTGTTGCTAAGGTGTGGCTGGTGGTCTTCTGCCTCTGATCACTGACTAAAGAGAAAAAGTATCTTCTAGAACATGGAAGAAATTGGGAGATTTTAGAGATGAAAGCAACACTGGAGATCTGAGTCCCAAATATTATAGAGAAAGAAACCAAGATCCTAAGAAAGAAAGAGCTCGAGATTACACAGGTGTTAAGTATTAGAGCCAGAATTCAAACTCCAAATTCAATATTTCTTATTACTCTGTATTACATACTAAAACTCAATTCAGTTCAATAAACACTCATCAAGTACCTACTACATGCTAGGACTGTGCAAAGAGCTAGAGTACAAATAAAGAAGAGACAATCCCTGTCCTCAAGGAATTTACAATCTGAAAAGGGAAGCCAATACACAAAAAGAAGCTGAAAAGGGAGAGGGAGTGGGACTTGGAAGTACCCAGGACAGACATGAGAGGAAGAGTGGAGTGGCTGACAGAAAATGATGTTACCAGGAGGGTTGAAAGGAGTTAGGGCCAGTATCTTTGCCAAGAAATCCCAAAAGAGTCACAAAGAGTTGGATAGGGTTGAAAAATGACTTAATGCAACTACAAGTCCTCCACTCTCAAGCTCTCTGTTCAGAGGAGAGAGGCAAGGGAGGATGAGTTGAAAAAGTATATCAAAACTTGAGTCATTATTTGTGGTGATAAGATTCAAAGTGATCAGCTTACCCTAAGCAATAAGGCTCCACTGACTCCAATAAAGAGAAAACACAGAAAGTTGTATGATTTAACCCAATGAGAAAAGGAAGCTGGTTTTCTCATTTCTAAACCAAATCTTAAAAAAAAAAACTTAAGTCTGAACCTTGATCTAGTTTATACATCTGATCCCACCATAAAAATAATCAAATAAATAGAAACACTGAAGATGTATCTTTTTTCTTTTCTTTTTTGGTCTCAATTACTATGGAAACTTTCTCCTAAAAGGTTTGTACATACTATTAAGAATAAAGGCAGCAGAACCTGTGGAACATTTGGCTAGTCAGGTCAAGGCACACAGCACTGAGAGCCGTCAGGACCCTGACCAAGGCAGTGACCAATCAGAATGTCTGAGCACCAAGGCTGAAATATGGCTTCTTCATCTCAGCAGAGAGGTAGGTGGCAGGTTGTCAGTGTGGAAGGAGACATGCATCAACGTGGTCAGTGTGCTGATTTGTTTTGTTTAACTGGACTTTCGTTATGAGGGAAGGTTCCACTGAGAAAGGAGAGGAAGTTGTTGGGAAATGATGCCAATGTTTTAAAAAAAAAATCATCAATAAAACACTTCAAAAAAAGCAAAAGGAATCCTTAAATCACTGAGGCAGAACTGCAATTCCTCTGAAGTTTGTTTAGGGTACCAAGAAGTTAAATGATTGCACATGGTTTTATTTTAATTTGTGTTCTAGGCAGGGCTTGAATTCAGCTCCTCCTGACTCCAAGGCTTGCCCTCTATCTACTGCCACTGTAACCTCAAGGAAGAATCAGCATTATTTTTTAAATGCTTCATATGAATCTTAAGATGACTTTAAAAAGTAAATAAAATATTTTAGGACTTTAGTTTGCCTTTGTACTTATTTTACTTAAATGCAAACTTACTGGATACTAATTTCCTTTCTAGCTAGAAGCAGAGTCTGACTTTCCCACCACCACCTTACTTAAAACAAGTATATGGCTCTAGCTGAATTTGTAACACCTGCCAGATTTGGCCCATTGGCAAAGACAGAGCTTATCCTCCTAGCTCAGGAACTCTCACGACACAGTCCAGTCAAGTCAGTCAGTCACTTGATAGACAAATAATCTACCTCTAAAGTAGTCACCAGAGGCAAAAAAAAAAGAAAGAAGGAGGAGGAGGAGGAAGAGGAGGGAGAGGAGAAAAAGGAGGAGGAAGAGGAAGAGGAGGAAGAGGAAAAAGAAAAGGCAAGGATAATCCAAGTGTCTGGGTCTTTGGCACAGCTCCATCTCTCTTCCTGGGTCTTCCTCCCCAACCCACAGGTCTGTTGCCTCTGGGTAGAGCTTCCCCATCTAAAACCCTCTCTTATCACTCTCACACTGAAAGAGAAAAAACAGTAGCTGGGAATCAGTGGACCTCATTTTGAGTTCTGACATTGCATTAACTTGTATTGTGACCTTAGGCAAATCACTTTCCTCCCTCTAGTACCTAAGCTAGCTTCTTTGTATAAAGACAAGGCTGGAATAGATAAAATCTAAGATCCAGGCTAGCCCTGGGATTCCATAACTATGAAAAATCTGTTATTAGGGAGCTTTCACATTAGAATGCTTTTGATAAAGTAATTCATGCTAAGGTGTTAATGACTGTTATGATTAATGTTTGATACTCTCAGACACATTTTCATTTTAACAGGGGAAAATTTTTTTCACTCAAAGGAATGACTTTCTAATGGTAGAATTTCATGTACCACTAACAGGATGCTGTGGGGGAGGGGGAAGGAAGAGATGTGAGGGCAAGAGAGACTTCCTGGTACCTTTCAAATTGTATTCCTAAATAGAAGTCTACATATCTCATTGTTTCAGGTCAGTGTATAGGATTAACCAGTCTTAAGCACAGGTATACAAGATTTCCAGATGACAGGCTTTTGTAATAAGCATCTGAACCCCTGTATAAACCAGTCCTTTTAATTTCTTCACTTTAGGTCATTTGCAAACTTAACAAATTCCACATTTGAAAGATAGAGCTTTGAAAAGAGGCTTGGAGGTTTTGGCTAGGACCTGGAGATTTGTCTTTCTTAGTAAGAAGATTTTGGGAGGCTACATGAATAGGGAAAGTCAAGTAATTTGTCCTCTTTTGTAGATGAGAAAACTGGGGCTTAGGAAAGTCAAGTAATTTGTCCAGGGTCACACAAAGAGTAACACCAGAGACAGGAATTTAAATGTCTATCCCTTGACTCTTGTCAATGATCATCCCATTATACCACACAGTATCCCCACACAGAGTCATCCTTCAGGGAAAAGAGCTAAAACTCCAACAGAACTTCATGAAAGAGGACAAAAGGAAAGAGAAGACCCTGCTGGTTCCAGACTCACTAGGTACATAGCTAGAACTCATTAGATCATCATTCTGCTTGGGAAACACAGAGTGATTCAAAGAATCATAGACTTGGAGCTGGGAGGAACTGTGGAAGGCATGAAGTCCAAGCTTCTCATTTTATAGATGAGGGAACTGAAACCAGAGGCGAAGAAACTTACCCAAGGTAACACAGATGGTGTGTGTGTATGTGTGTGTGTGTGTGTGTGTGTGTGTGTGTGTGTGTGTGTGTGTGTGTGTGTGTGTGTGTGTGTCTGTGAAGAGGGATTAGAACCATCTCAGCCTGGCATTCAAAGTACTTCATGATCTGGCTCCAAAAATACTTGTCTGGCCTAATTTCCTGTTTACTCCTCGCTTCTAAAAAAGCTGCAGTACTTGCTGTCTCCCCAAAAGGCCCTTATATATCTCTTTTTTTCCCATCAGTACCACTGGTCATGCCAATCACTACAACTAGAATATATTGTCAACTTCCACAGTCCATTTCTTGGTGTCCTTAGCTTCCTTTAAGTATCAGCCCAAAAACTGAGCTCTTCAGGAGGCCTTCTCTGATTTCCTTAGCAGCTACTGTAATCTTATTCAAGATACCTTGTGTTTGCTTTGTATGTTTTATATATATATATATATATATATATATATATATATATATATATATATATATATATTTGTACAGGGTGTTTTGAAAGCTTTAGTGCATTTTAAAGCTTCAGGAGCTTAAAAATGCACTAAAGTTTTTGAACACCTTGTGTGTGTACATAAATATACAAATACATTTCACACATACACATATTCATACAATCTTCCCTGATAAACTCCTCGAGCAGAGATAATTTCATCTTTATCTTTAGAACCATGGCATCTAGCATACAATATAAGCTTAATGAAAGTGCATGGATTGAATGTGCCACCCTTTCCCCAACTCTGCCTGCACACTCCTATACATTCTTCATGATCTGATTCGAATACCACCTATTCCAAGAAACCTCTCTTTGGCTTGCCTACTTGAAAAGTAACTTTTCCTCCTCTGAAGCCCTATAAAGACTTTGTACCTTTTATAGCCATGAGTACATTTTACTTTATATTCTATTTACATATTCTGCTTATTTCCCTACCTTAGTTTCCCATCTGGACTGTAAGCTATTTGAGGGAAGGGATTATGTCATGTTCTTCTGTGTTCTCTCCCACAGTCTCCCACCTTGGTGTTTGCTTATGGTACTTACTTTGATGGATCAGTAATTTCACCATGATGGGCCCTGCCTTCACCAGCACAGATCACGACCCTTTCATATTTTATCCTGCATTCATCTCTTTCCGTAAATCTTCCATAATGAATCCATCTCAAGAACTGAGGGCTTTTGGTGCATATGTGTATGTGGGGGTGTGTATGGTTTATATACCTCAGGGATACCAATGTAGTATTTAGGCTGTCCATTTCTTTTCTCTCTTTGCCATTACAAGAGCAGTCTGCTTCTTTTACTGAACATATATTTCTTCAATAACATTTCTTGAGTAAGTCATCATAACAGGCTGCATGCTATTTACACTCCCTACACATCCTTTTATTGTCATTTGGGTTACCTGTAATTTTGATTCTGCTGAAATATAGAGTTCAATGACTAAGAGGTATTGAGTAATTTCAAGAAAGAAAATTATTGTAAAAAAAAAAAGATGGGCTTTTGTAGAAGCAATCAGTCTAGGGTCATGAAAAGCACTATTCAGTTTTCCATATGCAAGTCAACCTGATTTTCTCCTCCCTTTCAACCAGGTCACTGTGCATCTACAGGGCAGGTCTAAGACACCCACTGAGGCATGAATTTGTTGAACTGCCCAAAGAACTTCTGGGTAATATACACTTTTCACCTACTTTGTCAGTGTATATAGATAAATCATTTTAAATACATATAGTATGAAGTTCAGTGAATAAGTGAATTTGAGTTTTGGGCAAAGTCTCAAATATTTCCTTTAGATGTCTCCAGAAACAGTTACCCATATTTTTATTACTTACTCCCAGAAATCTGGAAACACAACACTAAGCTACCTTGGAAGATAGTCCCTGGCTTTAAAGGAATTTTCAGTTAGTCAGTCAATAGTATTTATTAAGAGCCTACTATGTGCTGGTCATTATGCTAAGCATGCAAACATTTCATGACCTTGGTGTCCCTGACATCACCATCAGTCCTCTTTCCTATAGTATGGGGGGGAAAGTGTCTGAGGATGAAATATTTTTATGTTGTCTCTATTCTCATTTTGAAATCAAGTCTAATTATGATAAACATAGAACTAGAAAAGTTTTGACCATCCATAGAAAAGAGAGAAGCACAAGTCATGAAGGCATTCTTTGCTACTCTTATAATTTAGCAAGCTTCACCTAGGGTGGAGCTGCACAGGGTGACCTGCACAGGACTAGGATTGCTTTGTCAATGACTGAAAACCAGCCCTCAATTGGCAGCTGCCTTATGTTTAACTGACCAAAGGGAAAGAGCTCTTTTCAAATGTTTTATAAATAGTTCCTTGCATATACACAGGTGCTAATTACAAAGCATTCTTGGCTCTAGACTAAAGTGGGTCCTAAGGATCTCGACTTATTAACACCTTATTGGATCATTAAGGGATGGAAAGCAATGAAGTTGGTGCTTTCAAATTCAGATTCATTCTCTAATGTGAACTAGCCTCTCCAAGTCATTCAGGATCATTGAGGTCCTACTGTGCTATATTTGCAAAACATAACACAGTCAGAAACTAACATGAGCCATTAAAACCACCAAAAACTCACCACAAAACAGAGAGATGACATAATTTCTAGTCTTACTGGTTTTGCTAATTATTGTATCTAAAAGGGATATAATGCAAGGGTCTCATAACATAACTCCTCCCTTCACTCTAAAACCTTCTGTGGTTCCTTTGTGCTTAAAGGAAAAAAAAAACTTCAGTTTTCAAGGTCTCTGACAATCTAACTTTAAACTGCTTTTACAACTTCACCTCAATCCACTCCATTTCAAGAATTTGAGGCTTCAGTCAAATCATGTTGCATTTACATAAAACTGTCACATACACCTGGAATAGATAACAATCCCCACCATTCTCACCTATTTAAATCCTTCTCATTCTTCAAGACTCAACTACTCATGGACCACCATCTCCATGAGGGCTTGCTTGATAACCTCGAACAGAAGAAATTTCTCTCTCTGAACTGCTTATTATTGGATTTAATCTGTCCTATGAAATACATTCTAATTGTGTTTTGGCTATTTATGTCATGTCAAATCCCCCCCATGTGAATCTTTGTGTTTTTGGTCCCTTGCATGCAATAGGTAGCACAGTGGATTTGGAATCAGGAAGACTCGTTTTCTTGAGTTCAAATTCAGTCCAAGACACTTCCTTGTCATGTGACTCTGTCACTTAACCCTATTTGCCTCAGTTCTTCTATAAAAATGAACTAGAGAAGGAAATGGCAAACCACTCCAACATCTGCCAAGAAAACCCCAAAGTAAGGTCGCAAAGGGTTGGACATGACTGAACAACAGCATGCAGTAGGTACTTAATTAGTTTGTTGAGTTTAAAATGAATTTTGTGTAGCCAGACATAAAATCTACACCATTTACTGGTGTTTGATTTCATTCATAGATATTTTCCCTATTTGGGGACCTCTGAAAATGATGGATCTGCCTTCTACTTTCATTGTTCACTAGTATTTCACAAGGCTTTGAATGTCTATGGTATTATCCTGTGCATTGTCTATAAAGTGATCATAGTAACCCAAGTGCTTTCTGACCTTTAGGACCAGAAAACCTTGCCTACTTCTTTGGAGTTACTTAACTTTGGTGTGTGACCTACTTAGTGACTTTTCCGTTTATCATAACAGATTTTTAAAATTTTTTTCAGGGAGGCTGTAGAGAATATTCATGATTTCTGAGGTCCTCTCTGGTTCCAAGATCCTAGGATTCTCTAACTATGGGAATCCGGTTTTCTAGGTAGATATGTTACCTGAAGTCATATATGAACTGTATGTCCAAATGACCAAACTAATCAGAGGCAAGCAGGACTGTCTATCTGTCTAACTATTTAACTGTCTGTCTGTCTAGCTATTTTTCTGTCTCTGTGACCAGGGGAGCAATAAAAATATTTTGCTTCAAACAAGAGATTATGAAAGCTATACCTTTGACTCACATTCAGAAGAAGCCCCTTGAATGCTTTTTGAAAAGTGAACTTCAGCCCTAATATGGATATAAGCCATGTCACTGGGCTCAGATTAGGCAAGCGACCTCTCACATCACCCCGTGGGGCAATGGTATCTCAGAGAATCACAGCTCTCTTGTTCTTTTTTCTTTTTTAAAGGTTCAGTGCTATTTTTCTGCCAGCCATAGATTAAAGTGTCTTGCATTTTAGTAGCATTTTATACTTTTCAAACATTTTCTTACCTGTCTTCTCCTTTGCTCCTCCAAGCAGAGCAGAGGATAATTATCCCCATGTGAAGAAATCAAGACCACATGAGTGACTTGCCAAAGATGCCTTGATACTTGGTCAATTCATGTAGACAAGCTTCAATGTGTCTACTATGTGCCAGGCCTTGCTTTTAAGTTCCATAGTAACATCTTCACACTCTGGTTATCCTCCTCATACCCCTCCCACTATATCCTTGGACTCTGCTTCTGAAAAGACAGGTTCTGATAGGGGAACTTTTGCCTTACCTTGTCCCAAGCCAGATTTCCATGTGACTTCCTAAGCTATCACCACCCTGTGCCATCATGCACAATCCCCTCCCCCTCCCCATGACTTTCCATCTTTTCCTTATGTTGTCTTAACTCATTCTAATGTAAACTGCTTGATGGAAGGATCTGTCTTGTTTTTATTTGCATCTTTGGTACTTAGCAGTATCTGGAACACAGTAAGTGCTTAATAAATGCCTTATATCTATCAATCTATCAATGGTACATCACTGCCCTGGGCATGCTTGCAGGAAAGGAATCTCATATAAAAGGAACATCTCTCACCATTTAAGCCTTCACTGCCCGAATTATTTTAAGATAGAACATTTTAAAAAGTAAAAGATTCAGGGAACAAGTGACAGATACGGTCATCTTTTTCTCCAAATACTTCTTATTATACTATAAAAATGTGAAACTGAATTTCCAAGAGAAGTTGAACTAGAATTCAATTGAAACAATAGAGAAAGTATTAATTGATAGCTGTCCCACTGTACAATAAAAATACTTTACTAATGCTTTATCCTTGTCTGAGTGTTTACATGTTCATTATTTCATCTGATCTTTACAACTCTGAGGCAGAGAGATCAAGAATTATTCTCCCCAACTGACAGATGAGGAGACTGAGGCACAGAAAATCACAGTGACCTGCTCAAATTTCATACAGTTAGTAAGCAAAACAGGGAATTTGTTCCAAGAAGCTTGGATTCAAGCAAAAGGCGGCACTTGAAGATCTAGAAGGCCTTGGGGCCACAGGTTCCCCATCCCTGTTCTAGGCTTCAGCCTTTTGTCCTTTGATAGTCAGAAGGTGGCTTTTGGATTCTTAGTTTTCATACACAGACTTCCCCCAAATCCCCAATTGTAAAGAATCTCATCTGTATTTGTGCAAAGTAAGGACAAAACAATCCAGGCAAGTCTGGAACTGCCTAAAGCATCATGCTTTCTGTACCTTTACCCTTTCTTAGTGTAAAAACACCTGGGTTGTATCTTGGAGGAACTAGACTAGAACACATTTTCTCAAGCCCTCCTCAATATGTCTCTAGACTTGTGAATTTCCACCTACACTAGTGCCATAACACGATGGAGAACTCCCCTTCCATTCCCCCCAAAAAGGACTCTGCCCATCTGAACAAAATCCCAAGGTAAAATGGCTCTAGTTAGACGCTGTTTATTTCCTTCTCTGTAACTGGACTTCTGGCTCTCGACTGTGCTTCCACCTACCTTCACCTCCCTATGCTCTGAGGAGTAAAATGAACCTCTGACCCCTGTTTTATCAAGTGACTCTATATTGCCATCTGCCATGCCAAAAACCCAGGTCTCATACTCCTAAGTACAAAACTCAATGGAAAGCAGAACAATTAAAAATCCTTTCTGGGTCTCTTGTCTGAGCTCTGACCCAAATCTCAATGCAGCCCTTTCTCCCAGGCAGGCGCCTATGGTACAGTATGAATGGTTTATAGCCACCACTGCAAACATTCAATGTCACATAAGCAAAGACACTTGTCAAATGCCTTTCCCTTACAAGCACCCTCATCATGACCTGTGTTAATGAAGTTAATTGAATTTAAGATCAATAATGGTTAATTATTGCAATTTGACATTCAGAGATAAATGGCTTTAAGACAGAGAAATGTGTGTGTATGTGAATTCTCTCCAAAGAAGGTGAACACATTACAGCGTAAGAGGGATCACACAGGCCTCCCATTGATTCCCGTACAATCTGATCGACTTAATCCTCTGATGAATGCGGGCTTTTCAGAGCTACAAGTAAATGTTCTACAAGACTACTCTAACCCTTGTCACTGACCAAATCTATATGAGCTGTGCACTGGAAATCTATTGAGATAGATTAACAAACTGCTGCAGAAACAAGGGATGCCTCAATAAAGGTGAAGGTTTATTATATTGACTATTAATGTAACTTAACTGTATGTACTTATGAATGGCTATGGATCTTAGTAGTTTAATTTGGGGCAGTTAGATATGATTATAATTGAACAATATTTTTTTTTTTAATCATGAGAGAAGAACTCAATTCCCCCCAGAAAAACAGGCTGGAAAGTAGGTTAAATCTACTCACTCCTCCCTATCTCCCTAGAGAATACAGTCTGAAGGGATGAGATCAGGGTTGGGAGGAAAGAAATCATCCCAGGTGCTAACCGATACTATCGCATCTCCTGACTGCCTCTGCCCCTACCCCTACAGCATTCCTGTAGCCCCCTGCCTTCACCTCCCCAACCGTACATTGCTCTTAGGCCCCAGTGGTATGTTTGGCCCCTGAAGCTGATGAAAGGCACTACTGCTACCTCCCTCAAGGTGTGTGTGTGTGTGTGTGTGTGTGTGTGTGTGTGTGTGTGTGTGAAGTTTACTTTCAAGAGAATTTCCTGGTAAGAAGTCATTTTCCTAAATGTGCCAGTAATGAAACTCTTACATGCATATTGAACAAGTTAAATGACCACTTACAAGATTTATAATGACAAAGTAAATGTTGTCAAGAAAGAAAGAAAAAACCCTTTCTGATTGCAGAGTGCTGACAATAAAACGATGTTGAAGAGTTCTGTCAAAATGTAAGATTATGCAAAAACACTATTGAGAACACTGCTAATCATCTGCTCTTGTCAATTACTTGAAGGGTATCTGACAGGATATTTACATTAAACACATTTCACTAGCAAAATTCTTAATGTTATATCAGAATATTTTCATTACCATTAAGGATCTGTTTAAAATTTTTTTTTGCCGGTACAATAGCAACAAAAATAAGGGGGAGGGAGGGAATGATGAAGGTGTATGGGTTGGAAAGTATTCTCACCCCATTATCCATTATGGATGAAGAGAATGGACTGGGATACTAATGGTAAAAATACAGTCAGTGAATCTAAACTGCATTCCTTTCCTAAGGTCAAGTGGAAGGGTTTTATTTGTCTTGTCCCCAAATGTCCTAGTGTCACCTGGGAAACATCAGTGAAACTTCCTCCAGTTGAAAGTAATTGTTCCCCAATGTTGCATGATACAATATTATTGAACAAAGCAAGAAGTGAACCTAGGGTATCATTTGTTTGAATTAAAATTTAGATTGCAGTTGCTGCCTGGTCAATACTTCATTCCAATGGCTTTACCTTTATCCTGTCCAGGAAATTGGCCAAAATGAACTGTGCATAGACCAAAAGCAAACAAGTGGGTGTGAAATCTTGAATGTTCCTGCCCTGGGACTTTCCTGTTAACCTCAGTCACTATATTGGAAAATCATGCCTATGGGGATAGGGTCACTGAAAGTCTATGAGACCATCATATTTTAAAAGTGATCCCACCTAGGAGACAGCATGGCCAGTGCTATAACTGGACTGAAGGATAGCCTAAAAGAATAAATCTGAGGCCTTTCGATAATGCCACAAAAGAGTTCATGGAGTTTTGTCTGGAACAAAACCTGAGAGCCAGAACTGGACTGCCTTTCATCCCTTGAGGACTAGATTAATGGTTCAGATTTAGGAAACTATTGAAATCCTCAATTTTAACCAACCCTTACAAATAAAACAGAGTAGTTCTTATAAGTTTAAAGGGGGAATTAGGTAAAGAGAAATACATCATTAAAATTTAAGTCAATGATTAAATAGTGAAGAATAGAAGATCCTGTCTGTCAGGGCTCTCTTCAGAATGAAAACAAATCAATCCACAAGCATTCATTAAGTACCTAGTGGGTTCCAGGCAATGCTAAGGATACAAAGATAAAACCAAACAGTTGCTGACCTCAAAAGGCTAATAGTCCAGTGGGAAGGGGGCAGAGGGCAACTTATATACATGTAGATAAAGATATGACTCATCCTAGTACTTTCAGACCCTCCCTCTTTGACGGTTTTTGTGAGAATGGTGATGGTTCACATCAGCAGTTCTGAGAATGCATGATATGTATCTACCAGTCAAACATCATTTCTTCAAAGTCCACCAGGTTAAATGTGTGTTAATCTGGAAAGGACAAAGCCATCCTGAAGACTACCTTGGTGCTGCTAGCAAGAAAGGAAGGGTTTGCAAAGTAAGTAAACAGTGTCATCTATAAGATCCTTGCAATGGAGTTTAGCCTATAAAAGAACTAAGTCTTGTTAAGGACTTCAAGCACGTTATTCGTCTGCTACTAATTACAAATAACGGTTATGTATTCATTAAAGCAGATTCAGGAGGATCACTACTTACTTGGAAACACTTCAATAGAGTTCATTTAAATTACTTGGAAGCCATAAAAATGCATTTTAAAAATCTATAATTTGGACTTTTCCCTAAGTCAGATTGATCTCCGTCCCCAAGGTTTTAGTGTGTATGTTTTATCTTCATATGCTAACACCTACCATATTAGGGATTAGGACAGAAAAAAATACCCACAAAAGGGCTGCAACCATCCACACCACTGTCCTTCAACATGGGTCTTTGATTTGCAAGAACAAAGCACAGAACAGAAATATAGTGCCTAGCACATAGTAGGTGTTGAGTAAATGTTGATTGATTCATTGATTGAATACTGGCTCCTAAAAATCAACTCTCTTGAGTATCCACAATATAGAATGAAAGATGCATCTGGGTACCCATTTTTTTTCCACCAAAGCAACTAGATAACTGTGGTCATTTATAGATATAGCTAGGTCTACATATGTATACTTTCCTGTATATATATCCCAGGAAGATTTCTCAATTATCATTATTTTTTAATCTAACCTGGAATCAGTCCAGGTCACTCAGAACTTATTCTTGGCTTAGTTCTGAGGCTTGCTTCCTGGTATTTTAATTTTATTTTTACATGTTCAGAGCACCAAAATTTATTATGCCCATCTTCTTCAAAGCCAAGCAAGAACCTAGGCCTAGCCAACAGCCCATTTATGAATATATACACATGCATATGGACACATAGAAATATACACACATATACATATATGAATATGAGTGTGTCCAGATGCATTTAAATAATGAATTTTTTCTACTTAAGGCAAAGGATTGTGAACAAACAAGCCAAATGAGGACCAGGTCAATGAAATATCCAGCCTCATCTAGAGGCATTCGCCTGAATAGACAAGGGAAAAACAAAGGTACAGCATGAACCCAGAATTGTTAAGTTGTGTCTTTCTCCAAACAGAAAATGGCTGAGCTACTACCAGAAATCTATTAGAGGGGGGAAAAGGAGGAAGAAAAAAGGTACTTTACTTTTCCAGGTCACAAAGGTAACTATTCTAATGGGTAGGGGTATGGTTGCTATTTAAAAGGGAAGAAGTTAATGACCCAATTTTTAATGCCCAGGCACCCACCATTAGCACAGCATCCTCCCCAGCTCTCTGAGCAGAGAGGCAAGACACAATGTGGTCCTAAGGATGACCAGGCCCCTTGTTCTTAGGAATTGGTTCTTTTGCTAGAGCTGAAGAACTTGGCCGGTGCTGCAGAAAGGTTTCTGCCATGTCACTACACATGATATGACTAGACATCTGTTCTGGAGAGACAAGCTCCCAGCTTCAATGGGAGGGTTCTGTCTGTCACCTTATCCTAGCTGAAACTCCTTGTGAGGGAGGGAGCTATACTGTGGCTAAGACTGAAATTCATTACCATTTGTTGCAATTCAATGACCAAAGCAAAAGGGACCTCTGGATGAACAATCTGATTCCAGGTTGGGAATGGAGTCCTTCATCAGAATTTTGGCATCTTTCTCACCTGGCTTGTGTCAGGATGCTGGCCCTGACATTTCTATCATGAGGTAGTTCTCCCTCATCTTGTTTCAAGGCGTTGGCCTCTCAATGAGTTTGTGACAGTTGGACTTTAACATAAGTATTTCCAAAACCCTTAAAAAGAAAAAAAAAAAGCCCCAAACTGCTTGGTTGCATCACAAAAACATAAAATAGGAATTTCTTACAAGGCTAGCCTCTCTTTTGAATACTGCCTAGACGTCTGACCACCAGCACACTCCCAAAAGACCTGGGGTTGAAAACACAGGCTTTCTAAGAAACTATGCGAGAAAATATCTAGAAGATTTTTCTTCTTTCTGCCCCAAATGGGCAACTCAGACTAAAAAAAAAGAGAATGTGGCACCAACTTATCACCTCTTTAGCTACTTACAAAAGAGCTGCCTCTCTCCCGAGCCTCACCTTCTATAGCCAATGCTGACCACAGCCAAAGAAAACAAAAATCTCCATCGTCATCACCCAAGGACGATTTTAAAATATCAAAATCATTTTTTATAAAAAAGTATAATTAAATTAATCACCATAAATTACTTTTTTAGCACCAAGAGTTAGATTTATAATATCATTTTCAAATCTCTATGTGAGATTTAAATATTTTATAGCATATGTGAGTTAGAGGGAAATGTGTCTAGCGGCTTAAATATCACTGTAGAGCAGTCGACTTTGACAAAAACTGTAGCACCACTGTTTCTAAGGTAGTTTGTAAAAATTATTTATTTCCACACCAGTTAATTATGATGGGAGTCTTTGTTGAATGCACAAGCATTAAAAAAGTGCTGATATTTTATGCATCTTTAACTGTAGCGTGCTTCCCCGCAGCGCATTGGTAACTCCTTGACATTTAACATTCACTCACAGCAACTATAATAAGGGGTTTGATTGCTCCTTTTGCAGATGCCGTAATTTAATAACTGTGATCAGTTGCATAAATTTACTATACAACCATCTTAAGTTAGCCACATTAAAATTAAGCAAAATTGTAATCTGTTGACAGATTATTGCTACTGAACAATTCTACTAAAAGCATTTCAGATTAGCTCCTGCCACAAGCATTTGTATTTTATAAGCTTGTAAAAAAAATACAGCGGCTCACCCCCCCACCCCAGTTACCCCACTCATGCAGACCCCTCCCCAACCACCACACATATGACTAAGAGACCATTCTATGAAATGGGATGCTTTCGGCTAAATCGGGTGAACTGGAGGTTTAGTTCTTTGTAACATGTATTACGAATTTTTGTGATCTAAGGAGAAATATTATATACATATAGATGTATATAATATGTTTTATATACCTATGTATGTGCCAGTTTGTCAGTTCCTTTTTCTCTCCTTCTCCCCAGTAATTTTCTTTAAGACACTTTGCATCCGCTGCCTTTGAATGAATAGGAAATCTCCAGTGAGGAGGAGCTTTTATGAATAAAATGATCACATTCCCCTAGAGCAAAGGAAAGGCGCTAATTTCATACCTTAAATGGAGAGAGACAAAAAGAAGGTGGCTTCCCTCTGAATGTGTAGATCTTTTAGTAGGCATTCTCAATTAAGCCGACAATATCAAAAATCTTCCTCCCCAGTACTCCTACAGGCCCTTTCTCTGAGCTTCTGAACCAAAAGGGAAGACTAGGCAAGAGTCCCATAGGTGAATTCACCTATTGTTTATGGGGACGGGGAGGGCTGAAAAAGGAAAAAAAATCCCATCTTGTCCACTCTTTCTAACTAATCTGTGACCTCAGCAGTGCCTCTTTCATGCCCCATGAGCTGACTTTTTACAGCAATGTTTAACCAAGCAGGCAAGTCAAGAATAACTGTTTCTGATACTTCCCAGCAAATATCTTTAACCATCTGTTTACACTTGCCAAATATGCTTCCAAGTTTCCAATTTTATCAGCATATAAAAAGAGTATCTTGGGTTTTTTTTTTAAATCGTAAATATCTGGTGATACATCTTTACATAATTCAAGAGAAATCCAAAAAAAAAAGGAAAGAAAAAAATTCTCACTTAAAAACCAGTGTTATCACAGGTTTGTTTAAGCTCCACATTGACAGAGTCTTGGAGTAGGAGGGAGGTGGGAGCCACTGAGGCATGGAAGGGGGAAGGGGAGGATTGCAACAAAGGGATGCTACCTTTTTAATAGGTAAATATCAAAGGTAAGGTCCTGACAGGAGAGTCCCACACAATTCCTGAGTCAAATGCTTGTTTCCTAGAATGGGGAGGCATAAGCGGCCTGTCACTTGTGATGGAGTTACAGGGCAGGCGGGCAAGGGCTCCCCAAGACAGGTGATGTGTTACAGTCCGGGCTGCAAGCCTCCCGCACAGACGGAAGACCACTGCTGTGCTTGACAAATTAGATGGGACTTCATGACCAAATATCCTGCCAAGAGGCCTAAGAGTCAAATGTCTATCTTCTTCTCATCGTCAAGAAGTAATGTGCTGACTTTGACATGGTGTCTCCGTTACTTAAAGATAGACTTAATGCAAAATGATGCTTATGGCAACGTCAGGCTTATATGAAACTTTTATGAGCCAAGTAAAGGCTACTGCCATCATCATCTCTCCCTTCACTATGATTCTATGTGTGCATGTACAAGCTTGCACATGTGAGCACATGTGTGTATGTGCACACACATGAGATCCTTTATGTGTGTTCAAGGCTAGGTTTCTCATTAAGCAGAGAATCATCTGCATTTCTGTTGCTGCCACTGTTACCTGCAATCCTTTGTAATAAACTAAAGATACCCTGAGCTATGTTTGTTTGCTTCTAATTATAACTAATTATGCTTCTAAATATGTTCTTTAGGTTACCACGTGGATAAAAATGGAGGCAGGAGAGAAAGAGAATACATCATGATTATTAAAAGAAAGAGAAACATACTAATTAGCTAACTAGTATACTCATCTCAATGTTTAATAATATTTTATTTTTTTTACATTCTAGCATACGCTCTAGAATAAAAAAATCACCCACAGCACCACCTGTGCATCCCTGGGACAAGAAGATTTAAAGTCTCCTGCGATTTTGGAGTCTTCCTTCTGAGTGATTTTTTCACCCTTCAAATTCCTAAAAAAAATACCAAGCTTGATTATCTACCAAAGCCTTCTAACCAATATTCTCCACGGTGGCAAACACTCATGGAATGCAATTATTTTTAAAAGAAGAAAACACATATCCTATAATTTGGGAGAACCACTTTAACTCATGTGCCACATGTCACAGAGCATTCCAGGCTTTATGGAAACATGGGCATTTCAGTAATCTTTACCCTATTAAGAATCTGAAATGTAAGAGTTCTCTAAGATACCAGCAAAGCAATATACTCTCCCCACCCCCATCCCTAACATCCTACTTTGGGGACATTTTCCTTGATTCCTCCTTTGCCATTTTCTGATATTAAGCCAATGATTTTGAGGAGACGCTGGACATCAGACAGCGGGTTACAGAAATACCTCCAGATGGAGGTGATATACTTTATCACCCACAAAAACAGGATCTGAAGAAAGGGGTGGGGAGAATAGAGAAAATGGGAGAAGAAAGATAGCGTGCTACTTGGCTCATAAAATTAAGAGTCAAATTCCTCAGCAGAATCAAGAGAGGATGTCAGTTCTCTGTTAGAAGTCAATAATTAAAACGAGGTAATGGAGAACAAAAATGACCTACTGAGTGTTGGTAGGCCAGCCAGCCCGATTGCCTAGAATTCCCCTTCCCCCGACTGCAGGTCAGCCATACGCAAACAAAGCCTTAACAGAAATGTTACTGAGGACATAATAGCCATTTCCAATGATAATACACAATTTTAGCACCGACGCTTGGCTGATTTAGGTGGTCGGCCAACATGTCAAGCAGCCTGCCTTAGTTAGGTGAGCCTTTAATGGGTAACTGGCAGTCTCTGGCAGTCTTATTTCTGTTTTAGATTCGGTTTGTCATTGGGTATCCATTACCTGCCATTCATCTTTGATCTCTTTGGACAGGCCTGATCAAAAGATGTCATTTGACCTACTCCACTTGGCAGAAACTTGTATGACTCTCATAAAGGGGCCACCCCAGCTATAAATAAAATGACATTATTATTTTTCTGTCCTATCATGTAGAAGAGACAATTATGATAATGCAGTGTCTGTCACTGGGAGCCCAGCAAATTGTTAGCTCTCACGCAACTGTTTAGCTTTCTTATTTGTTTTTTGTCTGTTTTCCTCCATTTCAAGTTGAAAATAAAGCAGAATTGAAATCACTAATGCTCTACCTCACACTCTGCCAGTCTCAGGCTTTCTCTCTGTGGCACTGACATGCAGATGTGGCCATCAGATTGTGTTTGTCAATGGTGGGTGGTGTTTAAGGGCTGAGTTGGCAACTCTGGGCAACAATGGAATGAGGTTTGTCCTTCGTTTAATGCTTTGCAAACAAACTAATCTCTGAAATTAGAACTGAGAGATATTACCGCAAATAGATAAAATCATGGCAACTGTTTATTGTGTCCTTAATCAAGTCATAATAAGGAAAAATGTATCAGAGCCTTCTCCTGACTGGTAAATGCAAGAATGTCTTGGGAGTCACCTCTAGGAGTTTACAGAAGTTAAGGAAAGGACTAGTCCTGTTTATCTGTTACACTTTGGACAGCGGGATATAGTTAATTCAGAAATAACCAGTTGACATATACAACTATCTCTTCTATAAACGATTGAAAGCTTAGCCTCCTCTCTTGGTTTGTTGCCCACTTTACCTCTGAAACACGATGGCTCTATAGGTTTAAACCATTCACTCATTAGACATTTCATTTGGGATTAGCCCCCGTCTGCACAGACCAAACACAGAAAGCCTTCTACCAATGAAGGAGTAGTCTGACAAGCCTATCCACGCTGCCCAACACACCCCTATCTCTTGATATATTGCTAAAGAGGGTGATGGGATCGAGATTCACTCAATAGACCTGAAGAACACTGATCAATTAATCAGCAAATACTTATTAAATATTTATTACGTGCCAGGGACCTTTCTAAGTGTACAAATACAACAATAAAAAACAGCCCCCTATACTTCAAAGTATATACAATCTAACTGGAGGAGACAACCTGTATATATACAGGTATATATGAAATAGATACAAGGTAATTGTCAGACAGAGGAATTAGAATACAAGGGGATCAGCAAAGGTGTTGTGTAGATTAGAAGGCGGTATTTAAACTGAGCCTTCAAGGAAACTAGGGATTCTGAGAGATGGAAATAAGGAGGGATTGCATCAAAGACCTCTATGAAACTCTGGCTGCAGCTACTTGTTAGGACAGCTTGAATACTTATCCAACTGGCAGCAAATGCTTTGCTGATTCCTGAGATACAGTTAATCCACATGAGCTGATGCCATTTCTGCTTCCCACTATGTCTAGAACATAAGGGGAATCTAGGGTTCTTTCTGTGGAAACGAAATAGCATACAACTTTTCTGGTTTTCTAAGCCACAAACGGTCAGAGCAGAGAATCAGTGCCCATAATCTTATGGAGTAGAATTCCCTAACTCCCACTGCATGGTAATTTTTTTTTTTTTGCCAAACCACAAATATTTTACTACCACAGGTCCTTACTTCTTAAATCTCATAAACTTTGAGAAACAAAGAGAGAAAGAAAAAGAGAAAGGGGCAGAGAGAAAAGAGAGGAGAGAAAAATAGATTAAAAAGGGAGAAAGAGGTAGAGAGAGAAGAGAGAGGAGAGAAAAAGATGTAAAAAGGGAGAAAGAGAAAAAAGACAGAAGTAAAGAGAAAGGCTAGAAAGCAACAGAGAAAAGAAAGAGTCTTCCATCCCTATCCCCTATGCTCAAACCCTGAGCCACTAAGAGAAGCAGTGCTGTGGATGACAGAGTGGTCCTTGGCAGAGAATTTAGATGACTTCTAAAAATAATTTTCCACCCCAGGTTTGAAAACATGTCTCTGTTTCTATATCAGGAGGTGAATTAGAACCTCAGAGCCTCAACAAAGATAGTTTCAAGGCCATCATTTGCACAAGTAGATACCAGGAAATGAGCTGAGCATTAGAAAAGTTTAGAGTCAGTAAGTGGAATAGTAGATGGATTCTTGGATTCCTAGAAATCTAGGGGAAAATTCTCTGCTTAAACCCAGACAACTCACAACAGTCTATGGAGTTGCCTCTTTCACACCGGTAACAAAGTGTAATCAACTGTGTCTTATGTAATACTATCAAAGTTAAAAAATAAACTCTTGGTAGAGGGGGAGAAATAGGCCCTGAGCCCTCTTATCTTTTTAAGAGGGGTCATGCTCCTTCTGAGAAAAGGTACAGTGCAACAATAATACTTTATATCTAAGGGGTTTCATAGTTTGGGGACTTATGAGGTCAACTAGAGTGAGACTGAGTAAAATGGTCAAGAACCAGGGAATAACATGAAATGTGACAAGCCTTTGAAAGAAAATTCTTTAAAAAAAACAATTAAGATATGGAAGAAGAAATGTGCCTCAGACATCCAGGAATGTCTTTCTGGAAATGCATTAAAGAACCTAGGGAAAGACAGAAAGGCAGGGTGTTTACAATTCATGGATCATCAGATCTTAGAATTAGAAGAGGGCTTAGAAGTTATCAAGTTGTCACATCCTCCTTAAGGCATGAATCTCAATCCAAGTCTGGTTGGTTGGTTCTTCAGACTAGCATTTCATTTCCTAAACGTGTCTCTTAGTCAGACCCTGATCCTCCCAGATCCCACTGATCAGTACTACAACTAAAATTCTGATGGGAAGGCGTATGCAGATTAGCTAGAAAGTTTTAAAGGCCTAAACTGGAATCTGATAAGGGCAAAAAGAATGTGTCTTCATTTTATCTTCCCAACTGTACTGCAGACTCATGGACCATGCCATGTGAGTTCTTTAACCCACCTACAGTACAAGATGATTCCAAAAGATTTGGTTAAAAAAGATAATCTCCGAAGTCCCTACCAACTTTAAATCTTAGGGTGCTGTGAATATGTAGTCAGGAGCTTTAGGGCCACAAGTTGAAAAAGAATGTGAAATGATAATATGGCAGGAATTCAATGCTTAGTACCAGGGTCCAGGCTCATGACAGAATTCAACAGGGAGTGGGTGGAATCTCTCTTTATTCCTATGTAACATGTAAGGAAAAATAGACACCTGGCAATGAGACAATTAGGTTGCACCACGCATAGAGTTTTGGACTTGAAGTCAGTAAGGCTTGAGTTCAAAATTAACCTCTCTCAGCCTTGGTATCTTATTCTGCAAAATGGGGTACCAAAAGCACCTATCTCCCAGGGTTGTTAGGAGAATCAAATAAGGCAATATATGTAAAGAACTTTGTAAACCCCAAAGCACTAGTTATAAAAATGTTGGTTATTGTCATTACTAATATTTCAAAAAGCAGAGGTGCAAAAGTACAAAAATTAGTCGGATTCTTTTGGATACCAATCTCGATGTTGCTATATGTGAAACTATGGCTAAGGCCCTTTCCTTCTCTGACCTTCAGTTTCCTCATTTCTAAAATGAAGACAAGATAATCTACTAGGAATAATTACTAGATAATCTCTTCCTTCCAGATCTAAACCATAGAAAACCTGTAAGCATCTCCCTTAACCACTCCCAGAAACAGGCCTCTCAGAATTCCAGTCAGCTATAGTAACATTAAATATTCAGTGAATATTTGCTTATGTAATCAGTTTACTACCAGGGCCAGGCTTAAATGTATGTGGAATATATAATCATTTGTGTTGTTTTTTGTGAGGATCACTGGAATGACCCTCTTGTCCCCGCTAACCTAACATCTGAAATGTCACCAGTAGGACCTTGTTCGTTTTAAAAAATTCAACTATTGTACTACAAAGTGGGAAATACATTAACTAATGATCACAAACACTTTGGTAAGAATTACTTTATCAAATACTTCTTACCTGAGTGTATGTTTTTGGGGAGGGGAATGGTAGTAGGATGTAGGTGATGAGCTGAATCAGTAAGAGATCAATAGATATGGGGGAGGAGAAAGGTGTGAAAGTATTGGAGGAAAAAGGCCAGAAAGGAGAGGCCAAAGAAATGCGTGCCTTCAACCTCCTATAGCAAAAACTCCTTGAGAGAAGAGACTGCTTAACTGCTTAGCAGTGGGTGGCTGGAACATACTAATCTCTTAATAAATACCTGTTGGCTGGTTGAATGAATGAATAAATGAATGTTACAACCTGGGCAGGAGGCAGGGACAAAGGGGTGGCATCCTTTGACAAAAGAGTCTTTTTCTGTCTTTCTGAGGAATATCAAAGCTGATGAGTTATACCTTTCCTCTTATCCATTCCATCCATCTCAAATATCAGATCCAACCTTCCTTCTTGCTACTACCCTTCAACTTAACAAAAAAAAAAAATAAAGAAAAACAAAAGAAAAAACTTTTTTCATTGTTTACAGCATTTGCTGTAAGATTAGGTTCATTCTAAGAGGGGTGGTAGTACTAGAAGGGTGTTTTAGATTAATGGGGAATGGCAGAATAAGGGAGTGATCCTTGCGGGGTGGGTAGGTTACTTAATAGGAGGGCAAGGTAACAGACGTGAAGTAGAGGAGTTAGGGGTAATGGGAAATAAGAGATATGCACAAACATAAAAACAAAGATCGGTAATAGAATTTGTTAGAGAATAACAATGAGCTTAAAGGGAAGCTTCCCTCCTTCCTATTCTCAATTCTTACATTTTATCCAGTATCATGGAAAAGTTTCCAATCAGAAAAATTTCAAGGGCATAAACTAAGGCCAATGCTCCAAACAGGTTTCCTGATAAGCCCCCAGAATTCCTCACTGAATAGCTGGGGCCATTTCTCACCATACCCAAGGGAGTATCCTGGAACAGATAGTTTTGTGGTTTTTTTTTTTCTTCTTCAGGTGAAAGATCTCACGATCTGATCTCATGGTCACACTTTTAAAATGGAAGCCAGAGAAGCAGTTTTAGAGCTAGGAAGTTAGGAAAAAGAAAAATCCCTTTGTCCAATGTCTTCACCCAAGTCTCTGGTCCTACAATCTTCTCAGTCTATTTTGTCATGAAAGAACATTCATAGGTAACCACCTATGACTACGTTACTCAGATATTATCTCCCTTTTCACAGTGCCAAGCACAT